>WQNJ02000546.1:282500-492500 GCA_016584745.2 Phylloscopus trochilus trochilus
GGAGAAGGAGAAGGAGAAGGAGAAGGAGAAGGAGAAGGAGAAGGAGAAGGAGAAGGAGAAGGAGAAGGAGGGGAAGGGGAAGGGGAAGGGGAAGGGGAAGGGGAAGGGGAAGGGGAAGGGGAAGGGGAAGGAGAAGGAGAAGGAGAAGGAGAAGGAGAAGGAGAAGGAGAAGGAGAAGGAGAAGGAGAAGGAGAAGGAGAAGGAGAAGGAGAAGGAGAAGGAGAAGGAGAAGGAGAAGGAGAGGAAGGGGAAGGGGAAGGGGAAGGGGAAGGGGAAGGGGAAGGGGAAGGGGAAGGGGAAGGGGAAGGGGAAGGGGAAGGGGAAGGAGAAGGAGAAGGAGAAGGAGAAGGAGAAGGAGAAGGAGAAGGAGAAGGAGAAGGAGAAGGAGAAGGAGAAGGAGAAGGAGAAGGAGAAGGAGAAGGAGAAGGAGAAGGAGAAGGAGAAGGGGAAGGGGAAGGGGAAGGAGAAGGAGAAGGAGAAGGAGAAGGAGAAGGAGAAGGAGAAGGAGAAGGAGAAGGGAGAAGGGAGAAGGGAGAAGGGAGAAGGGAGAAGGGAGAAGGGAGAAGGGAGAAGGGAGAAGGGGAAGGGGAAGGGGAAGGAGAAGGAGAAGGAGAAGGAGAAGGAGAGAAATGAGAGAAATGCACCTGCCATGGGGGTTCTGGATGCACAGATGTGTCCAAGCCCCTCCTGACACACCCCAGAGCTGTCAGAAGGGAAAGGACAGGGCTGAGGGGAAGAAGGCAAAAAAGGAAAAGCTGGAGCTGATCCAGCTGGGCCCCAAAGTGGCTCAGAAGTGGGACAAACACAGAGCTGGAGGAAAGCAGCATGAAAAACCTCCCTGGAACCCTGATAATAGTCAGAAATTTCCCAAAGCCATGTGACACCGTGCCATTTGCCTCCCTGACCCACCAGCAGTGGAGGAGGGCTCAGTAAATGTGGGTAAATGCACTCCTGAGGCTCAAAAGTGAATTTCAAATCAGGCCTGAGAGAAGCAGAATGACCCCAGGCTTCATCCAACACCACGTCCCTGTGAGATTCCAGCAGCTGTTCCAAAACTGACCAAAGTACTGCACACAAAATCGTGAAACAAAGCTGACAGAGCAGGAAATTTCAGGTCAAACAACACTGTTTAGTAAAATGAACTCATTTTCTATGAAAATTCAGAGTGAGGGAGTCACCTGGCAATGCAGAGTCTTCGACCAAACATTTCACTCTGCAAAATGTGCAATTTTAATAATGAAAGGGGATGAACACCTACTCAAAGCACACAATTAGGTAAAGGACAGGTCACAAAATACACCTTGGAATGGAAATTACCCCTGAAGTTTTTTCCTAGAGAGGCTCAAAGAGGCTGTTCCTCAGCCTGGCATTAGTCAGGGCTTTCCATGAGCAAAGGACAAATAAATCCCTGTGGCTGCAGCTGAGGAAAATCAGGGGACACAAATTCAGTGGTAATTTGAGATGCCTGATAAACCCATCACTGCAGCAGCCTCGAGTCATAAATGAGCAAGTGATCCTAAAGGGCTTGTCCAACCTAAATGATTTTATAAAAAAGAACCATGGAATGCATGAAAGGTTTGGTTTGGAAGGGACCTTAAAACCCATCCCAGTGGGCATGGGCAGGGACACCTCCCACTGTCCCAGGCTGCTCCAAGCCCTGTCCAGCCTGGCCTTGGGCACTTCCAGGGATCCAGGGACAGCTACAAATCTCTGGGAATTCCATCCCAACCTCTCCCAGTCAAGAATCCCTTCCCAATCTCCCACCCATCCCTGCCCTCTGGCAGTGGGAGCCATCCCCTGTGTCCTGTCCCTCTGTCCCCAGATCCCATCACTGGGATCAGCAGCCTCCAGGAATGATCTCTTCAGTCCCAGCCACCTCCCAGGAGGAATTCAGGGAGGGGACAAGATGAGTGCCTGGCAGGAGGTGAAACTGAGACCAGAACAGTTGTTTTGGGAAGGGGAAGTGATGGATCAAGAGCAGAAGTTGTGCAGGCTCAGTCCCAGCTGGAGCAGAGCAGGAGCAGCACAGGCCAGGATCCATCAAGGATATTTTGGCACAGAAAGGAAAAAGCAGCTCACACTGGGTGTCCATTGAGAGGAAAATGAGCAGAAGGTACTTAAATTCTAATGCTGTTTGTTCAGAAACCAGAACCTGTAAAAAACACATTTCAATGGTTGGTCTATATGAAATAAAGTCTCACCCTGAACGTTCATGTTCACCATTTCTCAAACAGCTCAACTCAACTTTCTGGAAGCCACTGATCCCAAAAAAAAAAACCAAAACCAAAAAAAAAACCAACCCAACCCAACCAACCAAGGAACAAAAAAAAAAAAACAACCCAAAAAAACCAACCAAAAAAATGAAAACCAAAACCCCCCAAAAAACCCCCAACAAAACAAAACAACCCCACAACACAAAACCCCCCTCAAAAAACCAAACAAAAAAACCCCAAAACAAAAAAAAAAACCACAGCCCACCACCACACCAGAAAAAAACTCCCAAACAAACAAAACCCCCCATTTCAATCATTTGTCTTTAACCCTCCTCTTCACTCAGAATCCAACTGCAATATCCCTCTGATATGAAATCCTAAGGAAAGCAGTTTTTCACATGACCAGGCCTAGAGTTTATGATGAAGAGTTTAATTACTCCCTCAGACAAGACACAGAGCACCCAAAGCTCTAATATTATTGTCTGGCTTTTTTTTTTTTTTTTTAAGTGAGTAGGAAGAGAAATCCCTGTTGAACCTGAATTCTACTCTGAAGTGTCAAGCACCTAATTACAATCCATGATTCCCTGGAATGGAAAGCTGCAGCTCTTCCAGAACATTATTCCTGCCATAATGAAAAGTGCCAGCAGCCAGGTCCCTGCTCCCAGCTCTTTATCTCCAGAGGAAGGGGAGCAGCAGCTCATCTTCATTTGGAGCAAGTGGATTCCATAAAACACAGATTAAATCTCAGCTCTCCTCATATGGATGCAGGTTTCCCTAGACCTGTTGAGTCTGATGAACTGAGAGTCACCCTCAGGTTCAAAGCCCTGCACAAAGGAGCCACTCTGGACTCTGCACTTCACCAAGTGAAGCTCAGCTTTGCCTGCAAGTGGGATTTTAATGGCCAGGGATATGGGATTTTACAGCCTGGTTTGGAAAGTAAGAATTAAAATCTCCTGGGTTGAAAAGGAGGGGCTGCATCACCCACCATCCTCACTCTGGGGGGTGCAGCTGGGGAAAAAATCTGAAGTTAAAGAGTCAGAGATCAAAGTGGAGAACTGGACAAAAAATCTGAAGTTAAAGAGTCAGAGATCAAAGTGGAGAACTGGACAAAAAATCTGAAGTTAAAGAGTCAGAGATCAAAGTGGAGAAGTTAACAGAACACACAACACCTCACTCTAGCCACATAAATCCATCAGGAATGAACACCAGCCACGCTTGGCTCTTGGATTCTGGAAAGCAGGTGGACGTGGAATGTGGCACTGAATCCAAGAGCCATTTCAAAACCCCCCAAATGAAAACTCTGAATCCAAAGGAATTTGTCAAGAGAAAACAGATTTGAGAAAGATATTCTCAAAGCCACGAAAGCAGCAGCGTGGCTCCTGCAAGAAGGAAAGGCAAGACAACGTGCAATTAGTAATTACAGGGTAAAGAAAAGCTGATTCAACACAGCTCATTAGAGACCACACACAAACAGGAGATTAAGGGGAGACACCAACGTGCTTCTAACAGAACTCTTAACGAAACACAGAATCATTAAGGTGTCTGTGAAAGCTGCAGGAAGGAACATCCCTCTGGGTTTGCTCCAGAGCCCAGGGGCAGCACAAGAGGCTGTGGAAAGGGTTGTGTGCCCCTCAGCACCCCAGCAGACAAAAGGCTTCCCAAGAAGTCACACACATTATGGGGCTATTCCTTAGGGATGTTCATCAAGTTCATAATCACCCAGGGAGCTGCTTAATTAAAATTTGTTTTGTTATCTCCCTCAGTGGCTCAGGCAGGAGAACTTAAGGCAGCCCTTGTGCTCCTGTGAGATGTCAGGGATCAGAGGGTGAACCCCACAGCTCTGGGACCAAGGAGCAGCCCAGGCAGAGCTCTGCTGTCCCTGCAAGGCAAGCCCAGGCTGTTGGGACAGCACCAACCTTGGCTTTGGTGGCAGCAGAGGCCAAGGCAGCAGCTGCAGCTGTGGCCACGTTGCCTTCTGAGATCTCGTGCTCCACTTTCTTCTTCCCAGCCTCGGCCTCTTTGTCTTTGCTGCCATCAACGTTCTCCTTGTTCTCCTCTGCCTCCTTCTCCTCTGCAAGACATTTCCCAGCCCAGCCCGTTATTACATGCTTTCCCTGCCACTCATTAGTCAGGCACTAATTAACTCATCCTCAGTTCCAGCACTGCTCCCCAGCCAAATGCTGACAGGGGAACCCCAGCTTGAGAGGATCTGATCCAACAAATGGGGCCAACTTTAACTGTTCTTCATTCCCATCCCTTCAATTCAGCACCTGCCATCAGCTCCCCCCTCTTCATTCCCAAATCAGCTCCATCAAACCCAAACACTCCTTATTGACATGGTGGTAAAAACCTGAATCTAAGCTGCAGGAAAAAAGCAATATATCCATTCCCATCCCTGGACACTGGGGGCTTGGAGCAGCCTGGGACAGTGGGAGGTGGCCCTGCCATGGATGATCCTCACAGTCCCTTCCAACCCAAACCATTTTATGAGGCACGGGGGAAATGTCAAAAAAAAGAAGGTTTTATGTAGATGTTGTTACTCCTCAGCCTGTCAAAATCCAGGCTCTGCATCACTTCCCAGGGACACTGAGCTGAAATGTTGACTTCCAAGGGGAGAAGTGAGCAGAGAATCCCAGGCTGGTTTGGGTTGGAAAGGATCTTAAAGCCCACCCAGTGCCACCCCTGCCATGGGGTGACCACTGGGTGACACCTCCCACTGTCCCAGGCTGCTCCCAGCCCTGTCCACCACCAGCATTTCCCCTTCTTTGCATCCAAAATAACCAAACCTTGTGGAACCTGGGTAACCCCCACCACTCCCATGGCCCACAGACACTTGGGCTGGGGAGCTCAGGGAGGGATTTGGTGCCTGAGAGCTCTGCAGGGAGGTTCAAGTGGAAATCTGCTCGAGGTGCCAGGGGAACACACCCAGCTGGGTTTGGGGGCTCTCTGAGGGGAGCTCTGACCTGTTTTGGGCTCGGCAGCCCCTTCGCTCTCGGGCTCCTTCTCGGCGTTGCGCTCGCTTTCCCCTTCCGGGACCTTCTCCCCTTCCTCAGTTTCGCTCTCGGCTTTGTTCTCCACCTGAAGGGGATGGGATGGGATGGGAGAGGAGAGATTCACTGTTCACTTTGCTCGTGGCCTTCAAATGAATTCATGACCACGACAGAAAAGATTCCATTCTAAAGGGTGGCTGCTGCTGAAGCCAAACTTGACAAACAAATCCAAAATGTTTGGATTTTTGGATTTGCCCAGCAACCTGGGCAAAGTCCAGCGAGCCAGGCCATGCTGGGTTACTCTGTGGGTACAAAAACTCCTCAGCTAAGATCACAGAACCAGGGGATGTCTGGGAATATGCAGATTTCCAAGCCCTGAGTGAGTCTTCCCCACTTATCTCTTCCTAAATGTCCCTGTTTATCAGGGAGGCAGAAGAACCACCTGAAATCGGAGTGGGAAATCACCCCAAGGCTGCAGTGATCAGCCCCAGGTTAGTCTGAACTCCTCCTCTGGTGAAGGAGGCAACAAGAAATATCTCCTGTTGCTGCAGACTCCAGAAAAAAACTGAGACAACTGTTGCAGACTCCAGAAAAAATCACCTCCATTTACTTAGCAGGGATGTAGAAAGAATTAAATAACTAATTTTAAAATTAAATTTACATCTATAATCGAAACATTAATTTTATTAAAATCCACGTTAAACTACATTATCTTAACACATAAGCAAATAAAGTAGTAGTAATTTAAATATTAGACTAATTTAGCAGTAATTAAACTGCTACCCTGCAATTCCAGGATGTCAGTTTAATCCCAGGTTAGTCTGAACTCCTCATCTGGTGAAGGAGGCAACAAGAAATATCTCCTGTTGCTGCAGACTTCTGAAAAAACCACCCCCATTTACTTAGCAGGGATGTAGAAGGAATTAAATAATAAATAAATAAATAATAACTTTAAAAAATTAAATTTACATCTATAATCCAAACATTAATTTTATTAAAAGCCACGTTAAACAGCATTATCTTAACACATAAATAAAGTAGTACTAATTGAAATATGAGAATAATTTAGCAGTAATTAAACTGCTACCCTGCAATTCCAGGATGCCTCACTGCTGTGACTGCACGCTCCACCCCTGAGAAGAAGTGGAGGCTGCAAACTGTCCCTGTCCCAACTGTCCCCTGTCCCCACAGGCACCCTAAAACTGGTGAATTCAGGATTGAAGTGCCCTAATCTATCCTGGAGCAAAGCCAAACTCACCTTCTCTGCTGGCTGCCCCTCTGCCTCCGTTTCCATCTTCTCCTCCTCAGCTCCATCTGAGAAACAAAGGAGGGAAGGTTTCAGAATTGGGGTTTCACTGGAATCTGCTCTTCTCTCCTTGAAGAAGGTGCCAGCACTGACCTGCTCCAAGCCCTGCCCTGGGGCTCTTCCATCTCCCCCCCAGCCCTAAAGCAGACCAGACCAAGCTCAACTGGTCTGCTTTAAATTTACATCTATAATCGAAACATTAATTTTATTAAAAGCCACGTTAAACAGCATTATCTTAACACATAAATAAAGCAGTACTAATTGAAATATTAGACTAATTTAGCAGTAATTAAACTGCTACCCTGCAATTCCAGGATGCCAGTTTAATCCCAGGTTAGTCTGAACTCCTCCTCTGGTGAAGGAGGCAACAAGAAATATCTCCTGTTGCTGCAGACTCCAGAAAAAAACTGAGAGTACTGTTGCAGACTCCACCTCCATTTACTTAGCAGGGATGTGGAAGGAATTAATAAATAAATAAATATAAAATAACTTTAAAAAATTTAAATTTACATCTATAATCAAAACATTAATTTTATTAAAATCCACGTTAAACAGCATTATCTTAAC
This sequence comes from Phylloscopus trochilus trochilus, assembly GCA_016584745.2. Taxonomy (NCBI): domain Eukaryota; kingdom Metazoa; phylum Chordata; class Aves; order Passeriformes; family Phylloscopidae; genus Phylloscopus; species Phylloscopus trochilus. The sequence goes on from WQNJ02000546.1 coordinate 289,577, forward strand.
ACATAAGCAAATAAAGTAGTAGTAATTTAAATATTAGACTAATTTAGCAGTAATTAAACTGCTACCCTGCAATTCCAGGATGCCAGTTTAATCCCAGGTTAGTCTGAACTCCTCCTCTGGTGAAGGAGGCAACAAGAAATATCTCCTGTTGCTGCAGACTCCAGAAAAAAACTGAGAGAACTGTTGCAGACTCCACCTCCATTTACTTAGCAGGGATGTGGAAGGAATTAAAAAATAAATAAATATAAAATAACTTTAAAAAATTTAAATTTACATCTATAATCAAAACATTAATTTTATTAAAATCCACGTTAAACAACATTATCTTAACACATAAGTAGTACTAATTGAAATATGAGAATAATTTAGCAGTAATTAAACTGCTACCCTGCAATTCCAGGATGCCAGTTTAATCCCAGGTTAGTCTGAACTCCTCATCTGATGAAGGAGGCAACAAGAAATATCTCCTGTTGCTGCAGACTCCAGAAAAAACTACCTCCATTTACTTAGCAGGGATGTAGAAGGAATTAAATAATAAATAAATAAAAAATAACTTTAAAAAATTAAATTTACATCTATAATCAAAACATTAATTTTATTAAAATCCACGTTAAACTACATTATCTTAACACATAAGCAAATAAAGTAGTAGTAATTTAAATATTAGACTAATTTAGCAGTAATTAAACTGCTACCCTGCAATTCCAGGATGCCAGTTTAATCCCAGGTTAGTCTGAACTCCTCCTTTGGTGAAGGAGGCAACAAGAAATATCTCCTGTTGTTGCAGACTCCAGAAAAAACTACCTCCATTTACTTAGCAGGGATGTAGAAAGAATTAAATAATAAATAAATAAATTGGTCTCCAGTGAGACCACACCATGAGGACAGAGGAAGGAAGGACAAAGATAATGATGGAGGAGCCACTGGATGGGTGCACCTCGTAGCAGGAGGGGTTGGAAGAGCTGGGATTGCATCTTGGCAATTCAGTTCTTGCTTTAGAAAACATGGATTTCAAGTGTTCCTGGAAGGTTCTCCTGGTTCTGGAGATCAGGGGATGCCAAGCAGCCACAGAAACACCACTGGGTGATGTTCTAGAATCCCTGAGGTTTTCTGGGATTGTTTAGAAGTTCGAGAAACCCCAATTTATCCACAGCCCTGCAAGGAGGGAACGGGAGGAAGCACAAGCTCGTGGTGCTGGCCTCAGGATTTCACAATTTTATGTACAGAGGCATTAAAGGAGCTTATTCAGATCCTGGACTGGGGTGATGCAGAACTGCTGGTGACAAGCCCTGATCCATCTCTAAGCTTCTGAAGACATCAGCTGGTGCTGGGGGTTCATTTTCAGTAATCCTCATTTCCCTGCTAATTCCTGTGTGCCACACTGAGGAAAAACAAGGCACACCAAGAGTTCTTCTTGAATAGCAACAGCTCTGTAGAGAAATTTTTACACCAGCCCCTTCCATATACAAGAAAAAAAAAACCAACTAAAATGTCTGACTGAAGGGTAATAGTTTTCCTCATGGCCTATTTTAGGATGATAAACCCACTTATCTGAACTATCTGCCACCATAATTCAATTTAGGGAGACTGGGGGACGTTCTTCCTCACAGGTTTTATCTCAGAGTTAGGATTTAGTGACCCAATAATGTCACAGGGAAAATCTCGATTAGATTTTGTCAGACAGCTCTTTCAAGCCTAGAAGCAGAGTTCCAAACTGGCCTTAAAAGTGTCATTCCTCCCAGGAAAGGGAAGGATTCACAAAGAAAGCTGGATTCAATCCTTTAAGGAAAAAAAAAACTAAAACACAAAGGGACAAAGTGCAGAACACTCTGAGTGTGCCCAGGGTGGTGGTACTCAAACCAAAAAAAAACCACTGCACAGAAATACATAAATTGACATTCTTGGGTGGGGAGGATCATCAAGATCATCACATTCTCACTCCTACATGGGCAGGGACACCTCCCACTGTCCCAGGCTGCTCCCAGCCCCAATGTCCAGCCTGGCTTTGGGCACTGCCAGGGACCCAGGGGCAGCCACAGCTGCTCTGGCCAGGAGACCCCTGCACGGACCACAGAGCTGCTGAGGGACTGATGCTGCTGCTGCTGTGGAGAAATCCACTGGATCCCAGGATCACTGAGGCTGGAAAAGCTCACCCAGCCCATCAAGGGCACCCTGTGCCTGATGCCCACCCCAGAGCTCTGAGAGCCACCTCCAGGAGTTCCTGGGACACCTCCAGGGATGGGCACTCCAAAGATCCCCAGGCAGTTTCAAGGTCTGAGCACCCTTTCCATGGAGAAATTCCTGCTGCTGCCCACCCTGAGCCTCCCCTGGGCCAGCCTGAGGCTGTTCCCTCTCCTCCTATCCCTGTTCCTGGGAGCAGAGCCTGACCCCCCTGGCTGTCCCCTCCTGTCAGGCAGGAGCTCCAAACAAACATCCCAGAAAGAAAAAACTGCTTCCTTCCCTTCCACTCTTCAGAGAGGATTTTCTCAAGGAAAAGCACACAGAGCATCTCAAAGTGCTCTCAGATCCTCCCTTGTGTCAGGACACATTGATGGACACCATCCAAAGCCAAGTGCTCCTTCCCATTCCCTGGGTGTGACACCAAGATTATTGCAAACATCCCGATTTAACCTGGCTCCTCTGCTTCTGGCTGCAGCAACAAATGTTTGGTTAAAATCAGGCTGACAACTTCAGACAGGTTGTAGTCCATGGGTTTTGAAGAGTGTTCTCCTGCCTCAGCTGCAGAGCCCTGATGCACAGTGACAGTGTGGTGGCTGCAGCTCCCAGGGGTGGGACAACACACCCAGGTTCAGTTACCCATGGTTAGTTTGGGAGGAAAATGAGTTTGCCTGGCTGGAAGCAGATTTTTGGTCCTAAATCACAGGCTGCTCAAAGGATCCCAGAGTCATTAAGGTTGGAAAAGACCTTCAGGACCATTGAGTCCATGATGTGCTTGATCCTCACCTTGTCACCAGCCCAGAGCACTGAGTGTCACCTCCAGGCCTTCCTGGGACACTTCTGGACTCCACCTGCTCCCTGAGCAGCACCTTTTAATACTTAACACCATTTCCATGAAGAATTCCTCAGGAAGTACCTCCAAACAGTAGAGTCTGCTGAAACTTAATCCTTAATTCCAAACTGAAAGGATCACACCAAGCCCAAAACGTGCCTGACCTTCTGCACAGCCATGACACAACTGCCTCTGGCCCCTGACACGGACACAAACACAAATGTACTGATTTTCCTGTGTGATCTAATGAGCTTCATGAAAATGTATCCCAGAGGAATTGATCAGTTGGAGATTGGTGCCCCTGGGACAAAGGGGGAAGCCTTGACTTTAAGGAGAGTGAGCCCCTGCAATCCCTTTCCCCTGCACCAATGATGCTCTTGAGCTCTCTTCAGCAGGTTTGGTGCTGCACCTTGCAGGAGGTGGAAATCAAGGATGACAGAATCATTAAAGAATTATTAAAGCTGGAATACACCTCTGAGATCATGGAGTCCACCCTGTGCCTGATGCCCACCTTGTCCCCAGCCCAAAGCTCTGAGTGTCACCTCCAGGCCCTCCTGGGACACCTCCAGGGATGGGCACTCCAAACCTCCCTGGGCAGCCCCTGCCAATATTTAACAACCTTTCCATGAAGAAATTCCTCCTGATGCCCAACTTGAGCCTCCCCTGAGGCTGTTCCCCCTTGTCCTGTCTCTTGTTCCCTGAATGAAAGGACATTTCTTAGGTCAGGAAGAGGCAGATGGTTGTGAGCCACCACAGGACACCTCTCAAGAGGGAAAAACCACTGGGAGATGAGAAATCATCACCTCTGCAAGCCTCTCTTTGCACCTGGGTCAGCAGGTATTCTGTTTCTGTGGAATTCTGTTCTGTTGTGCACATTATCTCCACGAACACTGAGCCCTTTCTTCAAACACGTGAACTTGGAGCTGATTTCTGCCCAAGCCCAGCGACTCCAGAGAGAACTGAAATGGACTTTGGGTCAACAAGGAAACCTGTGAAACATCTCCCTGCTCAGAATCCCTGCCTGACCAAAGAGCTGCAGAAGCAGCAGGTCCGGAACCTCCGCCGTGGTGAGAGGAACAAACAAAGCTCTGCAAACAACAGCAGAGTCACCTGCCTCAGCTTCAGCTCAGCAAACAGCTTAAGGTGCCCTCCAGACACCCCAGACTCCTCTGTTTTCACTGAGGCAACACACAACCTGTCACAGCCAGGCTGGAGTATTAATATTTAATTGAGAGGAAACCCAGGATAGCTGTGGAAATATCCCAGCTCTGGAGGTGATAACGATGCTGTGATCTAAACCATCATTTCCATTTCCCACAATAAATCAGGGCTGCACAGCTCTGCTCGTGCCTCACACAGCCTGGGGGCTCAGCAACAGGGGGGGCTCCATGGGGAAGCCAGGGGAGCTGGGAAATTGGGTGTGAGCCACACGAATCCACCAGGAGAGGAGTGATGGAATCAACCCCTCTGTGCTGCAGAGTCAGCCCCCAGGACACAGCCAAAGCTGAGGAGCACTCCAGAGTCAGCCCCCAGGACACACCCAAAGCTGAGGAGCACTCCAGAGTCAGCCCCCAGGACATAGCCAAAGCTGAGGAGCACTCCAGAATCCATTGGTTTGGGTTTCCATCACCTCAGAGCGATCACCCTGGGCAGCAGGAGAGAAATCTCCCTGCCAAACGTGATTTTGTGGATGTGCCCTCCTTGTGTGTGGTTTTCTGGAGTCTGTGGTTGGGAATGAATCAAACCCAGCCACAAAAGGGGAAATTTAAGCTCCACTGACACTGTTTACAGGTGCAGGAAAACAAAGCAGCATCCCCTCACTCACTGGCACAGAGCAGCCCCAGCCTGAGCCCCCAGGAAAGCTGTCAGTGGAAATACTTGCTGGAGTAAAACCTGAAATGCTCAAGTAGCTCCAACACAGCCCCTCCAGAGGCTGCCTTGAGAAATCAGTGTCATTAACCACCTCTGGAAAGACATTAACGAAGACTTTCCTAGAAATTATTAAACACCACAGGTGTGCTGGATATTCCCTTTCTCTGGAGCTTAATCCCAAGCAGAAGAGCTGGATCCTTGCTTGCTCCCCTGGGGTCATTCTCACTGACACAGCTGCAGAGCAGCTCCAGTGATTGTGCTCCACAGCTTGCACTGGGGCAGGACTCAGAAAAGTCTTGATATTTATTGTGGGGAATTGTTTGAAAACCTTAAAGCAGATTGTCAGAGCAGCTGTGGCTGCCCCTGGATCCCTGGCAGTGCCCAAGGCCAGGCTGGACAGGGCTGGGAGCAGCCTGGGACAGTGGGAGGTGTCCCTGCCCATGGCAGGGGTGGCACTGGGTGGGCTTTAGGGTCCTTCCAACCCAAAGCTTTCCATGACTCTAGGAAAGCAGGAGACAAGAGTCCCCCACACTCACCCCAGCACCTGAACCACTCCAGTCTCCTTGTAACTCCACTGAAGCCTCACTTTATCAACTTAAAAGGAATTATCACCAGCTTTTAAAAACCCCTAACAATGAAGACTTAGAACAGGAGATTCTTGGGTATTAACTTAAGCTCCTCCAATCTGTTCCAGTCATTTTCCCTTTTCACGTTCCATATTGACTACAAGTCACTGATATTAAATAGTTTTAAAACTATTACGGAGCTCTGATACAATTTGATTTTTGAAATCCAGCAACTAATGAACTTTAATTCTAGTATGGAACCTTAAGCAGATATTTCTCCATAGCTGCATTTAAACATAAAACCAGCATTCTGTGATGCCATTACAGAATGGACAGAGGGACAGGACACAGGGAATGGCTTTGAAGAGAAAGAGGGCAGGGTTAGACTGGATATTGGGAAGGAATTGGTCCCTGTGAGAGTGGGCAGGCCCTGGCACAGCTGTGGCTGCCCCTGGATCCCTGGAAGTGTCCAAGGCCAGGCTGGATGGCCTCAAGTGTCCAAGGCCAGGTTGGACGGAGCTCACCTGGGATGGTGGAAGCTGTCCCTGCCATGGCAGGGGGTGGCACTGGATGATCCTTGAGGTCCCTTCCACCCCAGCACCCTTTGATTCTATGACAATGGAACAGCCAGTGAAGTTTCACTCCCAGCTGGAAGCCCAGGCAGGTGTGCTCATCCCTGCTCTGAGGGACAATCCCTGGCACAGCCAGGCACAGCCCATGGGACAATCTCTGCCATGGACACTCTGAGGGTCCCCGTGCCCAGCTCTGGGGGGGTGGGAGGCACCACAGATTGCTGAGTGACCCAGTTCACTCGGGCTGAGCAGCTCCCCCAGGGAGAACCATCTGCTCCTGCCCTAATTTATTCCATTAGTCACAGCCCAGTACAAATCGCATTAACGCCGCCGGGGCAGGGCTGGGCCCCAGCTCCCCACGCTGCTCACTCAGAGCTCACTGGGGTGGGCTCTGCCCTGAGACCCCCCCAAAAAACACTGACAGGCACCTCAGAGTCCCCATTTCCAGCTTGGGCCCAAATTCCCTCAGAGAAAGGGACAGAAAGGGCCAAACTGCAACCTGGCAATGGGAAAACTCAAAGCAGCAAATGAGTTACAGGGGGACACGTTCAAGACAGGAGGGAACGGCCTCAGGATGTGGCAGGGGAGGCTCAGGGTGGGCATCAGGAAGAATTCCTTCATGGAAAGGTTGTTAAATATTTGCAGAGGCTGCCCAGGGAGGTTCAGAGTTCCCATCTCTGGAGGTGTCCCAGGAGGTGGCACTCAGAGCTCTGGGCTGGGGACAGGGTGGGATCAGGCACAGCCTGGACTCAGTGACCTTGGAGCTTTTTTCCAACTGAAATGATCCTGTGAAGTCCTTACCAACTCTACTGGGAGAATATGGGAAAGGGCAACAAAGACTGGAAGAAAAATTTAACTGAAGCTGACCTTACTCTAAAACAACCATAAAATCAAACTCAGCCCCAGACAGAGTAACACAGAGATCTGGTTTATGGCTGACTCGTAAATAAACCCCAAAGCCTCCTCCTTCCAGCAAAGCTTCAAGGCCTGCTGTCAGCTCTGAAGAACAGGGAGCAGCAGATGTTCCAGATGTTTCTCCTCCCTTTCCAGCACAACAAATGCACACCACCCCAAAAGCACCGAGCTGCCTCGTGGCAAGTCTGTCCCACCGAGTGCAGAACTGAAATATGTGACAGAAGGGCTGAGAGGTTCGTTTGCTTCTTTTCTAATTAAAAACTATCTCGGTGATGGCATTTTGCAATCGAACTCACTGGGGTAGTTTTGCAGTGGACATGAAGTGCTATAAATAGCAGCCCTCCGTGGGTAGCTATATAACTGAAGAGCACCGAGCACAGCCCCTTGTGATGCCATCCCACAATCTGGCACCTTGCTCGTGTGTCCCTGGACGGGGTGACAGCAGGTCAGCTGTGCAATGCAGGAGCACATCCCAAATCCAGCCTCCCAGTCAAGCTCCATCACATCCTGCTCAGCTTCACCCAGAGCCAGACGTGCCTTTTCACGTCCGCTCGCTGAAGTCACTGAAATCATTTGTGATAAGCTGAACAAAGCAGGAGCCAACGGGGCTGAGAGGAAAATAACAGTGACAAGAGAGTAGATCTGTCACCAAACGAGGGGAGCAGAGTCTGAGAAAGCTGTGAGGATGTGTCTGCTCCTCCTGCTGGGGAGAGCCACGAGGGGCCAACAGAGAGGGGCACGCAGGGCTTCACTTCCCAGGGAGCTGCTTTGACACTCCAGGCTGAGGAGGAACCAATTTGCACCAGCCAGGGTTTCAGAGGAGAGACTTAATAGCAGAATATTTGCTGAACACCACCAAAGTGAAAGCAGGGCTTGTTCACACACACAGGTAATGCCCAGCAGAATTCCAGCCCAACCAGAGGCAGGACTGGATTATTATCATGTGCCAGTCCAGCATTTCACCAGAAATTCCTCTCCTGCTGACTCCAGAGTGAGCAACACACTCAGAGCACCAGATTCACCTTAAAACCCACTGCCCAAACCTCTCAGTTTGCTTTAACACCACAAAGGCAGCATCCTCCAACACCCCAAAGAATGGAATATCCTGCTCTGGTATTTTTGGTTGCTCTGCTCTGTGCATCCCAAGCAACAGCATTCCCACACAGAGAGCAGGAAAACAAACTCCTAAAACTCAAGGCAGTCCTGAATTCCTTAGTTCAGTGTCCAAGCCAACCCTGCAGCGAGCAGAATGACCCATCTGTTGTATTCCTCTGGGGAATGGTTTTCCCCCAGAACCCCCTGAAGGCTGTGACCATGGAGTTTGACCCTTCCTTCCTATCTTGACCCTACTGGCTCAGGCCCAGCTCTCTCTCCTGAGCAGAGACCAGATAAAGTCCTGTTCTTCCTTGTTCTCTCTCTTTCTGCCCTGGAACCCTTCGAGAATAAAGCCTTGGACTGATCCCAGGAGGGTGAGAGCCTCTTTTGGGATCTTTTACCCTGTTTTCCTGAGATACTCCTCCAAAACCCCTCAAGGAACTGAGCCAACCACAGGAGGCCGGGGTGGTGGGAGGGAGAATATTTCACCCATCCCCTTCTCCCTGCCCACAACTCCCATGTGCTGCTGGAAGTGAATTCAGGGTTTATCCTGACTCAGGGAAGGGCAGCTGCAGCGTTCCAGGGGGATGCAGCACTCACCCATCTTCTCGGGCTCGTCGGGGCCGGTGCCGGCGATGCAGCTGCTCTCCAGGCCGTAGGTTGGATCCACCTTCCCAGAGGCTCGAGCTGCTTCCTGCACTTTCTTCACGTGGGCTTCCACCAGCTCCAGGGGCACCTCCTCTCTGACCCGGGAAAACTCCTCTGGGGGACACCACACAGCAAATAAGGCACTCTGGGGCTTTTGCAGCAAATTAAGTCACATTTTCTCTGCTCAAGTGTGCAGGTGAACCCTGGGACAAAGATGTAGCTATGGCTTGTGCTGTGGTGTTTTGAGTTCTCTGAAATTTTTTCCAGACACTGTTCTGTTAACAAAAGACATGTTTTCCTAACTGTAACCTATGTTTACATTCCTTTTTCTAAGAGGGACTTCTTCTTGATGTCCCTCTGACTTGACCAATGTAGTTGAAGAAGTTTGCCTTTCTTCCACCCCTTGGGTGGTTGTTTGTGAAATAGTATAAAGAAAAGAAAATCCCAGGTAATAAAAATTGGAATCATTTCAGCCTTCTGACCTCAGAGTCTGTGTCGTTGTAATCTTGACCAGCGTCACAAAGAGAATTCTCAAACATCTGAGTTCCTTCCTGACACATGAGGTGGTTGATTTGTCTTTCAGATGTGATAGAGTCTCTTCCCAATTACATAAAATCGTGTTTTATGTGGAAAAACAAGGAAAAACTTGAAAACAGCTGTTATATCAAGTGGACACATCCAATGCCCACTCAAGACCTGACCCTTCTGTACAAGTGTCCCTGCCCATTGCAGGAGGTGGAACGGGAGGTCCCTTTAAGTCCCCTTCCAACTCAGCCCAGTCTGGGAATTCTAGGATCTCTGGCAAATAATTTCACACAGGTAAAAGAGGAAAACTGCAAGATTCACACTGAATTTACCCAGAGCTGCACTGGTGACAGTGCTCAGAGGAACACCAACCACCAGGAGCAAACACAGCAGCAGCAGCAGTGAGGGCAGAAGGCAAGAGCAGCCATTCTCAGGCACTCTGGCCTTCTGGAGCCACTCCAGCTTCACACAGAGTGCCTGGGTTGGGAGGGTCTGGAGATCACCCAGGCCAGGCAGGGTGACCTGCAGCAGGGACACAGGGATGTGTCCAGCTGGGTTTGGGATACTCCAGGATCCCCTGGGCAGCTGTTCCAGGGCTCTGCCCCTCCATGGCAAGAGGCTCTTCCTCCTGCTGAGCTGTAGCTTGTGGTGCTTTGGTTTGTGGCCACAGCTCCTTGTGCTGCCTCTGGCACCATCCTCTGCCAGCCCTGGGGGAGATTTGTGTGCATTGCTGGGATCCCCTCTGAGCCTTCCCTTCTCCAGCCTGCCCAGGCCCAGCTCCTGCAGGCTCTGCTCATCAGAGATGCTCCAGAGCCCTGAACATCTCTGTGGCCTCTGCTGGACCTTCTCCTGCAGCTCCATGTACTGAGGAGCCCAGGAGATCCCAGCTGTGCCTCACTGCAGGGTAAAACCCTGCACAGAAGGTTGACAATGACTCTGCTTATTTCCAGGAATTCCTTCCCTTTTATGCTATTCTACAAAGCACAACCCAATGAGTGGAAGAAAAGACAAACTTCTTCAATCACATTGGTCAACTCAGAGGGACATCAAGAAGAAGTCCCTCCTAGGGAAAGGGATGTAAACATAAGTTACAGTTAGGAAAACGTGTTTCTTGTTGACAGAACAGCGTTTGGGAAAGAGTTTCAGGAAATCAAAACATCCCAGGGCTACACCTACCAGGGTTTTCGGGAAAGCACAACACAAAGGTGGGCAGAAGCAGAGCTTTCCCTACAGAGCCTGTCCCCTCAGCTCTGTGTTTTCCTGCCCTTGAGGGCTGTGTCTGGAGGGGCAGGATGTGTCTGGAGGGGCAGGCTGTGTCTGCTCCCCCATGAGGGCTGTGTCTGCTCCCCCTGAGGGCTCTGTCTGCTCCCCCTGAGGCCTGTGTCTGTTCCTCCTGAGGGCCATGTCTGGAAGGGCAGGCTGTGTCTGCCCCTCCTGAGGGCTGTGTTTGCTCCCCCTGAGGGCTGTGTCTGTTCCTCCTGAGGGCCATGTCTGGAAGGGCAGGCTGTGTCTGCCCCTCCTGAGGGCTGTGTTTGCTCCCCCTGAGGGCTGTGTCTGCTCCCCCTGAGGGCTCTGTCTGCTCCTCCTGAGGGCCATGCCTGGAGGGGCAGGCTGTGTCTGCTGCCCCTGAGGGGTCTGTCTGCTCCTCCTGAGGGCTCTGTCTGCTCCTCCTGAGGGCCATGCCTGGAGGGGCAGGCTGTGTCTGCTGCCCCTGAGGGCTCTGTCTGCTCCCCCTGAGGGCTGTGTCTGTTCCTCCTGAGGGCCATGTCTGGAAGGGCAGGCTGTGTCTGCCCCTCCTGAGGGCTGTGTTTGCTCCCCCTGAGGGCTGTGTCTGCCCCTCCTGAGGGCTGTGTCTGCTCCCCCTTGAGGGCTGTGTCTGCCCCTCCTGAGGGCTGTGCCTGCTCCCCCTGAGGGCTGTGTCTAGAGGGGCAGGCTGTGTCTGCTCCCCCTGAGGGCTGTGTCTGCTCTCCCTGAGGGCTGTGTCTGCTCCCCCTGAGGGCTGTGTCTGCTCTCCCTGAGGGCTGTGTCTGCTCCCCCTGAGGGCTGTGTCTGCCCCTCCTGAGGGCTGTGCCTGCTCCCCCTGAGGGCTGTGTCTGGAGGGGCAGGCTGTGTCTGTTCCTCCTGAGGGCTGTGCCTGCTCCCCCTGAGGGCTGTGTCTGGAGGGGCAGGCTGTGTCTGTTCCTCCTGAGGGCTGCGTCTGCCCCTCCTGAGGGCTGTATCTGCTCCCCCTGAGGGCTGTGTCTGCTCCTCCCCTGAGGGCTGTGCCTGGAGGGGCAGGCTGTGTCTGCTCCCCCTGAGGACTGTGCCTGAAGGGGCAGGCTGTGTCTGGAAGGGCAGGCTGTGTCTGCTGTGTCTGGAAGGGCAGGCTGTGTCTGCTGTCCCTGAGGGCTGTGTCTGCTGTCCCTAAGGGCCATGTCTGGAGGGGCAGGCTCGGGGGGGCCGGGGCTGTCCCGTCCGTACCCAGGGCGGCCTTGGCGGCGGCCGAGGCCACGCGCGGATCCACCACGGAGGCCAGGAAGGCCACGGTGCTCATGACGGGGTTGCCAGACTGGCTGAAGGGCACGGGCTGGTAGGCCAGGGGCCCCAGAGAGGCGTCCGAGTTCTCCAGGTAGGGATCCTCGATGGGCAGGCGCAGGAAGTGCAGGATGCACTCGTCCTGCGTGCGGCTGCCCACGTGCTCCGACACCTTGTTCCAGTCGTCCTTGTACATCTCCAGGGCCTGCAAAAGGTAAAAAAAGCAGTGGCTGCACAGGGTCTGCCTGCACAGGGGAGAGCCACGCTGCTGCTGTGGGCAAAAGGGTTTTTCCAGGTTGGTTTTGTTGTGGGGATGGAGCAATAAACGCGGATCAGACTGTCGGGCTCGGATGATTGTTAATTTTTAGCTCTGGTACAGTCTCACAAGCTGTGAGACTATTCTAGCTGCCAAAGTGAAAAATGGCTCTGGCTCTGTCTTTTTACAAGGCCTTTCAAGCACAAACTGTCCAATTATGAAATGACACTTGGATTATTTTTACTTTTAACCCAATACCCAACCACCCGTGGCCCACAATGTGGATTTTTCTACCCAATTACAAAACACCCCCCAGAGCCATGGAGAAGAAGGTGAAAAAGAAAGACTCAACCCACACCCTAAATTCTCCATCTTGCTTTATATCTATCACTGTATTCTAAACCCTTCAATTCTGAGTTTTGCACCCTGTGATATCACACACTTCTATCCACACCACACACCCACAATCCCAGCGCTGTCACTCAATTTTGGGAGCCTTCTCCAGGGCCTCAGGTCAAATGCAGGGTTTGCTTGGGGGTCAGTGCCTGTCAGCACTGAAAGTCTAAAATTCTCAGCTTCCAGAATTCCAACATTAGATAACTACTAATTTTTTTTTTCCTGGTATCAAAATTATCTGCATTCCCTGGGGTATCAGTGACATTGAAGCCACAGGGATCATCCCAGGAGTGGATGCTGCTAGTGTATTACAAAGAATTGTCAGAAGACTTGAGATTTACTAACATTTGCACAGGAGCTGTTTCTCCATTTTGCTTCCACAGTGAACTAAATCTGCTTTTCTCACCAAGCTCAGAATTCTTTAATTCCCACCACTCCCCCCAAGGGCTCTGGTGTTCCCTCCCCGAACACAGGAAGCTCTCTGGGGCAGGGACAGGATCTATTTCTCAGATGTGGACTGGCTGTGATGGTGAAAATCCAGTCTTTAGATCCACCAGATGTTATGGAAGTGAAAAAGCATCAAACCAATGGGGACAAGAGGGGAATCTATCCCCCATCCTGAAGCCAGGAGAGATCAGTTCTGCAGGAGCTGTGCACCAGGGTGATTTCTGTTACCACTGGGGCTAACAAACCATTACTGGCTAGGCAAAGTAAGAACTTCCAGATCATATCAAAGACATAATTCTGAATTTCAGTCATTTTTAAACTTCCTCAAGAAAAGTCTTCAAACAATTTAACAGCAACGAGCTACCAAAGGCCCTGCACTAGTTATTGAAAAACCAACACATTAATCCTGTAAAACCCTCCAAGTCACAGCCTAATAAATTATTACTCCTCAACAAGCCATTTTTTTTCCCTGAAAATTGTTTTAGTGAAGCATCTGGACAGTATAAAATAAATACTGACATATCCTGAATCATTAACTTTTACATTTCTGAGAGGATTCATGGTGCAGTCACCCAGAAAAGGCAGAAACCCATTTGACTTTCTGGTAAAAGATGTTCAATGTGAAAATGAGTTTTTCCAAGTAGATCTCGCCCATAAGGCTGAGAACTCCCAGAAATCTCAACCTTCCAGACTGATCTAACTCTCAGAGCAGGGAGGGAGAACTCAGAGCTGGGCTGGAGCTGCCAGAGGTTCTGAGGAGGACACGTCCAAGGTGGGAGAGCAGAGCACACAGGGACACAACATTCTGTGCTTGGGGTTCCAGCACTTCCCAGGGAACAAGGGGAAGATCCAAACTGAGCCACCAGCCTGGGGCTCAGAGTTCCTCCAGCTGGGAAAGGCCCAGAATGTGTAACAACTGCTATGGAACACCAAGGCCAGGCTGGATGGGGTTTGGAGTGACCTGGGGTGGTGAAAAGGGTCCCTGCCCACAGCAAGGGTGGGGTGGGATGAGCTCTAAGGGCCCTTTCAAACACACTGGTGTCTTCAGAGCAGTTCTGGAGGAGAAGTGTTTTAGTATTTGTTCAGTTAAAACAGAAGCTCTGAAGAATTCCTCAAGGACAAGATATTGAGCTGAGCGGGGCCCTCAGGCACTTTGTGGCTGCCGAGGGTCAGCTGAGGTGATGAAAATGCTCCTGTTTGCAAAGATGTGGAAGCAAACTGCCTACAAGGACAGATGATTCAATCCAGAAGAATCAGAGACCCAACACAGATCAATCTGTGGAGAAAAACAGCCAAGCTGCCTCAGTGGGCTGCACTTCCCAGCCCCTGGATCCCAGAGCGAGTTAAGCCTAAACCTGGCTGAAGTTTCTCTCTCCCAGCCAGGCATCACAGCTTAACTTAGGTGGGAGGGGGAAACCCCCCCAGTGGATCTCCAGAAAGCCTCTGGTTCCCTGCTCCTTCCCTTCCAGCAGCAGTGGGATCAGTGGGAATGGCCCTGTGGAGCTCAGCTGGCTGGGGAGAACACCCAGCAGCTGCAGGAGCCCTGTCACCAGCACCAAGACTGGAGCAAACAGCACGAAGCTGAGCCAGGGGAGATTTAGGTATCAGGGGAAAGGATTTTCACCCAGAGGGTGGCTGGGCACTGGAAAAAGGCTCCCCAGGGAAGTGGTCACAGCACCAAGCCTGACAGAGTTCAAGAAGCGTTTGGACAACACCCTCAGGCACCTGGTGTGACTCTTGGGGCTGTCTTGTGCAGAGCCAGGAGCTGCACTCAATGATTCTGATGAGTCCTTTCCCACTCAGCAGATTCTGTTGATGCCTTAAGTTTCAGCTTTCATGTTTTTCAGGTTCTGTGCTGCCCAGGGCTGCAGTTCTCAGCCTCACAATAAGTGTGAGTGAGCTCTTCACAGAGAAGGGTCACCAAACAAATCCTGTTCCTGCTGCACACCAAGGACAACTTTCAGCCCAAAAAGCACAAACAAAGGTGGCTGAAGGGAGGAACAAGAAGGATGGGACCTCACAACCTGCAGCTGGAATTGGACAATTAAACCCCAATATGCAAATGGACCAAAACTGATTAAAATGTGAGACTTTTGTGACCATTTTGTGTCCATTTTGTGACCATTTTGGGTCCACCTTAGGTGCAGCCCTGCCCAAGGTGTACCCTGAAGGCCTTTTAATAAATCTCTGCTTTATTCTCTGGCTCTGTCCAGCCTCTGCTCCAGCTCAGCCCCCCCAAGGGATCACTTTGACCCTACTTTCCAGTTCAAGACCCCCAGCAACACCAGGAGGGGCTGTGAGAGCTCCATGGAGAAGCTCCATAGCTTGGGAATGACCAAGCTTGGGAATCAACACTCCCAAGCCCTGCTGAGCCCTTCTCCTGCCCCCTGGGATCTTCCAAGGGTTTCAGTAGATTTCAGAGATTGCTCAGCTCAGTGGGTCACACACAAGGGAGATATTCATTCTCTGCTCAGCCTTTCTTTCCCTCCCCCTAAATTCAGCTCTGGGCTCTCAGTCTCCATTTTTAACCCCAGTGGCACATGAGAGCAACTCTGCTTCTCAACCCCCAAATTCCTGCTTTCTGCTCCTTCTGCTGTTCTCCTGCCAGACAAACCCTCCTTCCTAAAAATAGCTGAAAATGCATTTAACCCTGCCTGAGCCGTGGAGACACGGAGGGGGCTGTGCTTTGGGGAGGAAAACTCTTCTTTCCTCCCCCAGATTATTCAGTCAACAGGCAGAAGGCCAATAATTATTTCAGATACGATTTATTATTTGGAACTTCACTGCCTATCTATTTGCCCAAAGCTACCCTGAGGATTTAATTGGACTGAGCTGGCTTGTTACAGCTGAATTTGCTTATGCTTGAACTGATATACTCTTTACTGATTTATTCATAGAGCAAGTCCAGGGAAAAAGGAGGGACAAAAACATCACTAATTTAAACTCATTAAACAGAATTGCAATCTCAAGATTCGGGAGGGGTTTGGGTTTGTTTTAAAGGCAGAATATGCTACTGGATTATTTCACTGGGCTACAACGTGCACTGTATGAGCAAAAGCTAAAAACATACAAACCAATGAATTTTAAATAATAGTACTAATAATATGAAATATTTAAATCATATAGTTAAATAAATATGGAAGGAAAGAAGTCAGGATATCAAGGCATTTGCCTTGTTCCTCCTTATACAAGAATGCCATGGGAAACAGCTGCTTGCACCCCTAGAAACAAAATGCTTCCATGTGCCAATAGAAAAGTATTGGCTAAACAGTGAATATCAACCTAAAATAAATAGAAACAAAAAAAAGGGGGATTTTGGCTCTTTGATGACCACACTCCATATGTGTGAAGATTGAATCACAGCTGCTGATTTGGCACTGACACAGGTCCATCCTCCAGGCTTTTCCCCAGGAAATTAACTTCTCAATGGCTTTATTGACACATGGGAAAGACAAAAAAGCTGCAACAACCAGGCAATTGCAGTTTGCTGGGAGCTCTGCAAACAAAACCCCCCCAAAAAAACAACAAGAGCTCCAAACTGGAATTCTCAGAACTCTGAATTACTTTCAAAGAAAGAAATCAGCCACTCCATCAGGAAAATGTTCCTGTGAAATCAAAGCTGGGGAGAAGATCTTCTCTTTGCAGGAAGTGCCAGCACTTGAAATTATTTCAGGGCACTGAGATTCTTCTGCTGAAGCAGAGAGGAACAGCTGCCCTGATGTGAGAGCCCAGGACACTCTGCAGCTCCTCAGGAGAGTTCCAGCCCCACTGCAATTCCAGGGGATCCAACCACCCCCATGTGCTCCAGAGCTTCACTTGAGGCCACCTGAGGACACCAGCCTGTTTTATAAAATACCTCATGGAAGCAGCCCAGGGATATTTTTTTTTTTTGTAGACTTCCAGAAAAAGCTCAAAGAACACCCCAAGTGCAGCTACAGGGAAAATATGGAGGAGACAGATGGGATGAAGGAGCTACCAAAGAACTTCCCTTCTCTGTGGCCTCAGCTGTTCCTCAACCACTTCAGCTTCCAAAATGAGCTATGGCATGGCTTGGAAATCAAAATTTCCAGGTATTTATCTGAGTGCCAGGGAAACCTTTTCCTGAATTATTCACCATTATTTGAATCACTGACTTTATTTCATACTGCCAGCGAGTCCTGCTGAATGACAACACCTCTCTGCACTGCAAAACCTCTTCCTGACTTACACTAAATTCTTAAATCCTTCATTTCTGCCTTGCAGGTCCAAGTTAGAACCAAACCTTAGCCACAGGCAGCCCCCCTCTCACAGAGCTGCTCCTGCCATCTCTTTTTGGTAGCAACACTTTGCACCCATGATGGCAGCTGTCATCTAACTCCAAAAAAAAAACCACACACACGTGGATTTTTAAAGCCTGAACCACCCCTCCTGGTTTGGTTTGCTACCCTTTGCCTTGGCCTCATGAACTCACCTCTAACAGCAGCAGTGTCTCCTGCTCTGTCCATTCTCTGCCAGCACTTGCACCTTTACTCTACAAAAGACAGGAGGGAAAAAAAAGAAAAAAATGTGAAACACAGAACTTCTTGCACAAAACCTTGTAGAAGAAAACACTGAGGAGGGGAGAAAAGGGAAGAATCTGTGATTTGATCCAGTCAAATCTCCTCCTCCTCCCTCCAGCTGAGCAGCTCCTGGTGACCCCAAGCAGGGCTCCATGTGATTTACTCCCCAGGGAAGGCACAGCCTTCCCCACCAAAAGCAAAGGGATCCCAGTGATCTGTGCCTGCACACACACCAGAGAGGGCTTTCCTCAAGAATAAACCCCCTCTGAGTGCTGAAGGCAGAGTGGGCTGGTCCAAAATAAGTGAATTTATCTCCAAGCTCGTCAGTAACTCACTAGAGAAATAACAGCTCTTTACAGGGGGGTGAGCTATGTGAGCAGGCAGAGTAATTCCAGCAGGATCACCTGCACATCCAGCTATCACCTGCTCCAAGGGCTGCTGCTCCCAAATCTACACCTCTACACTGGTAAACAGCTCAGATTGGATCAAAACACCAAATTCATGGTGAAAACTTCAAACTTCCCCTCCTGTGACACCCTGACCCAGCACAAAAGCAGCTCAGGAGCTGCTGCTAAGGAACATCAGCACCGTTGGATGGCTCCGTGCTAAACTGAAAGGAAGAGGCTATTTAGGATAATAAATGTGATCTCCAGATGCATTTCAAACAGCTCATTAACCCACAGAGAACATTAATCAATGTGAGTCACCCAACTGCTGCTCTCCGCAGCCAAAACCCCCGGCACGCAGAAACCAAACAGGGAAATCTGCCAACAAACCTGCTCCAGTTCACAGCTCCTGTAAACAGAGCCAGAGCCCAGGACCAGCAATCTGGAGAATATTTATATCTCCTTTAAAGAGTGAAAAAGTCAATTCATGAAATGTGAGATGGAACCAGCTTTATAAAAATATCTCTAGGACTGGTTTGGGTTTGTGGGGTTTTTCAAGGACGGTCTGAAGTGGTCAATGGTTATGTTTTAGGTTTAAACAGTGACTCTTGAGGTCAATGAACCAATGAGATGGATTGAGCCTGATGCCACCCACGAGAGGCATTACCCAGCTCTGGAGATTCCCAATCCCACTGCAGGCTGTGCTGAGGTACAGTGGCATTCCCACAGCACCTCCAGGGACACACACAGGGAGCAGGGCAAGGCAGGAGGCTGTGCAATCAGCACATCACTGCAATGATGTCTCCCAGGTTTAACATTCTGCAGTGACAGCGCCCAAAGGTTCCCTGCAACAGGCTCAGGACACCCAAACCAGTGGGAATTGGGATCCCTGCTTGTCAGCCTGGAAAACAGGAGAGGCAGAGTTCCTGCTGGAAGCTCTCTGTGTCCTAAATCATTGGCTGGTTTGCTAATGCTGAACCATTCCAGCAGGACATGCAGGAACACAATGAGTTTGGCATCTGAGGGCTGACAGTGTGGACTGCTCTGGGAAGTTGTCCATGTCTTTATTCCCAGAAATTCAGAATTCCAGCACGACCTCCCAGCGCAGTGTCCTGCACAGGGATGGAAAACATCAAAACCAAGAGTGCAGGGGCAACACAATTCACCTCAGAGGCACAAAGTGGGGGACACTTTGAGGAATAACAAAGCTCACTGGGAGCCATGGGGAGGATCCCAGGACACTTGCCTTGGCCAAAGTCTTCTTGGAGTAAATGTCTGTGCGAAGGCCAAAGTTCTGCAGGTCAGTTGGCTTCTCCTTGTTTTTCTCAGGAAAGCTCAGCATCTGCTGGGCAGCTGGAACCTGGGAACAAACGTTACAGGGGAAAGGGGAGAGGGGCAGGAACTCAAAAGTTATCCAAGACAATCAAATGTAGTCACTGCTTGTCACGGTTGGGTTTTCTGAAGCTCTTTCTCAGGGACAAAAATTGGTAAACAATGGCATGTTTTCTAAACTCTCTTGCTTTTCACATTTCTCTCTGTCCTGGGTTCCAATGTAAAATTGTGCCCAAGGTCTGTATTCTATCCCCATGAGCCTTGGAGCCAAGGTGGGGCAGTGTTTTCCTTATCTTCTGTTAATGAGCCCAACAATGCCTTCCCATTATCTCTGTTTAATGGGCCATCAAGGACCCACTGCATTCCCACCTGGATAGAATCCAGGGTTGGAGACATCACGAGCAGCTTTTTATCCACTGGACTCCCAGAGGAGACAAGAGCTACCAGACAGAATCACTGCTTGGACAAGAACATCTCATCTGGTTCCACTGGATCTCTGGAGGAAGACTGGACCCTTCTCACCATCCCTGGACCCTTCTCACCACCACTGGACCCTTCTCACCATCACTGGACCCTTCTCTCTCAGGATCATCTCTACTCCAACAGAACCACATCTGCCACTCCAGGAGGACTTACTTTTGGACTGCTTCAAACACCCTGACCAACAGGGTGTCAGGTTGTATTGTTCCATTTATTTTATTTTATTTTTCCTCTCTTCTCCTATTAAATTGTATCTCTGACTGGAGTCTCACTGGTTTTGCTTTCAAACCAGCACACTCTCCTAAGGAGGGACTTTGCTTGTTGACCCTTGGTGTAACCAATGGTTCAAAGGATCCCACCTCTTAGGTGGGCACGTTATAAAAAGGTATAAAAATAGCTTCTGAGAAGAAACCAGCCCCCTTTTTTAAAGCAGCAGCCTTCTGAAATCACGAGTCTGTGTCTTTCTTCCGTGTCCAACAGCGACATGCAAACACAACACAGACAGCACAGAGAAGCTGAACACAAACCCAAGACATCAAAACACCTGAGCAAGGTGTTCTGCACAGCTCAGCTGGGCAGGAAGGGGACGTGCCCAGCTGGCAGAGGTGGCAGTGCCGGGCAGAGGCAGGACCCCAGTGCTCACCTGCGGCGTGCGGATGTGCAGCGGCATCAGGCCCGAGGGGGTGTCGGCCAGCACGTTGAAGTGGGGGGTCGGGGGTGGCCCCATGGCCATGGGGCGGCTCTCGGGATCCACCTGGTAGTTGATGAGCCCCCACTGCTCCAGGAAGGCGTGAACCCTGTGAAGAACGGGGCAAATCCAACCTTTGCCACCGAAGCTGTGCTCGTGCCTCGTGTGGGAGGTGATAAAAGGACAGAGCTGATGTTGCTGGATCAAATCCAGACCCAGGAGCTCCTCTAGTCTTTCATTAATCCCAAACAGCAAAAGAAATCCCAGAGCAGGAGCTGTGTGCACACCTGAGGGCACTGAAGTGGGATGTATAAATGAAAGCCTGAGTGTGTCCAGTTCTGGGCCCCAAAGAAAGATCCTGAGGGGCTGGAGCGTGTCCAGGGCAGGGAACAGAGCTGGGAAGGGGCTGGAGCCCCAGGAGAAGCTGAGGGAGCTGGGAAGGGGCTGAGCCTGGAGAAAAGGAGGCTCAGGGGGGAACTTCTGGTTCTTCAAAACTCCCTGCCAGGAGGGGACAGTCAGCGGGGTTGGGCTCTGCTCCCAGGGAACAGGGACAGGAGGAGAGGGAACGGCCCCAGGCTGGCCCAGGGGAGGCTCAGGGTGGACAGCAGCAGGATTTTCCCCATGGAAAAGGTGCTCAGACCTTGGAACTACCCAGGGAGGTGACCTAGAGGCACCCAAGGAAAGCCTGGACGTGGCACTCACTGCCCTGGTTAGGACAGGACACGGGCTGGACTCAACCTTTGGAGTCCTTTTCCACCCTCAGTTATTCCACGACCTTGCTGACGCCTGGAAACATCCAGAAGGCTCCAAGGCCCAAGGTCCCAGAGCTCTGCTGTCACCTCATGACGGCGCAGACGTCCCCGGTGAGGTTCCTCCTGCAGGCTGTGCTGGTCAGGTACTCCTGCGGGTTCAGCCGGTACGTGTCGATCATGAAGTTCCTGTAGGCCAGGTATCTGCAACACAGCAACCATCAGTCTGTGTGTAACACCATCAATCTGTGTGTAACACCACCCAGCTGTGTGTAACACCACCAAGCTGTGTGCAACACCACCAAGCTGTGTGTAACACCACCAAGCTGTGTGCAACACCACCAAGCTGTGTGTAACACCACCAAGCTGTGTGTAACACCACCAAGCTGTGTGTAACACCATCAATCTGTGTGCAACACCACCCAGCTGTGTGTAACACCACCCAGCTCTGTGTGTAACACCACCAAATCTGTGTGTAACACCACCAATGTGTGTGTAACACCACCCAGCTGTGTGTAACACCACCCAGCTGTGTGTAACACCACCAATATGTGTGTAACACCACCCATCTGCGTGTAACACCACCAATCCGTGGGTGCCCTCACCTCCAACACTCAGCACTTCAACGTTCAGCCCCACAAACAGCCCTTCCTGAGGAGGAAAACACCCACAGATCTCTTTTGACTGCTGGCATTTCAGGACCAGCACCAAAAACCAATGGGTAAGTGGAACTCACACTCTTCCAGGCTCTTTCATTCTGGATTTTTCCCCTCTGTTTGGATTGGCTGCACGTGGGAACGTGTTTAAATTGTAAATCACGCAATTATCTGTTGTGACTTGGTCACTGACCAGATATTGCCACAGTAGAATAGAAGCTGCAGGGTAAAAATAATGGGGTCTGGTGTTCACACAGGAACAGGATAAATAATCCTTGTGCATCCCTGTGTGAAGGCAAAAAAGCTGCACAGAGAAGCAGAAGTGGATGGAGCACTGCTGTGATTGCATGTGGAGTTTTTGATGGACAAAGGGAGGAGGCAGGAAAGGCTGGAGAACAGCAACATGGAGAAGAAAAGATCTTTGAAAAGCAGAGGACAAGAGCCCAGAGCCAGCACAGCTGGGAACAGCTGGAGCAGAAACAACCCCTGAGAGATTCCCCCATTTCAGGAAGTTTCTGGAATATGCTGATGCCTCCTAATACAAATTATCCTGAAGAAAATAACCTGCCATGAAATTATTGATAGCCCTGCTCCCGAGAGGGAACAAAGCCAATCTGCCAAAGATGGGGATTGGAGCAACTTGGACCATGGAAGGTGTCCCTGCCCACAGCAGGTAGATGGAATGAGATGGGCTTTAAGCCTCCTTTTGTACCCAAGCTATCCCAGGATTTTATTAAGTGAGCATCCCAATGCAAAGCTGTGTGTAAAACAGTGGTTTTAAAGCAGATTTCTGCCTTTGGAAAATTCCAGGGGGGAATGTTTCACATGCAGTGTGTGAAGCAGCTGGGAACCAAAAATATAAATCATCCAGGCAAGGCCTGAGCAGGCAGATGCTGCAAGCACATGTCCCTGCCAAAATCCCACATCTTCCTCCTCACCAAATCATATGTGCAACTGGCTGGAAGGAAATTGCTGGAGTAGGTGTTTGGTTCCATGTGGGATGTCTGGGAGGCAAGAAACAAAAAGGAGCCTCTTCCACAGAGGAATACTGAGGAACATTCCTGAATGCTCCAGGGGAGGAGGGGGAGAACCTGCCCAGGAACAGGTTCTTGGCTGCAGAAATGAGTATTTATAAGCAAAGGTCACATCACGAGGTGGAGAAGAGAAGCCCAAGACAGAAACATCCCCAGGTTTATTCTGAAGGGAGATGGTTTTGAGCCACGACACGACCCATCAGCTAAACCCTGTCAGCAGTGAGAAGAGAAGTCAAGCAGGATTTAGTTCAATCCCTTTTCAGCCAGGGCCCACCCCCAGGCACTGCTGTCACAAGGATGAACCTGTGTGAGCTCCTCAAACACGGTGTTTTGGCCTGAACGTTCAGCTGGAGGCGACTCATCTCCATTCAGAGGGATGACCCTCTTTTATTTCAGAAGAAAACACAAAGCCAGGACCACGTGCTACTCCTACAAATCCCAAACCAGCACCAAAAATAGATCTGCAGGATGAGAGGAGGACTGGGAGGAGCCCCCAGCCTGCTTCTTGGGCAGGCAGCACCCAGTGACAGCCCAGCAGGAGCAGCAGGAGTGCTGATGTTGTGCTGGCAGCTGGAGAAGGGCACCTGGGCCCTGCAGTGACAACCACAGGGACAGAAATCCAGGAGAGAAACATTCCTTCCACAGCCCAGCTGCCTCTCACTCTGAGAAACCCCCCAAGCTGCAATTTCCTGGGCAGCGAAACTGCTGGAACGGAGTCAGTGCTGGATGGAGTTTGGAACAAAGCCACTTTGGGAGGGCAGGGAGTGGAACAGGAGGATCTTCAGAGCCCCCTGTGCCCCCCCAGGCCATGCTGGGGGGCTCTGGGATGCAGCTGTGGTTCCTCTGCACTCACACATGCAGAGAAGCTGTGAGGACAGACCATGGACTGGAAATCCTTGGGGGTGCCAGGAGCCTCAGGGGGTGTCTAAGCCAAGCTCAAGCCATGAATTTTCACCAGGTTTCTTAGGGCTTTGTCCAGGAAGGCCTGAAAGACTCCAAGGAGGGGCAATCCCAACTTCCCATAGCCCCATCCTAGTGCCTCATCTTGTTCAGAGCTCAAAACTGCCCTTTCCTGGAGCCAGAAGCTGCTGTTTCAGCCTGACCCGTTCCTGCCCTGTCCCAGGCTCAGTGCCAGCCTGGCTGCACCCCAGGGACCGCCTGGGGCAGGGCACAAACACCACCAGGGCCCCCAGAGAAAGGACAGGCTCTAATTTCTGTCTCTTTATCAGACATGAAGCCACACCTGAGGTGGGAGATTCCAGCACAAGGACAACCTCTGCAGGAATTGTCCTCTCCAGGCTGGGAGAGCTGGGAATGTTCCCCTGGAGAGGAGAAGGCTCCAGGGAGAGCTCAGAGCCCCTGGCAGGGCCTGGAGGGGCTCCAGGAGAGCTGGAGAGGGACTGGGGACAAGGGATGGAGGGACAGCACACAGGGGATGGCTTCAAAGTGAAAGAGAGGATGTTTAGATGGGATTTTGGGAAGGAATTCCTGGCTGGGAGGGTGGGGAGGGGCTGGGCTGGAATTCCCAGATTTGCTGTGGCTGTCCCTGGGTCCCTGGCAGTGCCCAAGGCCAGGCTGGAGCAGCCTGGGGCAGTGGGAGGTGTCCCTGCCCATGGCAGGGATGGCACTGGGTGTTTTTTAAGGTCCCTTCCAGCCTCAAACCATTCTGGGATTCCATGGAATGCTCTGTATGGGAAATGAAGGGCCCAGATGACATCAGGACAATGAGGAGACACCTCAAACACTTCTTTTAGTCCTTGATTGAGAAACCACCTTCTAAAATCACCAAAAGCTGCTTTGCAACCAGGCCAAGGTTTGACAGCAAGACAAGGTGACCCCAACCAGACCAGTCCCACAATGACCAGCACACACTGGAGTCCAAAATCCAGCATTTTTTTTGGTGTGAAATCTCAGGTTTTAGGATCATTTCCATAGAAACGAGCATATTGTTCAAATGCCTTTCATCATCTCTCCTTTATCCACGGCACTCTGAATAACCAAACTCAAACCAGAAGATTTTCACTCCACAGCCTGAGACAGGATGTGCAACACGTGGAAATACAGAAATACAGCGTGGGGTGAGGAGAGAGGGAGGGATCAGGAGGATGATTCCATTTCTACCCTTTCATGACATTTGAACACGACTCTGGAAGTTGATCACATCTTGTACCACACAGAGCTCAAGAATTTGTCCCAATACTACTTGGGGGAAAGGAATTTTATTTTACCTGGTAAATATTTACACTGCTAAATATCACTTTGATGTTTAAACTTCTACTCTACCAATGTAGATGGTAGAGTAGAAGTTTAATGATGATTAAACATCATTTAATGTGATGTCCAAACGCTGTCAGTGCCTGTCTGGCAGTGGCTCTGTCTCTCTTTCAGGCCCTACAAGAAGTATCAGCCCAACACACACCCAGAGGATTTCTGGGCTGGGAAGCTCCTTTCTCCTGCCCACATTGCCAGGTTTTACAGTGTGGGGTGAGGAGAGAGGGAGGGATCAGGAGGATGATTCCATTTCTACCCTTTCATGACATTTGAACACGACTCTGGAAGTCGATCACATCTTGCACCACACAGAGCTCAAGAATTTGTCCCAAAATTACTTGGGGGAAAGAAATTTTATTTGGGAAGCTCCTTTCTCCTGCCCACATTGCCAGGTTTTACTCACATTTCTGGAGTCTTGGATTTGTTTTTGCCATTGAAGAATTCTGGAAGAGCACGGCGTTCGATGACGTGGATACTGCAACAAGAACAGTTCAGGGGTCAGATCCTGAGACAGCCCTGATCCCAAGGAGGAGTCTGAGCTGCAAGAAATATCCTCCCTCTATAACTTCTCCTCAAAGTCAGGTTCTGAAGCAAAATAAAAAGGTTTTCCAAAGTAGGGACAAACATGGAATGGTCAACACAAAGATTAGAGAAGAAAAAGAGAGAAAGGAATTAAGGTGGGAATTAGAGGGAAATCAAGGTCAGCAAAAGCTGCTGAGGAGGCAGAGTGAAGATCTCTGCTGTTTGAAATTCTCTTCCTCACTCCCAGGCCCCGAGAATGGCCAGAAAGATTTCAACACAAAACAGGTGAACCACACCTAAACAAGGGTCACTTCCTTCAGCTCCCAGGCTGATCTGTGATAAATAAAAATAAATAAATAAAATAAAATAAACACAAATTAAAATAAAAATAAAAATAAAAGAAATAACTAAAATAATAAAATACAATATAAAATACAAAATAAAATAAAAATAAAAAATAAAATTAATATAAAATATAATAAAAATAATACAATAAAATATAAAAACATAAGTTAAAGTAAAATATAAAATACAAAATAAAATAAGAAATAAAATAAAAAATAAAAATAAAATACAAAATAAATAATAAAAAATAATAAAAATCAAATAATAAAAAATAATGTAAAAACTTTAAAATTAAAAATAAATAAATAATAAAAAATAAAATTAAAAAATAAAAAAATTAAAACCCCTAAAAAATAAAATAGAATAATAAGATAAAATAATAATAATAAAAAAATGAAAAATAAAAATGAAAAATGAAAATGAAAAATAAAAATGAAAAATGAGAAATAAAAATGAAAAATAAAAATGAAAAATAAAAAATAAAAATAAAAATAAAAATTAAAATAAAATAAAATAAAACAAAATAAAATAAAATGCAGCCTCCCCCAGCCCCCTCTCACCAGTTGTAGTCGAACCAGGAGGCGTAGCTGGGGATGATGATGTGGTTGGTCTGCTCGGTGACATTGTCCTCCCCCGGGTCAATGGAGCGGCTCTGGTCACCCTTGTTGGGGTCCTCGTCCTCCTGGGGCACAGAGGGGACACACAGAGAGTGAGGGGACACAGAGAGTGAGGGGACACAGAGAGTGAGGGGACACAGAGAGTGAGAGAGAGTGAGGGGACACCCAGAGAGAGAGAGAGTGAGGGGACACCCAGAGAGAGAGAGTGAGGGGACACACACAGAGAGTGAGGGGACACACACAGAGAGTGAGGGGACACACACACACACAGAGTGAGGGGACACACACACACACAGAGTGAGGGGACACACACAGAGAGTGAGGGGACACACACACACACAGAGTGAGGGGACACACAGAGAGAGAGAGAGTGAGGGGACACACACACAGAGAGAGAGTGAGGGGACACACACACAGAGAGTGAGTGAGGGGACACACAGAGAGTGAGTGAGGGGACACACACACACAGAGTGAGGGGACACACACACACAGAGTGAGGGGACACACACAGAGAATGAGGGGACACCCAGAGAGAGAGAGAGGGGACACCCAGAGAGAGAGAGAGGGGACATGGCAGAGAGTGAGGAGGGACACACAGAGAGTGAGGGGACACACACAGAGAGTGAGGGGACACAGAGAGAGAGAGAGAGTGAGGGGACACACAGAGAGAGTGAGGGGACACAGATGGAAGGGACATGGCAGACAGTGAGGGGACACAGAGAGAGAGAGTGAGGGGACACAGAGAGAGAGAGTGAGGGGACAGACATGGAAGGGAAATGGCAGAGAGTGAGGGGACACACACAGAGAGTGACTGAGGGGACACAGCAGAGTGCCAGAGGACAGGACAGGAGCTTCCCGAGCCCCCACAGACTCAGTGCCACCCCCACGGGGAGCAGGAGCTTTGGTCCCTCTCTGCTGCTCCACAGAAGCCCCCCTGGGAACAGCTCTTGCTCTGCAGCTCCAGATCCAGAAATGCCAACTCCTGACCCCAAGTGGGCATGAGGAGGGCACAGAGGAGGCAGCAAAACAGGAGCAGGACGTGACAGGAACTGTACAAAACACCTCAGGTGTTGTTTGAGCAATGTTAAAAATAGCCAAGTCCCACAGCCATGCCCCTAAGGAGTCACTGGTATCAATAATGGATCTTTAGCTGGGACTGAGCTCCCCCAAAAACAACAAGGGAGCAGTCTGAACACATTCAGGGATCTGACAACTGTTAAAAATAGTGCCTGGCATGCCACAAATGCAAGTCAATACAGAAGCTACCCCTGCAGCTCTATTGAAATGATCAGGAAGCCAAAGCAGGGTACAGGTTTAGTCCTAAAAACCAAAAAAAAGAACAAAATCTCTGAAAAACCTCTCATCTGAAAAATGCTTCTTGGCAAATACTTGGCAGCTGTCTCCTCATTCTCCTTTTTAATACACTAGATTTAAAAACCACCAAATAATCCCAGAGAATCTGGAGAGTTTTATAATAACAAACCCTCTATCCTGCAGTGAGTGAGTTATTCTTGGAGATCACTTGCAAGTGAGTACAGGTGAAGTTACTGAAGGTGAGATCAGGATCTGGGCAGGACACAGGGAATGACTTGGAAGTGAAAGAGGGCAGGGTTGAATGGGATAATACTGGGGAGGAATTCTTCCCTGTGAGGGGCTGGAATTCCCAGAGATTTGTGGATCCCTGGCAGGTTGGACAGGGCTGGGAGCAGCCTGGGACAGTGGGAGGTGTCCCTGCCATGGCTGGGGTGGCTCTGGATGATCTTTGATGTCCCTTCCATCCCAAACCATCTGGGATTTTACAAAATCTCAGCTGTTACCAAATTCAGGAAGAAGCAGGTGCTGTTACCTTTCCTCCTGTCGCCACTGTCTCCTCATCCTGCTCATCTGAAAGGTGAAAACGTTGAGAATAATAAACTCATTTTTACATAAATCAACACCAAGAAACTCATTTCAATGCTCACAAGCCTTTCCAGCAGCACAACTGCTTAATTGGAAAGAATATTTAATTGCCTTTGGAAGGGAAGGGAGAAGGGAATCGAAGTGGATCCCACATCAGTGAAGGAATTGCACCTTCACCTGTCCCAGAGCAGGGAACAGGTAAGAATACAAAGGAAGGATAATTAGAATTCCTCAGCACTTCAGAATCCATAATTAATTACTTCCTTTCCCAGTGTCCTAGGTGACTCTTGTATAATAAGATGTGGGATAGGAGTTTGTACCTCACGTCAAGGCTCAGCAAAGCTCAGGGAACCTGGGGTTTACCCTGATTCCCAGGAAAAAAAAAATTCTGCTAGAAAAGAGCTTGTATTTTACATTAAAGAAATAACATTTCTAATAATGTGATTAACAATGTAATAGGTTTTTAATAATAATATTGTTAAAAATAACAATAGCCTATGAGAGAGCAGTGAAGAGTTGGTACATTGGAACTTGAATGGGTATGAAATAGGAATTAATCCATCAAAACAGCAGAACTAGAGATTGCTTTTTAAACTGAGGGATTCAGAAGTGTTTCAAATCTCTTTTAAGGGCTGGAGGGTGAGGTTTGGGGCAGGGGTGCAGGGGTTTTACCCAGGTCTGCCACGGTTCCTCCTTTGACGGGCGTGTTCTCGCTGTCCTTCTTTGGGTTCACTGCAAGAACAGGGAGTGATGAGAGAGCAGCAGACAGGGAATTCTCCAGCCTGGCCTGATTTCCCTGCTCTCTGCTGCAGTTCAGGAGTTCACACAAGGGGCCTGTTTGGCCCATTTCCCTGCATTCCCAGCTGCACACCAAAGCAGGATAACCCTGCACCTTCCCCCACCTGTCCAACACGCAGCTTTGGCAAATCCAAACCAAGGAACAGCCAAACGGAGAAATTCCCAAAATAATCTGGGGTCAAGAATAAAGAGGGAATTCTTTTCTCCCAGAATTATTATTGCCCACCTCAACACTTCCCTGCAAAGGACTAAAAGCACTTGAAATGCAGCACGTTTTCCACTCATTTAACATTCTTCTGGGAACTTGGCAGGGAAATGTTTTGCCCCAGAAAACTCCACTTCCCCCAACGTGACGGGGTGAAATGAAACATTTAAGTAGGCTGTTGCAAATCTGTTTTTAAAAGTGTCTTTTATAAATGCAGTTTTGTATTTTAAGAGGCCAAAAGGAGGTGACTCTGCTGTCCTTTTCAGCTGGTACATCCCTGACCAGATAAATTTATGGGCAGATGTCACCTGCCCCATGGCCACAGAGTGTTTCAAAGATCTGACAAAATGCATACAAAATTTTAATGAAGTTTCATTTTTAACACTCAAAGAGTTTAAAGTGCTCTCATATCTTACCATTTTTGGGAAGTACCACTTCTTCTATGTTGGGTACCGGGGTGGGATCCTCCATGTCCTTGGTGAGATCCTCCTGCTCATCCTCTTCCTTCTGCCCCCTCCTTTTGCCATAG
Source organism: Phylloscopus trochilus trochilus (assembly GCA_016584745.2). Classification (NCBI taxonomy): domain Eukaryota; kingdom Metazoa; phylum Chordata; class Aves; order Passeriformes; family Phylloscopidae; genus Phylloscopus; species Phylloscopus trochilus. The sequence continues at coordinate 319,442 of WQNJ02000546.1, forward strand.
AGAGCTGCTTGGCTGGAACAGAGCAGACACAGGGGCTCTGCCAGATGTGCCAGGAGGGTCAAACCCTCCTGAAACCACTCTGGGAACCCAACTCAGGCTTTACACTTGGGAGGAGGAATTCAGATTATCAACTCATTCTTGACAAAGCTCCAGTTTTGTCTTATTAAAGCCCAACAGGTCCATAAACAATTTTTAGCTCTGAATTTTTAGCTCTGAAGTGCTCCCCTCCATACCCACACACATAATACCCCATAATTAAGTTTTTATTTGGGTAAAATGTTGGCAGAACAAGGAATTGCACCAACTGCTCAGGAATAATCCCTCAAGCCTACCCAGAAATAATTACAGAACCCCAGGTCACAGAGCTCGCCCCATAAGCATTGAATTTCTTCTTCTCCTCATTTCTTTTCACCTCAAATTCCAGGCCCCTGGAAACTTCCAGACACTCACCCTTTCTTCCCTGACTTTTTCCTGGACTCCACAGGAGTGGGGGGTGGAGAAGGGGAATGTTTCCTTTTCCTTGTACTGGCTGCAGCTTTCCTGTCCCTCCTCTCGGGGCTCCGCACGGGCTGGCAGGGAGCAGAGGTTGGAGTTATTCCCAAATTCCCTGACTGCAGAGCTGGAGGTTGCATCCTTCCTTAGCCCAGCCCAAAACAGGATGCCACAGCTGCTCTGGGCACCCTGTGCCAGGGCCTCCCCACCCTCCCACAGCCAGGAATTCCCAATTCCCAATCTCCCATCCATCTCTGCCCTCTGGCAGTGGAAGCCATTCCCTGTCTCCTGTCCCTCCATCCCTTGTTCCCAGTTCCTCTCCTGGAGCTTCTTCAGGTCCTGGAAGGGGCTCTGAGCTCTCCCTGCAGCCCTCCCTTCTCCAGCTCTATCCATGCAGAGATAAAGGACATTCCTGTCCCTCCAGATCCCCCTCACCTCCTCATTCTTCATGGAGATCCTCTGGCGGAAACTCACGGATTTCCTGTTCTCATCCACCTCATAATCCTCTTCGTTCATCCACTCATTGAACACATCAGTGTCCAAAATCCACTTGGCATGAACCTGCAGAACAGGAGACATCCAGAGGGTGATGCTTTGGGAAGCAGTAACCCCATGAGAGGCCTCCCAGGACTAAGGACATTCCCTGAGCTTTGCCAGGTCTGACTGTCCCAGTCTCTCCCACTGGTCTCACACACACACTCGTGGCAGTGTCACGAGGCAAGACCACAAATGATGAACAGGACTCGGCTCTGACAGAATTCAATCTCTGCTCTTCAATCATTGTCAGGCTTCCTGAAGTGTGAGGTCAGTTCTGAGTGCTGGGATAGCAGCTGAGGGTTACCAGTGCTCTTTGGGTGCTGAAAATTCCCATCAAACCTCCTAAATACCCAGATCCCCTTGGCAGGTGTGCCACAAACACCAAGAAATGAGAGAGAGCTGGCCATCCCCTGGAGAGACCAAACCACCTGTCTGGATTTAATTCATACAGTTTGGTTTACACAGCTGACAAAACTTCTGGTGCCTTAGAGTCATTTATACATTTTATTACTGATTTATTAATACTTCACACAACTCTGACTATTCCTAGGAAGGTTCACATCCAAAATCCTGTTTTCCAGTGAGTTACAGGTGTCTGAATGGACTCCAAGGTCCTTCCAGCCTGGGCTGCTGTGACTCTGAACACAGAACATGGCCAGGGGTAACACAGTGAGTGCAGGAACAACCAAAGCACTGCCAACACCCACACAGGAGCTCTGTCCCAGCACAGGAGCTCTGGGATGAGCCAGACTCACCTTCCAGGGCTTCTCAGGAATCGGGGGATCCTCGATCTCCGCATCGATTTCGTTGGCGTGGACCCAGGTGTCGTAGCTAGAGGGGTCAGGAGAGAGCAGCTGAGCCACCAGCACCACCAGGAAGGGTTTTCCAGCAGCTCTGGCACACACAGATCCCAGTGCTGGGACTGCAGAGAGCAGCTGAGCCACCAGCACCACCAGAAAGGGTTTGCCAGCAGCTCTGGCACACACAGACCCCACTGCTGGGATTGCAGGGAGCAGCTCAGCCACCAGCACCACCAGGAAGGGTTTCCCAGCAGCTCTGGCACACACAGATCTTACTGCTGGGACTCAGAGAGCAGCTGAGCCACCAGCACCACCAGGAAGGGTTTCCCAGCAGCTCTGGCACAGAGATCCCAGTGCTGGGACTGCAGGGAGCAGCTCAGCCACCAGCACCACCAGGAAGGGTTTTCCAGCAGCTCTGGCATGTGCAGATCCCAGTGCTGGGACTCAGAGAGCAGCTCAGCCACCAGCACCACCAGGAAGGGTTTCCCAGCAGCTCTGGCACGTGCAGATCTCACTGCTGGGACTGCAGAGAGCAGCTCAGCCACCAGCACCACCAGAAAGGGTTTTCCAGCAGCTCTGGCACACACAGATCCCAGTGCTGGGACTGCAGAGAGCAGCTCAGCCACCAGCACCACCAGGAAGGGTTTTCCAGCAGCTCTGGCATGTGCAGACCCCACTGCTGGGACTGCAGAGAGCAGCTCAGCCACCAGCACCACCAGGAAGGGTTTTCCAGCAGCTCTGGCACACACAGAGATCTCAGTGCTGGGACTGCAGAGAGCAGCTCAGCCACCAGCACCACCAGGAAGGGTTTTCCAGCAGCTCTGGCACACACAGATCCCAGTGCTGGGACTGCAGAGAGCAGCTCAGCCACCAGCACCACCAGGAAGGGTTTTCCAGCAGCTCTGGCATGTGCAGACCCCACTGCTGGGACTGCAGGGAGCAGCTGAGCCACCAGCACCACCAGGAAGGGTTTTCCAGCAGCTCTGGCACACAGATCCCAGTGCTGGGACTGCAGAGAGCAGCTCAGCCACCAGCACCACCAGGAAGGGTTTTCCAGCAGCTCTGGCATGTGCAGATCTCAGTGCTGGGACTGCAGAGAGCAGCTCAGCCACCAGCACCACCAGGAAGGGTTTTCCAGCAGCTCTGGCACACACAGATCCCACTGCTGGGACTGCAGAGAGCAGCTCAGCCACCAGCACCACCAGGAAGGGTTTTCCAGCAGCTCTGGCATGTGCAGACCCCAGTGCTGGGACTCAGAGAGCAGCTCAGCCACCAGCACCACCAGGAAGGGTTTTCCAGCAGCTCTGGCACACACAGACCCCAGTGCTGGGACTGCAGAGAGCAGCTCAGCCACCAGCACCACCAGGAAGGGTTTGCCAGCAGCTCTGGCACACACAGACCCCAGTGCTGGGACTGCAGTGCTTCCCACAGGGAACAATCCTGCTTTGTGCCACAGGAACTGGACACAGTGCAGAGGGAGGGCCCCAGAGCATCTGATGCACATGAAATTTAAAAACCCCTCTCAGTGAAGCAGCTCCAGCTCCAAGTGCAAATCTGGAGATATTCAGGAGGTAAAGGCAGCTCTGAGTCACCCAAGCAAAGCCTGCCATTAATTTAATTCACTTCTTTCTGTTCTGTGACTTCAAAGCAAGAGCTGCTGGATTCCTGGAAGGGAGGAAGCTGCACTCTGTCCTAGAAACCATTCACTACTTATATTCAGTCTTCCACATTATTCCCTCAAAAGTCTGTTTATTAACAAACTGCACTGAGCAACAGCAAAAGCCAAAGTACTTTGTAATCAACACCAGGTGCTGAGGAGCAGGGAGAAGTCAGGTGCAAGGAGAGATGTGCACACAGCATCCCTGGTTTTGGAATGGTTTTGTGTGTAGCTGGTTTAACAACACCAATACAAACTTGACTACTGATATAAATATAAAAATATTTAAAGGCTCTTCATCTGTATGAATAAAAAAATCTTCAGTGTGATTACTGTTTGCTCTCCTCCATTGAAAGCCCCATATGAGATAGGGTTCTTAGGAATTCGGTGTGTGAGCAGATTTTAGTGGCCTGAAAAAGTTAATTAAACAGAAGTCAATATTGAGTTATCAATGTTTTGATTGATCTTCCATAGCCTGGGCTCAGAAACTAGTTATTGCAAACACACTGAAGTTCCTAACAGCACAAACACTGAATTTTAACATGTTCCAAACCCACAGGGCAAGTTTCTCAAAGGGGGCTTCAACAGTCACTTGCACCTGACTGAAGACAATCCTTGGAGTGAAATCTCTTTGTCAAAGCTCAGCCAGGTGGCTCGAAGTTCTCCCTTTAAAGCTTAAGGAAAGGTTCATTCCAGCTTCAAAATCTGCTTCAATTTCCAAGCAGTTCCTTGTGGCTCTGCAGAAAAACTCCTTTCCCAGCCTCACCCCCCTGCCAGTGCCACAAAAGGACGTGGATATTGCAGCTTTAAATCAATGCTTCATTCCTTTCAAGCTTTGCACATTGGGATCAAACCTCTTCCATCAACAAACAGTTAAGACTCAAGATTTGCTTTTCCCCCCCCCTCAGATTTCTTTACCTGTCTGGAAAAAAGCCCCAATGTACCAGCACCTGCTTGTCCTTTTTCATCACAGGTCTCAACCACTCATCTGCAAAAGGAACGAGACCCAGGTCAGATGTGGAGGGAAAAACACAATAATTCACTTTCAATAATTCACAGTGAGACAGAGACAGACTGCAAACCCCTCTGCTAAAGGTCTGCTGGGGCCCTGAGCTGGGAAGGGACCTTAAATCTCATCCCAATTCCCCCTCTGCTGTGGGCAGGGACATTTTCCACCATCCCAGGGTGTTTCATGTCCCATCCAACCTGGCTTTGGGCACTGCCAGGGCTCCAGGAGCAGCCACAGCTTCTCTGGGCACCCTGTGCCAGGGCCTGCCCACCCTCCCAGCCAGGAATCCATTCCCAAAAATACCATCCAACCCTGCAACCCAAATCCTGAGAACAGAGCCCAGAGAAGCACTCCAGGAGAAATCCCAAGGCTGTGAACCTCTGATCCCTGCTGGAATTCTGGGCTGTTCCCCACAGTGGAACCTGGGGCTCAGAGCTCTGTCCCACCCTGCTGAGAGCACAAACCAGCCCTGATCCCTGCAAACTGCAGGGAGCACTTCCATCTAGTGGCCAGCACAGGCCAGGAAATGTGGGAAAAGGATTTACTGATGTCTCTGCAACCTGGGCTTGAGGATAATAACCCACCAGGTAATTAAATGTATTTAAGATGAAAAGAGGAAGAAATATTTTTTTTGCCATTTGCTGAAAGAGGCAGCTGTGGAATTGTTTTTTGTTGTTTTTTTTTTTGGACCTTGCACTTCATGCAGGCAGAGTGAACTTTTAACCCAGCCAAGCTTCACTGAGGAGCTCTCCTTGCCACCCACACACCAGGATTGTGCCAGCATGCCCTACAGAGCTCCTGGACAGCCAGGAACTCAAGATTCAGGGAATCACTGAGGATGGAAAAGCCCTCCAAGATCACAGATCCCCCAGCACTGCTCCATGTCCCCAAGTGCCACGTCCACACGGCTCTGAAATCCCTCCAGGGACTGGGGTTCCATCCCTGCCCTGGCAGGAGGAACTTTCCCAATACCCAGCCTAAAGCTCCCCATGTACATTTATCCACAATGCAGCAAGGCTGGGGCAGCTCTGCTGAACACTTCCAGAACTTCTCCTGGCATTAATTACAAAATTATTCCCAGCTCAAAACTATCCCAGAACGTTACCATCATCCACTGAGGTAGGACTTGGATACACGTGGTGGGTAGCCTTGGATTTCTCTTCAGTGACTGTTCCCTGTGGGAAACACAGAAGAAGAGGAGAAACTGCATGAGAAACCTTCAAGACATCACCCCAAAGCTCAGCTGATGTTCAAAACTTACATCCCAGAACTGTGGAAGTGATTTATTTAACAGCACCACGAGCTGCAAATCCCCTCCTTGGAGAGCAGCAGGAGGAACTAGAACAGCACCGTGGGATGTGGAGATGGCTCTGGGATCAGGGGCTGAAGGGCAAGAGTTCCCACTCCAGGAAACAACTCAGAAAAGGGGCAGGGGCAGCTCTGAGCAACAGCAAAGGTGGGAGATGGAAAAGAAGTGGGAGGAGGGAGGATTTGGGATACCAGGGAGCCACAGGCGTCGGGCTGGGGTAATGGGGAGGTGACAGCAAAGGGTTAAAAAATTAAAATAACCAAGATAGTGAAGAAGCAAAGTTAATGACAGGATAAAACTTCAGAGGCAGAGCAAAGGAAAGCCCAAAAAGCAGAATTAGGGACAATTTCTGTTTTCATCTCTTCACATCCCTGTAGAGACAAAGCTGCTTTAAAAAAAAAAAATCCCTTCAATCCCTCATGGATACAGCGGGGAGCTCACTACAGACTTCCTTTATGAAAGGAAAATGGACTCATTCACTCATAATTCAAGCAATAACACCCATCCTGAATCAGCCAAATAATTAAGAGCAACTTGTGAAAATCTGCCCAACTGAGGCTGAGACAATGGTTCATAATCACAACACAGGAAACACATTAAATCTGGAAAAGAAACTCTCTGGCTACAGCTGTGAATTGTCCTGACACAAAAGCCATCAGAGGTCACATTCCAGGGGATTTCTCTGCAGAAAAGCGAGAAAAATGTTCATGTTTTTAAGAGATGAAGCCAATAATTTTGCTCAAATCATCCTTTAGCACCTGGAATGACGAGGGCTCAGGTTCTCTGAGTCTGCCTGGGCTCTGCTCAGCACCAGCAAGGAAAGAGTGAAATAAAGCAAAAAAACCAACGACCATTTCAAGAATGCAGCTTCCTTCTGCTGTCCCACACATCTGGAGCAGCTGCCTCACTCTCTCAGGTTTGGACAAACCTGTACTGAGCAATAAATCAGCCAGGCCTGCCCCAACCAGCTCACCCAGAGCCAGCTGGGAGCAGCTCCAGGTTTGCTTTCAGAGCTCAGCCAGGCTTCAACATCCATGGCAGCATAAAAACCTTTCCACAGGTGAGCTGCTGCTGCTGCTGCCCTGTGCCCTCTGACATCCCCAGGGGGAAATCCTCAGAGCTCAGAGCAGCCCAGGCTACAACTGTGCTGTGTGACACTCACCTGGTGACGTTTGACAATGTCCTTCAGCTTGTTGGCCAGCTTCAGCTCCATGTCAGGAATGAGGTAGATGGTTGGTCTGCTCAGACAGTTGTTCTGGGAGGGAACAGCAAGTTGAACAAGGAGTTAGGAGCAAAAAAAATCAGAATGTTCCTGTTAAAATCCCCAATGGAACCCAGACCAAGAGGGTGACACAGGTCAGTGCTCCCAGCTCCAGCAGCCCTGGGACAGGGACATTCCCTTCACACACCTCCCCAGGAAAACCCTGTCCAGGTTTTTATCCTGTACACAGGGAAGGGGTTTTTTTTGTAATAAGAATATTGCTGTTTTTTGCTGTTCTTCCTGTTTCCACTCCTAACAGACCTCCAAGTTACCTTCTGACCACATTGCACACTGAACTTGGCTTCACACTTTGAAAAGAAAAATGATGATACATTATTCCCATGCAGCAGTTAAGCTGAGCTTCAAATTAAACTCCACAGAACTGCTTAAGGGGTACAAATAGTAACTGGTTTGATTAAGAGAAGCTAAAATGTATCCTGACCTGAAAAAGGCCACTTTAGGTGCCAACCCTGGAATGGGAGTGGACAGAACCAGTTACTCAGTCCCAAGGGTGCCACTTCCACAGGGACATGGGGGACACTTGGGATGTTTTCTCTCTCCTTACAGCAGGTTTGCCTCACCCTCTGCACATCCACAGAGAGTCCATGGAAATATTCTGCATTTTTTGAGTTTTTTTGAGAAATTTTTTGAGAAATTTTGACTAAACTGGGTGGGAAAAGGAGGGGAGGCCAGGATGAAACCCTTTCCCTGAGTCCCCAGGGGGTGATCCAGCCCTGCCCTGGGGGCAGGAGGGTTTGTCCTTGCCTGCACCAGTGTTTTCTCAATGTTCATGAACATCTCCACGTTCCGATCCATCCGGGAGGGATTCTGCAGGTCAAACCTCCTCCTGTTGAGGGGCAAACCAGTGAGAAATATTGAGAAATATATGAACTCCACATCCCCAAGCTGCCAGCAGTCCAGAACCTTCCCAGCTCCACACAAACACAGGAATCATGGCAGCAGTGGCAGGACACTTCCAGCACAGTCACAACCATTCCTGCTGCACTGAGTGCCCTCACCAGTGAGAAAAACCACAATGAACCAAAAACCAACAGATGCAGCTGATTTGTGAGATGTTCAGGGAGGAGAAGGAAGGGTTGACAGTGTCCCCCCCACTCCCCAAACCCTGCAGCAGGGTCGTGCATGCCACCACAGTCACGAGGAGGGGTTCATTAAACACACAACCACCATGGGGTTTTCAACAAGCAGATGTGGAAATTCATGAAGGAGCTCTCACGGGTCTCTTCCTTCCAGCTGCACCCATCCACCAAGTCCTGGGGAATCCAGGGAACCAGCAAGTCCTCTCCTGGTGTGAGAGCAAACCAACCCCCCCCCCAGAAGACAGGCAGCTAATAACCCATGGCAGCATTTTATCACTGCTTCTGCTGGACCCTGGTGCTTGAGTTTGGTCCTTTCCTGGACAAATCATCACAATTATTGTGATGCCAACGGAGATTTGTCCATCAAAAATGGGGAGAGGACACAAAACCTGTGAAATCCTCCTGGGAAGCAGCATGAGAGCCCCCAGATTCCCTCTGCTGTAGCCACCTGACTCCTGAACACGTCTGGAACTCACAGATGGGCTGACCCAAGGGAGGGATTTGAGTGGTGACCCCCCAGAGCCTGAGGAGGGACAACCCCAACCCCAAAGCAGCCCCTCACCACATCCAGCACCAGCATTTCCACAGGGATTGCCACAGATGGGGCTGAGCCCTGGGCTTCCAGCCTCTCCCAAAGCACCAGGAGGTGCTGAACCCTCAGGCTGTGTCTCTCAGGTGTAGAACACAACCTGGGCCATGCCTGCACCTCCAGGGTTGGGAACACGCTGCTGCTGGAGTCTGGAAAAGCTCCCTGGGGTGTGAGGTGGTGGCAGGGTGTGAAATCCAAAGCCCTGCACACCCAGTGCACTGGGAAAGCTCCCCACCAGGGACTGCCAGGCTCAAACCCCTCATTCCACAGCCAAGGACAGTTTCCTACAAACACATCCCTGTCTCCAGTTCCTTTTTTCCAGGCCATAAACGTTCAGAGGAGGTGAAGGAAAGCAAAGCTCAGCCCTAAGACTTTTAGCCCCAAGCTCTGTGACCCCACTGCATCAAACATGACCCCCCCCAGATGAGACCACCACGTTCTCCAGGAGTTGCTGGGATTTCCAGGAGGGAGGAGAGCCCAGGCAGGTGGTTCTGTGGGACCACTCTGAGGTGCTGGGCAGCTCTGACAACACCCTCTGTCAGGGGGGGATGTTCTGTCCTAAAGCACATTAGCACTGCCCTTCACACTGAGGACACAGCAAACAAATCAAACCTTGGTGTATTTATTTGGATCAATGAATCCCTCCTTTTAAAGAGGAACTGATAACCTTGTGGTGTGCTTTGAGAAGTTCACCCTGCCTTGCAGATGCCAAGGCTGTCAGGTCACTGTTAATAAAGCATTTTCCACCTATAACACAGTGAATTTGTGAGTTAAGATCGAGCCCCTTTCTCCAGTTCTCATCCAAAACACCCAGAACGGCTCCGTGGGACACAAATGTCAAATAAACACCTACAGACCCTCTTGGTACCTGTGAGACAAAGGCACTCAGGGCATGACCAGATTTTTAACTTTTTTTTTTTTTTTGCTCAAAACCTGTGCTGTGCATCCATGGAATGCTGCATGCCCCCAGATCCCTGCCTGCTTCAGAAACCCAGAGAAGGACAGCGACACACTAACGACAGCACTGGCTTCGCTGCCCATTCGGCTAAAAACAGCTAATTTTAATTAATTTAACTAATTCATTAATTCCATTGAATTAATTCTTGCTGCCCTCAGCTTAAGAGACTCCCTGTGCCAGGCTGGGACAGGTATGTCCAGCTCTCAGACATACCTATTGTGGCGAGGAAAGGGACTTCTCCTATAAGACAGATCAGTCACAAACAGGTTAAAGCAGGAGCGACAATGCAGACAAACCATTCAAATAAAAAAAAAATAAATAAAAAAAAAATCAAATCAAGCACAGGGCAGGCAAAAAAAACAGCACAGGATTATTTGGTAGAGTCAGTGAGGGACACATTGCAGGCTCTAGGGCTGGATCCTGAGAGTTAAAGGTGCAGGATTACTGCCCGCTACAGCCCCCATGCAGCACAGACACCAGGCACTACCCACGCTAATCCTGAGGCAGCAGCAAGGGAGGGACAGGGGAGGAGGCAGCTCCAGAGCATGGCCTGGCTTGGACAGCAAATCAGGTTTTTATTGGGTCAAAAATCTGGGCTAGTGAAATATTCCTGACGTTGGAACCAGTTAATTCCTGTTATCTGAAAGGCAAAGAGGTAGCAAGACACTCGTGATAAACCACGCTGCAAAAAAATATATATAAAAAAAAAAAAAGGTGCCTGGCACAGGTGTTGGCAATAGGTTGGAATAGGAAAACCCCTGAGAGTGGTTTATTCCTGATAGATCCACCTCAGACAGAGCAGATGTGAATATAAATAATTCCTAAAAACAACCAGTCATTCTCAAACAACTTTGTTTTGCTTTTTAAGTGCCTCTTGTGTGTAAAAACAACTCAGTCGATTCCAGAAATGCTGTTACAGGTTGGAAACATCACATCCAGACTATTTAAATTCATGAATGGGAGCAATCTCTGTTTCATTTTATTGATTGCTCACATTTATTGACTTTCCATCCTCGTTTTTTTGCCCAGTGTTCTCAAAACCAGTAATTTCAAGGCCAGGGTGGATGGAGCAGCCTGGGACAGTGGAAGGTGTCCCTGCCATGCCAGGGGTGGCTCTGGATGGGCTTTAGGAGCCCTTCCAGCCCAAACCATTCCAGGATTTTATGATCCTATGCTGCTATTCCCTTGGGAAGAGGATTATACCTTACAAACACCCAGGTTAAACCACTCCTGGGATATTTTTCACCCCAGTATCAACAGCTCCAGGGGCAGAGTTTCTGAGTGCTTACAGTCCCCATTTTTGAAGCAATGGAAATCTGAGCATTTCTTAGAATCTGCATTGCTTCATGCTTTCCCAATTACAGCTAAACCAAATCATCAATACAGCAACAAAGATTTGCATCTCACAGATGTGAGACTTCAATTCTGGTTCATTTTCTCAGTCAGACAGCAAGGAAACAAAAAAAAAAGAGCCTCAAACTTGTAATTAACTGCAACTACAGACTCAAACCCTTAAACTTGGCTAAACTTCTCTTTAAATTTAGAAGTGTGGGGGCGTGTCTTAAAAAAGCTACCATCAGCAAAACAGGAAAAAAACTCCCTCTTCCCATCTCCACTGCCTTGCCTGCCTGATTCTCCAGGAAGGATTAAACTTCAGGTAGTTTGCATAAGCAATTCATGTGCTTGGTTTCATGCAAAAGGTGTCTAAACCACAAATAAAAACTTACCAGCCCTGTTCATTCTTATATTTGTAAGCAGCACCAAGAATGTGACATAATGTACCTCCAGCTTTGAAATCCATGAAGCACTTTGCCTGGAAGCCAAAAAAAAGAGCAAGGAAAAACAGTGACATTGACTTTAATGCAATTATTTTAACCAAATACATATTGGTTAGCTGAGTTTTAGACAAAGAACACATCAAATGAAAAGTTAATCTTCAGATGAAACACTTCTGGAGTTTGAGGTTCTCCTTTCAGAATGTTTCCTGAAGATTAAATGCATTTGGATTAAGCAGAATTCTTTGTGTTTGCAAGAACTTGATGCATCTGAAAGCTCCAAGTCCTTCCTTGCAGAGCTGTAAAAAACCCAAAGTACTCTTTGAACACCCATTTCACAGCAAATTAAACCTCAAATCGTAGCTGTCAGGGGAAGCAGCTCCTCATCTGTACGAGAACATCAAACCAGATCATCAGAAATGAGCACCTGAAGCCGAGCTCAGATCATTCCACATTCACATCCCTCCCCCAGGGAAAGCTCTTTGCCAGGAGCTGCACAGCCACACTGCAGAACCTGCCCTGGAACACCAAATCCAGCTCAGCTCAACCCAGCTCACTTCTTCCCTCTCAGCTTTACCCCATTCCCAAAGCAGGAATTCCACAAGATTCAAACAGCAGCACGAGGAGGCTGGAAGCTTCATTCAGGAGTGCCAAGTCCTTTCTCTGAAAGGTTATTTTAAAACCAACCCTGCTTCCTGCACTGAAAGCTCCATTTTTTTCTGATACATTTTGGTCAGGAATTGTATTTGCATCTCTCCTGATCTCATCTGGTCAGGATGGTTGTGCTTTCCTGGAAATGGGAACAGGAGGATGGAGCAGCTGAAGGCAGCACCAGGGAGAGGCAATGCCAGGATCTGCTTTGATTGTGGATTATTTTGTGCTTCTGTATTTGTATTTTGTCCTTTTGTATTTGTATTACAAATTTTGTATTTGTAAAAATACAAAAAAAAAACAAAACCACCAAACTTGTACAGGGCAAAAAGCAGAATTTGGGGAGTTGTTCAGAGGTTACCACCAGGGGTTTTCTGCTGGGAGAAGAAGAGAGACTCCCCACAAACAGCAGCATTCCTGAAGATGCACTGAGGAGTCTCTCCTGCTGGAATTAAGGGATCCAAGTGCTATAAATTAACCTGAGCAAATTTGACCAGATTAGACCTTTGAAGCAGCGAGAACAAACAAAGGAACAACATCTTTATGATGCCACTGCAACGTTTATTGCCCGTTTTGAAGATAAGCTAAATTGATTTAAGGCTGGGGAGCACTCCAGTGGTTTATGCACTTGTGGAATGTGGGCAGGTTTATGGTTTGTGCTGCCAAACATCCAAATAAAGCTCTGCCAAGTCCCTTCTGCCCCTAAAGCTTCCCTTTATCACTGAGGGATCAGGAGAGGTGGGGAGACCTTAATGGCACCTTGGGGTGCTTTTGGGTGAGCACCAAAGCACCAGGAGAGTCACAAAAATCCCCAAATGGTTTGGGTTGGAGGGACCTCGAGGTTCATGGGCAGGGACATCTCTCACTATCTCAGTGACCCAAACCCCATCCAGCCTGGCCTTGGGCACTGCCAGGGATCCAGGGGCAGCCACAGCTGCTCTGGGCACCCTGTGCCAGGGTCTTCCCACCCTCCCAGGGAAGGATTCCTTCTAAAATTCATCTGGGAATTGTTCTGAGATCCACCCCAGGAGTCTGAGAAACCTTCCCAGTGAAAGAGCGTGCACATCTCAGCCTCGTGGAGAAGTTATGGGGCAGAACACCTGGAGGGAAACTGCACAGAACAGAAAAAGGCACTGTCCTGTCACATGGACCCACCAGTTTTCAGGCCAACTCCAGTTCCAATTGGCTTTAACATCTGAACTGGCTATAAATGATTCCAGCTTTGTGTAGCCACCTCAAAGAGCCCCAGAGGCACAACCCCCAGTGCCAGCACACATCCTGTGGCAAAGATGAGCACACACCTCCCTGCTGATGCCCACAATTACAGGTTTAGGATGATTGTCCTGGCCCACAGACCTCCCTTAAATCACCCAGCTGGGCCTTGGCATCCCTGTCCTCCTCCCAGATCCTCTGCTCTGCACCCACACTCCCTGGGACAAGATCCTTTGGGTGGTGGGCAGGGCTCCTGGCTGCAATTTGAAAGCAGCAGCCCTCACAATGTTGATGTTGTTTCTGGCTATTGCATTCCCAAGGGACTGCAGAACTCCCCCCCCAGAGCAAGCAGGTAACTGTGTGCTGCTGCAGAACGTGGCAAAAATCATTTCTCAGCCTTGGCAACTTGATAAGTTTGGAGTTTCATCAACCAAAAACCCCTAATGGAGGTTTGTTTGCTTTGGAAAGTGTGTTTTATTCACTCAGTTTAGGATGTACCAGTCCAGATTGGACTTAAAAACCGATGAAGTACACTGAGTTTCAGCATTAAATTAAACTCTTCCCACAGCACTCCAGAGATCATTTCAAATATACAGAGAAGAAGCTGGATTAGACAGAAAATCTGCCCTAAGGAGATGTGTGCTATTCCAGCCCTTCCCAGAGGGTGCATCATGGAGAGCCTGGCCTGGAGCAGGGATGTCCCAAACACCCTGGACACATCCCAGCTGTGACAGCAGAGTGAGAACCCCGATACTCACAGGAAGCTTTGTGAAGGCAGGATTGGTGACATGTTTTCCAAAGGCATCTTCCTGGAATTGCAGCAGCTGCACCACCAGCCCAGCCAAGGTTTTGTTGGTAGGAGCATCTGCCTGAACGTACTGCAAGACAAAAAGAGCATTTACTGAGGAAAAGCTGACTGGTGTGGGAGTGACACCCCAGCTCCCTCCTGCCCTTGGAGAGCAGAGTTGTAGGATTTTGGGATTCCCTGTGTGGCAGGGAAGGGCTGGAGGGGGGATTTGCACAGGAGAAGCACTGAACACAAACATTTTCCAAAGCTTGAGGCTGAGAATCCAGCACTCACCTGTGGCTCATGCCCAGCTCCTCAGGGCTGGGTTACAGACAGGGATTAACCACTCAGGCTGATCTCAGTTCCTAATAAAGGAACAGGCTCATGCTGCCCACACATACACAGAGCTTCCTGCAGTAACTACACAGCCTCCTGCTGTAATTAACTCCTAATTAATCCTCAGAGCACCCCTTGGGTAGAAATAGGATGTCCTGCACAGAGGGAAAAGCTGAGCCACACAAAGGCAATTGTGATGTTGTGGGACAATCTGAGCAGCTCCCGAGGTTCTATTGCAAGAAAATCACATTTACACTGTGAATGTAAAAAGCACATTTACACTGTGAATGTAAAAGCACAGCATGGAATATTAAAGCCCTCCCACGGTGCTGAGTTTTTGTCACCCTTAATTCAGGATTCACTCACTGGATGTCACCTCCTCGCTGTGCCAGACGATTTCCAACAGAAGAACAAACATCACTTTTCCAGGTAGAACATGGAGCAATTTGGACAACCCCAGACTCTCAGCTGGGTAACTCTCAACCTTTGCTCTTCCCTCAAATTACATTCTTCTAAAACCCCTTAAAAAACCTTTTTGAGACCCAGAACCCTCAAAGTTTTAAAGCTGTAGTGCCAAATATCAGTCAAACCTAACTGAGTTTTGCAAAGCATCAGCTCCAAAGCCAAAGACACCACAAAGACATTGAATGAATGGAAACAATCATCATTTCAGTGCCTGACCACTCTGAGATGTGAGTTCCTCCAGCACTCTCAGGAGCAGGCACATATCTGAGAAATTAAATCTTCCCAACTCAAAGGACACAAATTCCTGTGAGGCTCCAGAGTGTCCTGTGTATAAATCCTGAACTAGAAACACGAGCCTGGAAAGAACTGAAGGCTAAAATTTCAAAGCTGCATTTCAATTTGCCCTCTTCCCTCCCCCAGGAATTAATGGTTTAATTATATCAAAATCACAGAATATCCTGAGTTGGAAGGGATCCACAAAGATCACAGAGTCCAACTCCTGGCTCTGCACAGGACACTGAACAAGGGGCTGGAGTGAGTGGACAAGGGAGAACAGCTTCTCACTGCCAGAGGGCAGGGCTGGGTGGGATTTTGGGCAGGAATTGTTCCCTGGCAGGGTGGGCAGGCCCTGGCACAGGGTGCCCAGAGCAGCTGTGGCTGCCCCTGGATCCCAAGGCCAGGCTGGACAGGGCTTGGAACAGCCTGGGACAGTGGGAGGTGTCCCTGCCCATGGGGTTTTATGAACCTTCTTCAAAAAAACAAATCCAGAAGAGGTGGCACCCTTGTACTGACTTACTCTATATTTTTTTTTCCCGATATATTCCTTCAGAGAACAAGGAAAATGCCATGAGGAGATACCTTGCAAAGCCTATTCTTAGACATTTGAACTTTTCCAGGCAATCATTCCTTTTCTTGCAGCTCCCATCTGTACCTCTTGCAGGAGGCACTGACAGCTGGAAGCTCAAAAGGAAGACAACACCCTCTCATCCTCCTTTGCACTGCCACTATCCTGCAGATCCTTTTAATGAGCAGCCCATTACCTTGCCTGAGGTTCCCTGAACAATAAGGAGAAAAACCCTTCAAAAAGAAGCTCAAGACTCCCCTCCATCGTTTCTGCATGCTAACGAGCAGCACAGACGGATCTTTAAGCAGTAAAACACAGCAGACAATTTCCCAAGCAATTCACAATGGCTTTGAGGGACCACAGAGGCATCGAGTCCAACAAATCTCCAGGTTTTCTCCTCACGTCCACAAAACGATCCTGCAGCAAATCAAGGTTTTTAAGCAGTGAATTCCAGAGGACAGAATGATGCCCTGTTCTATAAGAGGATTTTGCTCTCGTGGTGAAATGCCAAAGCCCCACCGACACAGCAGAGTTTTCCAACATTTCCACAATAATTAGAAACACACAAAAAAAAAAACCCTCTGTATCTCTAAGCAGAAAATGTGTGGTCAGGAAGCAGAGTGTGAGCAGCAGCAGAGGGAAATCACTGCAACCAGAGCTGCACTGCAGCTGCCCTGAAAGCCTTTGTCACCGACAGGGGCCAGATCCACACCCAGCTTTGATGTGGGCACTGACCTCAAATCCCCACCAAAATCACCATCCGCGGTGTGGCCCTGCTGCACACCCCTGCCCGCAAAACAAAGGCCATTTCAGCTCAGCTCACCACATCAGAGCCAAGGGGAAACCCCAACTCTAAAACGCTTTGATTTGGGCTTCCAACCCCTGGCTCCTTTGCAAAGGTGAGAGCACAAAAGAGCCCCAGAGAGAGAAGGCTCCCCCCACCCCGGATCAAATCCCAGCCGGGTCAGGGGGAGGTTCTGGCCAAGGACAGCAGAGCTGCAAAGGCTCCCAGGGCAGCCCCTGGCTGTGAGGGGGACAGGCCCTGGCTGTGAGGGGGACAGCTCCTGGCTGTGAGGGGACAGCTCCTGGCTGTGAGGGGGACAGCCCCTGGCTGTGAGGGGGACAGCCCCTGGCTGTGAGGGGGACAGCCCCTGGCTGTGAGGGGGACAGCCCCTGGCTGGGGGGGGGACAGCCCCTGGCTGCGGGGGGGGGACAGGCCCTGGCTGCGGGGGGGGACAGGCCCTGGCTGGGGGGGGGGACAGGCCCTGGCTGTGAGGGGGACAGGCCCTGGCTGTGAGGGGGGACACTCCTGGCTGGGGTGGGGACAGCCCCTGGCTGTGAAGGGGGGACAGCCCCTGGCTGTGAAGGGGGGACAGCCCCTGGCTGTGAAGGGGGGACAGCCCCTGGCTGTGAAGGGGGGACAGGCCCTGGCTGTGAGGGGGACAGGCCCTGGCTATGAGGGGGACAGGCCCTGGCTATGAGGGGGACAGGCCCTGGCTGTGAGGGGGGACAGGCCCTGGCTGGGGGGGGGGGGGACAGCTCCTGGCTGCGGGGGGGACAGCCCCTGGCTGCGGGGGGACACTCCTGGCTGTGAGGGGGACAGCCCCTGGCTGTGAGGGGGGGACAGCCCCTGGCTGTGAGGGGGGACAGGCCCTGGCTGTGAGGGGGACAGGCCCTGGCTGGGGGGGGGGGGGACAGGCCCTGGCTGGGGGGGGGACAGGCCCTGGCTATGAGGGGGACAGCCCCTGGCTGTGAGGGGGGGACAGCCCCTGGCTGTGAGGGGGGACAAGCCCTGGCTGTGAGGGGGGGACAGGCCCTGGCTATGAGGGGACAGGCCCCTGGCTGGGGGGGTGGGGACAGGCCCTGGCTGGGGGGGGGGGACAGCTCCTGGCTGGGGGGGGGACAGCCCCTGGCTGTGAGGGGGACAGGCCCTGGCTGTGAGGGGGGGACAGCCCCTGGCTGTGAGGGGGACAGCCCCTGGCTGGGGGGGGGTACAGCCGGTGGTCCCCAGCCACACACGGCTGATGGAACAAGTGCCCATCGCCAGCAACCAGCCCCGTGCCCTGCTTGGGACATTCATGGCAGGGAGGAAGGAGATCCCGGCTCTCTGGCCCTACAGACACCCCCTGGGCATCACTCCAAGCCCCTGGAGCAGCCCCAGCTGCAGGGATGTGCACAGACCCCTCTCCGTGGTGGTGCAAGGGGGTCCCAAGCTACTGCCCTGCATCCAGAGCTCTCCGAGCTCTGATCCCCTCTAACCCAACACCCTTAAAATCCACAACATCCTCCTCCCTGCCTCCCAAAAATCAACTTCTCTGGTCTTTTGTCTCAGAGGGGCAGAGCGGTCAGAGCCACTAGAGCTCCCACAGGTCAGTAGATTGCCCTGGATATGAACAACACACCGGGATGGGCCCTCGGGGGGCACAGCTGTGAGGCCAAGGTCAGGGGCTGCATCCCTCATCAGGCAGCTGCTAAAAACCCCTCCCAAACACCCTCAGAAAGGTTTTATAGACAACAAATAATTGCTTTGGGACAGCCCGTTTTAATAGGAGGGATGTGGTTTATTGAGGAAGGAGCTACCTAAAGCAATGCACAATGTTAGAGATAAATGAACATTAATATAATCAAAAGAGAATTATCCATTCTGAATTCTGAACTGTGAATTTCTAAGTAACTAAGGTGACATCAAGGTGTCCACTGCAGTCTACCGAGTTACCTTGAACAAGGGATGGAGGGACAGGACACAGGGAATGGCTTCCCACTGCCAGAGGGCAGGGATGGGTGGGAGATTGGGCAGGAATTGTTCCCTGGGAGGGTGGGGAGAGGCTGGGATGGAATTCCCAGAGCAGCTGTGGCTGCCCCTGGATCCCTGGCAGTGCCCAAGGCCAGGTTGGACACTGGGGCTTGGAGCAGCCTGGGACAGTGGGAGGTGCCCCAGCCCATGACAAGGGGTGAAATGGGATGGGCTCTAAGGTCTCTCCCAACCCAAACCATTCCAGGATCCTGGGACTTTGTTCTGTTAAAATCTGTGAGGTCCCCCAGGACTCCAAACCCACGGCATGAACCCATTCCCAGCTCCCAGGGAAGCAAGGCTCCAACATCCCTACTGCACCCCCACTGCCTGGGAAGGAGCTGGGCACCTCCTGCATCTCTTCATGCACAACACAAACTGCCTTCCAGACATCACAGACAGGGAGTGGAGGAGCCTGCAATAAATAAATTTCAATATCACATTCACTTAAAACTTCATTTTCTGTCATGATGTTTGGTGCCTGTCCATGAGATTTTCAAGGTCCAGTGTGAGTTTTCCACACTACTACTGGAACCTCTTTCATTCTTCTCTGGAGACACAGAGAATCCCCAGCAGCTGTTCTTTTCTAGAGACACAAAGAACTCCCCAACAGCTGTTGTACTCTGGAGACACAGGAAACTCCTCAATATTACAGTCTTGTCTAATCTAGAGGCAAAACGTGCAGCTCTGTAAATGCAGTTCCCCAGCTCTCCCTGCCCCTCGGGACCTCTGGATCCTTGACCGAGCTCAGTGCTGCTCCTGGATTCTCTCCAAGCTGTCCCCAGTGTCCCTGGAGCTCCTGGACACACCGACTGCTGCTGACAGCTTCACCACTGAGATGTACAAACTTCTATTTTTAAGAGTATAAACTGGACAGAAGCCAGTGGAAATCACCACGTACCTCCAGTAGGATGGAAACAGGCACAAGACGAACCAGAGTCCATTCACAGCACATCTAAAAGGGAATCAACCCTTCCCTCTGGAGGGTTAAGGCTCCACATTTAAGCACTGCTATCAGCTTTCTTGTTTCCCCAAACCAAAATTATTTTTCTTTTTTTCCACAGGATTTTCACAGCAACATTCCAAAACTCACTCGTCCTGTGAAGTCTCCTTAGCCCGAGCCATGAGAAATTAATATCTAATTTTTATAACCTTTTTTTTTTATTTATTTTTCCTGCACCACACACAACCTGCCCAGGCAGGACAGAGAGACCCAGCCTGGCTTTAGAGCCACAGCAAACACTTTCCTGTGCTCCACAGGGTACCGGGACCAGCAGCCGTGCTGCTCCAGGGGATTTATTGGGATCCCCGGGGTGCTCAGCCCAGGCCAGGAGAAGGGAAAAGCAGAGCGTGGGACAAGCACAGAACCTACAAGCCGAGCCAGCCAAACTGCAGAAATATTCTGTTACATTTTCCCTGTCAACACAAAGAGCTCGGGCTGACGCCTCAAGCTGCACCCCACACCCCGATCCGAGCTGGAAGGACTGGAAAAACACACCCGAGCCCCAGCTGGTTTCACGCCACACCGAGCCCAGCTCGGATTCCCAGTTCAGATTCCCGTCCTCAGATCCTCTGCCACACAAAGAACCCAAATCAAACAGCTTTGTGCTCATCCACCGGGCGGGATGGCCCCAAAATTGGGAAAACACGGAGATGAAGGCACCCGGGGCAGCATCCCCTGGGCATCGCTGCGATCCCAACTAAAGCTCTCACGGAATCGCTACAGCTCAACGCGCTGGGAAAGTTACACCGAGCGGGTTTTCACGGCTCGGGTATCGAAATGAAGTTAGAAAATCAGCACACCGGAGGGGAAAAAAAGAAAAAAAAACCAAACAAAAAAAACCCCACAACAAAAACACGGAAAGAGAGCGAAAACAAGCGAGCCGAGCGAAGCGTGCGAGGAGCCCAAGGGCAGCCGAGCTGCCGCGGAGTGAACTCGGAGCCACACGCGGGGCTCCCAACAGCCCCGACGGGAGTCTGGAGGATTTTTCCTCCCTTTTTCCAGCACTCCCGACACCGCCGCGGCGCGGCTGAAGCGAAACCCAGCCGGGCCGGGACCTGCCCGCACAGGAAAGTCATTGCCCGGGGCGAGCGGGCACCGGCCGCGGGAACGTCCCCGAGGCCACCGGGGCTGCCCCAAACACAGCTCCGGGCACCGGCCGGTGCTGAGGGAGCGGAAATGCCCCCCCGGGGCTGCTCCCGAAGCGGCGAGGCCGCGGTTCACAAAGAGCGGCGGAGACCTCGGGCACCCCCCCCCCCCCACCCCGCGTCCCGTCCCCGGCCAACCCCCGCCCGCCGCCCCCGCCGGGCCGCACCTTCTTGTAGTGCTTCCCCAGCCACACGCGGACCGAGTCGAGCTGGGACACGGTGTCGGGGCTCTCCCAGAACTTGCCGGCGGGGCCGCCGTCCTTGCGGCGCGCCGCGGCCAGCGCGGGGCCGGGCCCGCCCGCCGGAGCCGCCGCGGGGCCGCTCCCGGGGCCTCCGCCCGCCGCCAGCGCCGCCGCCGCCATTGTCCCCGAGCGCCCCGCGCCGCGCATGCGCCGCGCCCCGGCCCCCCCCCCCCCGCGCGCCCCGCCCACCCCGGGAGCGCGCCCGGGACCGGAACGGGAACGCGCTCGGGAACGCGCTCGGGGGTCGGAACGGGAACGCGATCGGGAATGTGCTCGGCGATGCGAAGGGGAACACGAACGTGAACGTGCTTGGGGATGTGATGGGGAAAGCCAACGGGAACGCGCACGGGAACGCGCGCACCGCTCCTGTGTGGCCCCGCCCCTCTGAGCGGCCCCGCCCCTCCTGGCTCCGCCCCCTCCCGAGCCGTTCCCGCTGAGGGACCCCGGGGGATCCGGACCCGGACACACCGTCCGTGCCCTCGGTACCGCCCGGGGAGCGCTCCGGACCCGGACACACCGTCCGTGCCCTCGGTACCGGCAAGGGAGCGCTGCGGACCCGGACACACCGTCCGTGCCCTCGGTACCGCCCGGGGAGCGCTCCGGACCCCGACACACCGTCCGTGCCCTCGGTACCGGCAAGGGAGCGCTCCGGACCCCACCACACCGTCCGTGCCCTCGGTACCGGCAAGGGAGCGCTCCGGACCCGGACACACCGTCCGTGCCCTCGGTACCGGCAAGGGAGCGCTCCGGACCCGGACACACCGTCCGTACCCTCGGTACCGCCCGGGGAGCGCTCCGGACCCCGACACACCGTCCGTGCCCTCGGTACCGGCAAGGGAACGCTCCGGACCCCGACACACCGTCCGTGCCCTCGGTACCGCCCGGGGAGCGCTCCGGACCGGGACACACCGTCCGTGCCCTCGGTACCGCCCGGGGAGCGCTCCGGACCCCGACACACCGTCCGTGCCCTCGGTACCGCCCGAGGAGCGCTCCGGACCGGGACACACCGTCCGTGCCCTCGGTACCGCCCGGGGAGCGCTCCGGACCCCGACACACCGTCCGTGCCCTCGGTACCGGCAAGGGAACGCTCCGGACCCGGACACACCGTCCGTGCCCTCGGTACCGGCAAGGGAGCGCTCCGGACCGGGACACACCGTCCGTGCCCTCGGTACCGGCAAGGGAGCGCTCCGGACCCCGACACACCGTCCGTGCCCTCGGTACCGGCAAGGGAGCGCTCCGGACCCAGACACACCGTCCGTGCCCTCGGTACCGGCAAGGGAGCGCTCCGGACCCCGACACACCGTCCGTGCCCTCGGTACCGGCAAGGGAAAGCTCCGAACCCCGGACACACCGTCCGTGCCCTCGGTACCGGCAAGGGAGCGCTCCGGACCCCGACACACCGTCCGTGCCCTCGGTACCGGCAAGGGAACGCTCCGGACCGGGACACACCGTCCGTGCCCTCGGTACCGGCAAGGGAGCGCTCCGGACCCCGGACACACCGTCCGTGCCCTCGGTACCGGCAAGGGAGCGCTCCGGACCCGGACACACCGTCCGTGCCCTCGGTACCGGCAAGGGAGCGCTCCGGACCGGGACACACCGTCCGTGCCCTCGGTACCGCCCGGGGAGCGCTCCGGACCCCGACACACCGTCCGTGCCCTCGGTACCGGCAAGGGAGCGCTCCGGACCCCGACACACCGTCCGTGCCCTCGGTACCGGCAATTTCCCCCAAATTTCCTTTGTAAAAACCACTCTGTTTCGAGTCTCTGCTGATGCTTTATTTGTGAATCGACCATAACAGAGAAATTTAAAAAAACAAACCACCAGGCAAAAAAATATGTATATAATTAAAAAAATACGACACGCTTTAGTTCAAACATTATCAAAGAGAGCGTCAAAAAGTCCTTCCTTAAAATCACAATCCCCAATATAAAACCGTCCCGTGCATGACTGTAGTTTGTAAATGTTCCCTCATCCCTGAACACTTTAAAGCAGAAAAAAAAAAACACCTGCAGGAAAGGAAGCCTCTGGAGATATAGGGAATAATAAACCCACCAAACATCCAGAAATTTGAACTTTCATTCCGAAAAGGCAGCAAAGTGAGTGCACTCAAGAATTTCAGAAGGATTTGGGTTGGAAGGGCCTTAAAATCTCATCCCATTCCCACCCCTGCCATAGGCACGGACACCTCCCACTGTCCCAGGCTGCACCAAGCCCTGTCCAGCCTGGCCTTGGGCACTGCCAGGGATCCAGGGGCAGCCACAGCTGCTCTGGGCAGCACCCCGGTCGCGATCGGGATCGGGATCGGGATCGGGATCGGGATCGGGATCGGGATCGGGATCGGGATCGCGACCGGGATCGCGACCGGGACCCGAATGGGTCCCACGGCGGGGCCGAGGCTACAGCGCCCCCACAGGCCGCACCGCCCATTGGCTCAGCCGTTGCCATAGAAGCAGCCCTCGCCGCCCATTGGCTCATCTGTTGCCATGGCGATAGGTCCCGCCCCGCACCCACGCGCGGCTCCGTACTGTGGCGCCGCTGGCCGGAGGGAACGCGCGGAGTCTCCTCACTTCCGGGGCTTGGCCGGAAGTGAAGCGCGCGCCGCGCCGGAAGCGCGCGCGCGGGCTGCCGGGAGCTGTAGTCCCGAGGGGCGGCCCGGCGGCGGCAGTCGCGGTGCGGAGGTCGGTGCGGGGCGGGCGGGGGTCGGGCCCGCGACCCCTGGGGAGAACCGGGGAGGGAGCTCGGGGGCGGGACGGCGGCGGGAGGAGGGGGAGGAGCGGGGGATGGCGCCGAGCACAGCGGGGTGAGGCGGGGAGGGCCGTGCGGGGCCGCGGCCTGTGCGGGCGGGGCGCCGCGGGTGGGGATGCTCGGCGGCACCGGGGATGCTCGGCGGGGCCGGGGATGCTCCGGGTGGCCCGGGGATGCTCGAGAGGGCTCCGGGGCACCTCTCCCAGCGGGCATTGGGGAGGGGCCGGCGGGAAGAGCCCCGGGAAGCGGCCCCGGGAGCGCGGCTCTCCCTGGAGTTCCCATCCCTCCCCTGAGAAGGCTTCGCTCCCGCACAGAGCTGCTCGCCCGCAGCCTTTTCCCATCCCTGCCTCTCCTTCCCCTCCTGTGGCTGGCCCCGGTGTCAGCGCTGGCCCCGTTTCCCCCGGTGGCCGCGGGAATTGTCGCTCCGGGTCACCCCGTTTGGCCCCGGTTGCTCGGGGGGTCTCCGGGAGCATTCAGAACCTGCAGCCCTTCATTGTCCCCCCCTCAGCTGCTCGAACCCTGCGGGGCTGGGCTCTGCAAGGAAAGCTTTCCTGCACCCATCTGCCGCTCCTTTGGCCCAAACAGCCAAAAGTTAAAAAAATAAATCACTACTGCAAGTGGCCTGTCGGCTCTGCCCGGAGCCCGGGGCAGGGAATCCTTGGGGCTGCAAGGATTTCTCCTTTGTTCTCTTCACAAAGCATTCGGGGCTCTGCCCCTTCCAACACCGCTGGAATATCCCAGCAGCCAAGAATGAGAATTGCTGTGATTTTTTCCCTGCCTTTCTCTCTGGCTTTCCCTCCTGTAGCTCTTTTCCAGTGGCTCAAGGAACCCCAACAAAGGCCCAGGTCCTCCCCATCCTTTGGGATTTTATCTAATCTCTCTCTGCCACATTGCTCGGTTCCACTCTTTGCCTTTGCAGCAGGAGCAGTGAGTCGGTTCCTAACAAACTTTTCGTGTCCCTTTTCCCCACCTGGGACTCTGGAGTTTGCTGGGTGTGAGGCACCAGGCTCCCATTGCTTATCCTGTGACATTCATGGTCCATTTCTTCCCAAATCCAGTGCCCTGGGAGCTCCCACATCTCTCCTGTCATCAGACAAAGTGTCAAAATTTTGAATTTTCCAGCATTCCCTTTCCATGCTGCTCCTGCATCCCTGTGTTTCCCTGAGGGCTGGAGCAGCTGCCACAGCTGGACACTTCTTTTTTATGTGGAATCAGGATCTGCAGGAGCAAACCTTGGGATTTCCCCCCAGGCTGCTGGATGTGCTAAAAGTGATTCCCAGGTCTGGATCTTGGTGTCCAGACTCAGCAGATCCTTTATTCTCCTCTCTGTCCTGCCCTGCTCCCACCCAGTCTGGCTCTTACTGGTTCCCAGTAAGGATCCCAGCTCAGGATCACACAAACACCTGGGTTGGAATCTTGTTTATCCGAGGGGATCTCAGTTGTTCATCTTGGAACCTTGGTCCCTGGGATGTTTTCAGTTCTTTATTTCTTTGTTCTTGAGCAGAAAAGACCATTTTCCATCAGCTCTAGATTGGATTTATCCGTTGAATGGTGGAATGATTTGGGTTGGAAGGGAGGATAAGGATCCTCCAGAAGGAAAATATCTGGAAAAAAAAATAGAGTAAGTCAGTACAAGAATGCCACCTCTTCTGGATTTGTTTTTTTTTTTTAAGAAGGTTCATAAAACCCCATGGGCAGGGACACCTCCCACTGTCCCAGGCTGCTCCAAACCCCACCCAGCCTGGCCTTGGGCACTGCCAGGGACCCAGGGGCAGCCACAGCTGCTCTGGGAATTCTATTCAGGGCCTCCCCACCTTCCCAGGGAACAATTCCTTCCCAAAATCCCATCCATCCCTGCCCTCTTTCAGCTCCAAGCCATTTTTGGAAGAGCCCTTTTTTTCCCCATCCCAGCTTTGGGTGAAACATTCCTCCTTCCTGCTCCCTGAATTCCCCTTGGGGGATGTTGTGGTTTGTCTGTCCCAGGTTGTGGTTTGTCTGTCCCAGGTTGTGGTTTTTCTGTCCCAGGACCCTGAGGGAGGGATTCCCTGGATTCCCTGGGATCCCCCAGCTCTCTCTGCAGGCAGACAGCTCCTCCTCTTGGGTCAGAATTCAGCAGAGGGATGTGGCCAATGCCTCCGGAGCTGGATTCCCTGCAGCATTCCCTGTCACACTCCTGGTTCCCTCTCTCCAGGACCTTTGGAGGGATCAAGGATTGACTTTTTCCTCTCAGAGCAACACCTGACTCAGCCCATTCATCACAGAAACCCTTGGCTTGAGGCAGTTTCACCCAGGCTGGGATGATCCCTGTGGAGGGAGGCACGGGCTGCTCCAGCTCAGGAATCTCACTCCAGGGCCACACAAGAATTCCCTGCAGTGATTTAGTCCCACCAGGGATGTTTCACACGTGGGGTTGAATTTCTGCCCAGTTAATTTAGTCTGTTTTTATTGATTTCATCCCTGGAAAAAGCCAGGTTGGTGTTTGTGGGGAGGGAACCATGGACAAGGTGTCACATCCAGAGATGTGGCCAGAAAATGGGGTGACTTTATTTGAAACCCTGTTTGTTTGGGGTTTTTTTTTTTTTTTTCTGCTGAAGTAATTTTGTCTCATTGAAAGCAAAAGTGAATAATTGGAATGATAACTGCAGGCTGTTAATTGTGTGCACAGGAAATCATTGATAGGGAATATCCATAGAATCCCAGAATATCCTGACTTGGAAGGGATCCACCTGGATCCTGGAACTCCAGCTCCAAACTAACTCTGTGTGTAAATGATGACCTTCAATCCTCACCCATCTGCTCCAAGTTTATAGAAAATCCTTTTTACTGAATCCTGACAGTGTATTTAACACTTGGCATGACAGATAAAACACCCCAAAACAAAAACAAAGTTGGGTTTGTCTTATTGGAGTGAAAGTTATTTCAGTAAGAAATTAAATCGAAAGTTTAACACCATTTCAGTAAAGAATGTTACCAAAAGTACAGTTCTCATTCTTCCCCTGTTGTTTTTTTTTTTTCTTGAAAGGGAATAATGGCAATAATCTACTTCACCCTGGCCTAAAAGGCTTTTTTAAAAACGCCTCATTTTCACCCCAGAGGCAAAGCAGAACCACACCTGAAACATTTGAAAGGCAATAGCCCGTTCTAACTCGCAGTTTTCTTTGTGCTCCCTCCTGCTGTCCCAGGAACCAACCCTTCCCGCTGGGATGGAGATGTTCTCGCTGAATTCCCTCAAAGGTAAGACCTGACCCAGCCTTGCCTGGCACTGGGGGATTCTCCTTGGGCTCCCAGGTGGGAGCTGCAGAGGGTGGCTGAGCACTTCATTTGTGTGAGGAGGGAGCTCCCTTGTGTCCAGGTTGAATCCTGGAAAGCTGAGACAGGAGGGAAGTTCATGGAAGTTCAGCTCCAAGGTAACTTTTTGTGTAAATGATGACCTGAGAGGATTTCAGGGAAACTGGGATTGGGCAGGGGAGGAGCCCTGCAGTGTTACCCAGAGACACTTGTTTGCTGTTTAGCTTCAAGTACAGTTTTGTGGTTTTTTTCCCTTTTAATTTTGATCTCCTAAATATCTCTGTATCCCTCAGTACCAACTCCAGGAGCTCTTTGTCCTTGGAATTTGATCCTTTAATACCTGTCACTGTCACCATGGCTCTTTTTTCCCTGTCATTGTTTTGCCAGCCTTCCTTTCGATCACAGTTTGTCCTCAGAAATCCCTCCAGTGACTGTTTGCTGTTTTAACTTCTGGATCTTTCCTGAGCTCTGTTAACTTGCTCTTAAAGGAAGTGGAGAGAATGGAATAAAATATTCCAGCTCTGGCTAAAGCAGAGTGGCCCAGGGAATTCATCCCTTCCCTTGGCACTCAGGACCCCCAAAAGTGACCCCACCACTCCTCTCACTGCCCTGCACTGGGGGTGCTGGATTTAAACTGAAAATCCCAGGATTCTTCCCAGTCCAGGGCAGGAATTGTGCACGAGGTCACTTCAGCTGGGAACAAAGCCCCTCTCCTCCATCAGATCCTGTCAGTGGGGCTGGAGTCTGGGTGCAGAGATGGAACTTTCCTGGTGAGGGCTGCTGGTTTGTCATTGCCAGGCTGAGTTTGAGACTTGGGATGCTCCAGCCCTGGGGATAAAGGAATTTATTAATGAAACTTGGCTCCTAAAGGAGCTGCTGCCTCTGCTCAGGCTTGGCTGGAGGGGCTGGTCCAGCCCAGCTCATCCCAGGAGCTGCCAGAGCTGGGAGATGGCTCTGGAGATCCTGCCTGGGCTGGTTAACGCTGCTCTATGCAAAATAAAGATCCTTGGAATCGATGACTTCTGGCATTTTTTTAATAAATGGAGTCTTCAGTGCTGTTTCTGTGCCCACGAGATAATTTTTTATATCGTTTTTGGTGACAAACCACCAGCCCTCCTCATCCCTGACTGGCCCTGCACACTGGGACTGCCTGGCAGCCTCTTCCCCCAGCTTTTCCAGCCCCTTCCCTGTGTGTTTCCAAGCTTTTCCCAGCTTTTCCAGCCCCTTGCCTGTGTGTTTCCAAGCTTTTCCAGCCCCCTGCCTGTGTTTCCAAGCTTTTCCCAGCTTGCTCAACCCCCTGCCCATGTGTTTCCAAGCTTTTCCCAGTTTTTCCAGCCCCCTGCCCGTGTGTTTCCAAGTTTTTCCCAGCTTTTCCAGCCCCCTTCCTCTGCTTCCAAGCTTTTCCCAGCTTTTCCAGCCCCCTGCCTGTGTTTCCAACCTTTTCCCAGCTTTTCCAGCCTCCTGTCCCTGTGTTTCCAAGCTTTTCCCAGCTTTTCCAGCCCTGTCCCTGTGTTCCCAAGCTTTTCCCAGCTTTTCCAGCCCCTTGCCTGTTGTTTCCAAGCTTTTCCCAGCTTTTCCATCACCCTGCCCATGTGTTTCCAACCTTTTCCCAGCTTTTCCAGCCCCTTCCCTGTGTTTCCAAGCTTTTTCCCAGCTTTTCCAGCTCCTTGCCTGTGTTTCCAACCTTTTCCCAGCTTTTCCAGCTCCTTGCCTGTGTTTCCAAGCTTTTCCCAGCTTTTCCAGCCCCCTGCCCGTGTTTTTCTAAGGTCTCCCCAGCTTTTCCAGCCCCTTGCCTGTGTGTTTCCAACCTTTCCCCAGCTTTTCCAGCCCCTTGCCTGTGTGTTTCCAAGCTTTTCCAGCTCCCTGCCTGTGTTTCCAAGCTTTTCCCAGCTTTTCCAGCCCCCTCCCTGAATTTCCAAGCTTCTCCAACCTTTTCCAGCCTTCTGCCCATGAGTTTCCAAGTTTTTTCCAGCTTTTCAAGCCCCCTGCCTGTGTTTCCAAGCTTTTCCAGCCCCTTCCTTGTGTTTCCAAGCTTTTCCCAGTTTGCTCAACCCCCTGCCTGTGTGTTTCCAAGCTTTTCCAGCCCCTTGCCTGTGTTTCCAACCTTTTCCCAGCTTTTCCAGCCCCCTGTCCCTGTGTTTCCAAGCTTTTCCAGCCTCCTGCCCATGTTTCCAAGCTTTTCCCAGCTTTTCCAGCTCCTTGCCTGTGTGTTTCCAAGCTTTTCCCAGCTTTTCCAGCCCCCTGTCCACGTTTCCAAGCTTTTCCAAGCTTTTCCAGCCCCCTGTCCCTGTGTTTCCAAGCTTTTCCCACACCTTTGTTGTCTCTGTTTTCCCCCTTGCTCTCCAGCCACGGTTCCCATCTCCCCGGGGCTCCTGTTGCCTCCTGGGTTCCTTCCTTTTGTTTCCAAACCACCTCAGCTTGTTCCTGAAGAAATAGTAAAAAAAAATGGCAGTGAAACAATAAAAAAAATACTAATTTGTGCTGGCAGCAGATTAACACAGGATTAATTCCATTATATGGAATGAGTATTTAAAATTAATTTTTTAATGAGGCTTTTAGTGGTCTGGGTGGTCTTTGGATGATTTTTGAATGGGCAATCAGTTTTGAATGATTTTTCCCATTTTAGTGGGACAATCCCTTAAAATTTGGAATCTAAGTGCCAGAATAACTTCATGTCTTTCAAAAAAAAAAAAAAAAAAGTGGATTTTTTTTTGTCATCTAGAATCATGATCTGTGTTTGTGTTTCCATTTGTGGGTTTGTTTTTTTTTTTTTTTGAAGTAAAAGAACCTACAAAGCCAAACCAGCAGCTAATTCAGACACTCTAAAAAGTGAATATGGGAGAAGGCAAACTTGGTGCAGTAAGACTTTTTTGGAGTGTTCAACTCTTCTACAGTTGGATTTGTTTGTTTGTTTTTGATTTGTTTTGGGGTTTTTTTTTCCTGAAGGGTTTCATTTGATATCTTTATTCTTCTTGAACCTCTTCTCATGGAGCCCAGCCTTTGTAAAATTGAACTGTGCCATTGTATCTTGTCTTAGTGAAGATTTCTCTTTCTGATTTAAAAACGAACAAAACCCACTTAAAAAACTTTTGAAAACTCCTTTTGCATCATGATGCTTAACCAGCCATTCGTGTTAATTTTCACTTTACACACAAAATACTCAGTAATAAACTCTTTGCCAGAAAAATCAGACCCTGGTTTAAAGAAATGCAAAACTTAATGTTAGTCCCAGCACAATCAGGGCTAATACAGATGAATTGTTTAGGGAAAAAAAATCAGATTTAAATAAAATAAATAATCCTGCAGGGTTGGAATTTCAACCAGCTCTACAGCCTTAAGAATTCTATAGCTGGATATCAAATAATTCATGTAGAACTGAGTAACAGAGGAGGACTTGGAACTGAGGGAAGTGGGGAAGAGCTGACGTATTTTATGGAGATACTAAAATCTTTAGCAAATATTTTCATTTTATAGATTTAAGACTCGGCGACGATTTAAAACTTTAAGATCTTTAAAAGACTTATTTTCAAGCTTATAAAGATGTTAAGATTTGGAGTGTTTATCTCAAATATTAGCA
The DNA here is from genome assembly GCA_016584745.2 of Phylloscopus trochilus trochilus. Taxonomy (NCBI): domain Eukaryota; kingdom Metazoa; phylum Chordata; class Aves; order Passeriformes; family Phylloscopidae; genus Phylloscopus; species Phylloscopus trochilus. Next base: position 350,015 of record WQNJ02000546.1, read on the forward strand.
AATAATGGGCTGCAGGAGGAGCTGGCTTTTAGGGAATATGCACCAGGAGGGTGGGACAATGGCTCTGGGCGCTCCGGTGCTGCCCGGCCTGAGCTCCCCGGGCTGAATTCCCGGTGGTGCCCGGTCTGAGCTCCCCGGTCTGAGTTCCCGGTGGTGTCCGGCTTGAGCTCCCGGTGCTTCCCGGTCAGAATTCCCGGTGCTTCCCGGTCAGAATTCCCGTGGTGCCCGGCCTGAATCCCCGGTGGTGCCCGGCTTGAGCTCCCGGTGCTCCCCGGCCTGAATCCCCGGTGCTATCAGGCTTGAATCCCCGGCGCTCCCCGGTCTGAATCCCCGGCGCTCCCCGGTCTGAATCCCCGGTGCTCCCCGGTCTGAATTCCCGGTGCTCCCCGGCCTGAATCCCCGGTGCTCCCCGGTCTGAATTCCCGGTGCTCCCCGGCCTGAGTTCCCGGTGCTCCCCGGCCTGAATCCCCGGTGCTCCCCGGCCTGAATCCCCGGTCTGAATCCCCGGTGCTCCCCGGCCTGAGCTCCCGGTGCTCCCCGGCCTGAATTCCCAGTGCTCCCGGCCTGAATTCCCGGTGCTCCTCGGGCTGAATCCCCGATGGTGCCCGGCCTGAATTCCCGGTGCTCCTCGGGCTGAATCCCCGATGGTGCCCGGCCTGAATTCCCGGTGCTCCCCGGCCTGAGATCCCGGTGGTGCCCGGCCTGAATTCCCGGTGTTGCCCGGCCTGAGTTCCCGGTGGTGCCCGGTCTGAATCCCCGGTGGTGCTCGGCCTGAATTCCCGGTGCTCCCCGGCCTGAATTCCCCGTGCTCCCGGCCTGAATCCCCGGTGGTGCCCGGCTTGAGCTCCCGGTGCTCCCCGGCCTGAATCCCCGGTGGTGCCCGGGCTGAATCCCCGGTGCTCCCCGGTCTGAATCCCCGGTGCTCCCCAGCCTGAATTCCCGGAGGTGCATGGCCTGAGTCCCCGGTGTTCTCAGGCTTGAACCCCCGGTGGTGCCCGGCTTGAGCTCCCGGTGCTCCCACGGCTCCGGAGCCCCGGGAATGCTGCGGCCTCCCACCTCCGGCCACGGCCAGGACAGCACCTCCTTCTCCCTCTCCTCTTTTCCCCTCACTCTCCATCTCCTCCTTTTTCCCCTCTCCGTCTCCTTCCCCTCTCCTCTCCCCGCTTTTTCCCGCTCCGTCCCTCGCCATTCCCTGTGGGACGCCAGGCCCGGCTCCCCCGGGCCGCTCTGGGTCCTCCCGCCCGCCAGGGGGCGCCGCCGCGCGCGGCCCCTGCGCGGCCCGCGGCCGCGGGGCACCCCAAGATGGCGGCGCTGGGATTGCTGCTGCAGGCGGCGGCGCCGCTGCGCCTCTGCCGCGGCCCCCGCGGGCCTTGCGCGGGCCCCCGCGGGCTCTGCTCGGCCCCTCGCCGGCCCGCCGAGCCCCGCCGCGACGAGGAGGACGAGGAGGAACCCGAGGCGCCTCAGGGTGAGCAGAGCGAAGCCGGCCGGCGCTCGGGGCCCCGCGCGGCTGTCGCGCAGCGGAAGGGAGGGGCGAGCCCGGGCCCGCGGCGGGGCGGGGGAGCCGCCACATCCCTCCCATCCCTCCATCCCTCCCTCCCTTCCTTGCCGCGGCTCCGCCGGGACCGGGATGCGCGGCCAGGGAGAGGAGCCGCCGAGCTGCGCAGGTACCGGGGGGGGAACCGGGGGAGGAGAACCGCGGAGCTGCTTTGTGGCCTCCCCGGCAGCCTCTTTGTTGGCCGGAGTTGGGTTTCCCCGGTGATTTCCCCTCAAGGTCGCCGAGCCGGGCCTGGGCGAAAACTCCAGCGGCTGACGCGAGAGGAGAATCCCCCCGTGGAGATGAGGCAGGGAGAAGGGGCCGGGCCGAGCTGCGCTGGGGCCGTTGGGGCCGTTCCTTCCCCGCCTCTCGGTGCGCGGGATCCAGCCGGGATCCAGCCGGGCAGCCGCGATGGAGACGCGGACAGCTCCGCAGCATCAGGCCCGCGGCACCGCAGCGTCCCCAGGGTGATGGCTCCGGCCACAACTTGCAAGATTTGGGAATGTCGGTGGTGTATGGGAAAGGGTGAATGCCTTCGGAATTATCGCTGCTAAAAAAAAACCCCAAAAAAACGGGTTTGATATCATGTTTTGAATGGCTTTTTGTTGGATTATGGAGCGTGGAGAGCGCTCGGAGCTTAGAGAGATGGTTTTGTGCCAGAGGTTGTGGCTCGAGCCGTTTTTTTTTTCCCTTTGAAAGTCGCTGTTTTGGTTTCGGTTTTCTTTTCCTGGGCCGCGTTTTGGAAATTTGGGGTATTATTAGATTAGAACTTCTTGTCTCAGCCCTCATGCTTCTGTGTTCGGTGCTCTTTTCCCACCCTCCAGCACTATTAAAGTTATTATTTTCTCAGTAATTTCCGGATTCTTTGGGTCTTGGTGCCATTTGTCTTTCAGAAGCTGCTGAGTTTTTATCTTGGGAGTTCAGAGTGAGATGGTCTTTTAATTGTTACATTCAAGCTGTTCAACAGAGCAAATGAACTCCCTGCTAAAGCAAGTGCTGAACCACCCCGAGTTATTGTTTAATGAGCTGCTTCAGGTGTTGCCTGAGAAAAGGCATAAACTAGGATTTTTTTTTTCTTTTGTACTTCATCCCTCATCACTTTTTTTTTTCCTGATGTGTTTTCAGGCAACCTCTGAGTACTTTTATTTTTGGTCTTCACTTCACTCATCCTCCCGATTCGTGTGGTGGATTGACCATGGAAGGCTCCTGAGGTTGGGAGCGTGGTGATACTGGAATTGGTTGCAGTAATGGATTTGTTTTTTTGGATGAACAAATAAAAGCCCTCAGGGTCTCATGAACCTGCCCTACCTGTCCAGCTGCTCCTTGAACACGTGGAGATCCTAAATGTCATTTGAAAAACCTCTTTCCTGAGGTCGGTTCTGAGCCCTCAGCTGGTGAGCTGATGTCCCATTAGCTGCCCTCCTTTGGCTGCTTCGTTATTAGCCTTGCATGCAAATATGGAAAAATCCACTCAGACCCAGGCCAGCTTCAAAAAGTCACTGTTAGATCCATGTTGTTATCTGAGGCTTCAGGTTTGTTTTTTTTTTTTGGCTCAGACAGTGGGGTTTGGGGAGCTCTGTCACTTCCCCCTCGTTCTGGAGGCTGACGTGCCCCTGCCCTTGGGTTTGCTCCTCTGTCACTAATTGAATTTATCCTGTAGAACCACAGCAGAATTTGGGCTGGGCTGAAGCTCTGGATCCCTTCCTGGAGCAGGGCAGCTTCCTGACCAGCCCAGTGGCTCCGAGGAGGAGTTTGGCCATTGCTTCTTCTCCTCAGCTGGTCCTACTTGCTTTTGGAGGAACCTGCTCAGTGTTCCTGGGTTTTAAGCTCTCGTCCTGCCAGGAGCTTTATGTGGGTTTTATTCTGTGTGTGTGTCAAAAGGAGCCGTGGTCAGGATGGCTTAAAACCCCCCAAATTCCCCCAAAGCCATGCTTTGGTGTACTCCAAGCTAAGCTGCCAGGTGGAACCTTCTGTCTCCCTTCATCTCTGCAGTGGAACATGTCTGGGCTAATTTCCTTGTGAAACAGATATTGTGGAGCCACAGGGCTTTATTTTTTTTCTTCCTTGGGGATTTTTGATGTCTTGGAAACCACTTTTGGATTTATTACTTGACTTTATCGTGTCTTGAGGAATTTTGTCTTTGCTGGTTTGTCCTTGGTGCTCATTTGTTGCTTTTCCAGGGAGCAGAATTGGAGAGAAGAGAGAAACTGATGGATCTCTTCTGTCTTCCTTGAACAAGACTTTGGGCTGTTTTGTTTGTGCTCTGGTGTTTTCACTCCTCAGATTTGTTGAGGTTTGGAGAAGGCTGGGCCACTCCAGCTGGGTGGTTTGTTGGTTTTGGGGTCTGGTTTTGGTGTTTTTTTCAGTATAGCTTGAAATTATCCTGGACTTTCACAATCAAATTAAGCTAAAGCGCTCGCTGGCTTTGAGGAACTTTAATTAGTTAATTGGCTTCTTTGATAGCTCCACCCTGACTTGTCTGCTCTCCAAGACAGGCTTTTAGTATTCCTTTGGTGATGTCAGAGCTGTGGTTTGGGTGTCTTGTGTGGCTCAGTTTGGGGAGTGTTGGGTTGTACTCCTTGTGCTCCCACTGACACAATTCCCACCCAAACATCCACTCTCAGCTCTGGCAGACCTAAGACACTCCTTGGAGCAAGATGCTGAGAAATCCCATTTGGCAGGGAAGGGAACATTCTGCAGATCCAGTTCTGCAGTTCAGGGTTGTTTCTGTAAAAGCTCCAAGGGAGGGATGGCTTCCTGCAGGATAAGATCCTTTCAGCTCTGGAATTTGGGGCAGGAATGGGCTGAAGGTGATCCAGCAGCCCTTGGCACAGTCAGAATGTCAGCTGGAGGGGAAAACTCTGCGCCTTGTCGGGGATTCCAAGCCTGAGCTGTCACCAGAACTGGGCTTTGTTAGTCAGAGATCCTGTTTTCCCCTCTAGAGCAGATTAAATATTTAATCTTCACCGAGGAGTCACCTCAGAATGAGAGAAACTGCCTCTGTTGTAGGTGATTGCACTTGGGGGGGGCATTAAAAGATGTGCTTCTTGTTCCTCTTAGCACAGAATTTCCCAGGTTATTGTTTGTGAAAGAGGAAGCAACTGGAAGCCAAATAACCAGGCTGGTGCTGGAGATTTGCTTTTTGCTTTTCTTTTTAATTTAGTGAATTGAATGGTGCATTTGGGAGTTGTGTTACTGCTCCTCCCTCCGTTAGTCTCACCAATGTGGAGCACTGCAGAGTGCCAAAACCTTGGACACTTTTCCAGTTTTCCTGAGCAGGCCAAAGTCTGAATGTAGAGGAACTTGCTTGAGTAGATAGAAATAGCACATTTGCTGTATAATTACAGAAAATTGGCTCACAGTTCTTTGTAAGGCTGAGACCATTTTCCTTCTCCCTTGGCCGATATATCGAAGGTAATTCATGGACAAATCGTGTTCATAAATCAGAGTAATTCCTGCAATTCCCCTGGAGTTATCCGAGGCTACTGAAAGCATTTCTCAAGATCCAGGTGGTTCTTCTATGGTTTGCAAGAAGCTTTTTCAAACCTGAGTGTCACCAGTGACTCTTCTGTGCTGAGCTGTGGCCCAGGCTGTTGGGTTTTGCTGGAGAGGGTGATGGCATCAGCAATGGCTTTTTGTTCTCCTTAGCCAGACGTCCAAGGCTGGCAGTGTCAGGCCTGCAGTGGCACAGCAGAGCTCTGCTTTCTCTGGATCTCCTGTGGTTTCCCAGTTTCTCACTTCCTCCTGGGACATCAGCATAATGAGCAGCTTCTCAGACAGCATCTCTTCCACGGACCTGTGGGACAGAGCCTCTCCTAAATTCTTCTTGCCTCGAAGATCTCAGGAAGTGCCCGAGGCCAGGTTGGATGGGATAGTGGAAGGTGCCCCTGCCCATTTGTTAAATAAATGAATGGAAGATCTTCAAGGATCTTTCCAACCCAAACCATTCTGGGATTATCTGCAGTTCCTGTGTTTCTTCATGACAGGAACTCCAGAATCAGTTTCCAGCAGAACGTAGTGGCACATCTGGGTGATGCTCAAGTGAGTGACTCTTGGCTCCTCGTTTCTCCTTGGATTTGGTGCCTCAGTTGGAAATTCCTGTTTCTGGTGGTACCAGTGATCTCTGTGCTGGCTTCTGATTCATTGCTGAAACTTACCCTGAATTCCTGCAGGGGATTTAGAAACTCTCTGAAAGGGAATGCTCACCCCCAGGGTGGTGTGCAGGGAGCTTACCCAAGCCCTGACTGCCTGGGGAGGGGTGTGTGGGATGAGGCTGAACGTGGGATGTGCTGTGCTTGCTGCTGCAGAGAGGAGATCCCATCCCTGTCCCTGTTCCCTTGTGCTGCTTTGGGTTCCTGCAGGACCGTGCTGGCTGATTTACTTGTGAGCCCAACAAAAACTGGTGTGCTTGGCTTTCTGAGGGATTAGGGCTGCAGATTGTGTCCCTGCACATCTGGCTTAGTGGGACTGTTGGAACCTGGGAGAAGGGGGCAGCTGCCCCTCTCCACAGTTGGAGCTGTGAGACCTCCCTGTTTGGGGAGGTGTAGGAACATCCAGGATTGTTATCACATTGATCTGATCTTGCTGGACCTGCTGCTGGAAAAAGAGGAGAAATGCTCTTTTTCCACCTGCTGCTGGGAAAAGGCCCTTCCCAGTGCTTGCCAAGGCAGTGATGCAAGTGAGAGGAGCTGGAGCAGCTCCCTCACTGCCCAAACTCCTGGAGTTGGTCAGGGAGGAGACTGGGATGGGAGGTGTGTGTGACATGGCTCTGTCTGGGGCAGTGGGATTATTATTATTTTTTTTTTTAAGTGAATTATTTGATGTGACCATGAACATCCCCTCCCTGCTGTACCCTGAGCAGCATTTCCCTGTGGAGGCAGAAACCAGTCCCACCTGCCCTCTGTCCTGCTGCTTCTGGGCTGCTGTGTCTCCAAACACTGTTGGCAACACTTCTTTCTAGGGGTTTCTCTGGGCAATTCAATACTAAACCACATTCCCAGGCTCTGATCCTGCCATCTCAGTCGTTTCAGGAAGAAGTCCTCAGGGTTTTTTTTTTTTTTTTCATGTTCCTACCACTGGCTGGATCTAATGTGTACCTTGTGAGCCCCTGGATTTAACCCATGGCCGGGGGGGGGGGATGCTGCAAACACCCAAATTGTTCAAAGTTGTTACTGCTCAGTTGGGTTTTGATATTGAGGAGTGACAGACAGAGCTGGTGGGGAAATGGCACGGGCTCCATGCTGGTGCCAGTGGCTGGACACCAGCCCAGGGGTGCCCAGGTGGGCAAGAGGCAGGGATTGTCCCCCTGTGCTGGCCCTGCTGAGGGACCCCCTGGGATCCTGGGGGCAGCTCTGGGCCCCTCCCAACAGGAGAGTCCTGGAGGGGCTGGAGGGTGTCCAGGGAATGGAACTGGGAAGGGGCTGGAGCCCCAGGAGGGGCTGAGGGAGCTGGGAAGGGGCTGGAGCCCCAGGAGAGGCTGAGGGAGCTGGGGAAGGGGCTGAGCCCCAGGAGAGGCTGAGGGAGTTGGGAAGGGTCTGGTGCCCCAGGAGAGACTGAGGGAGCTGGGAAGGGTCTGGAGCCCCAGGAGAGGCTGAGGGAGCTGGGAAAAGGGCTCAATCTGGAGCAAAGGAGGCTCAGGGGGGACCTTGTGGCTCCCTGCCAGGAGGGGACAGCCAGGGGGGTCGGGTTCTGCTCCCAGGGCACAGGGACAGGAGGAGAGGGAACGGCCTCAGGCTGGACCAGGGGAGGCTCAGGGTGGGCAGCAGCAGGAATTTCCCTGTGGAAAGGGGGCTCAGACCTTGGAAGTGCCCAGGGAGGTTTGGAATCCCCATCCCTGGAGGTGTCCCAGGAACTCCTGGGGGTGGGCACAGGATGGATTTGATGATCCTGGAGGTCTTTCCCAACCTCAGGGATCCAGCATCTCACTTGATGCCTGGAGATGCTGCAGGTGAACCCTGGACCTCTCTGCCTGCTCCCCTCTCCTCCCCTCCAGCCTCTGAACAGGACTGCACAGGACCTGGGAGACATTTAGCTCCTCTTGGTTCTTTTTTTTTTTTTTCCAGATTCCAGAGACTTGCTAAAGGAATTTCCACAGCCTAAGAACTTGCTCAACAGCGTGATTGGCCGGGCCCTGGGCATTTCCCATGCAAGGGACAAGCTGGTGTACATCCACACGAACGGGCCAAGGAAAAAGGTAAATCCCCTGCTGCTGCAAGGGTGGTGCACACAGAGTGGGAAGGGAGCCATGGAACTGCTCATCCTGGAAGTAACTTCCTAGAGAAAATCATAGAAGAGTTTTCATTCCACTTCAGAGTTGTGTGATGATCTTTCAAACAAGAAATATTCTCACTCCTTCCTATTTTTCCTGCTCTTTATGTGCTTTGGAGGTGTATAAATGCAGGTACTGTTCCTGTTTTTTGTGTTGTTTTGAAGTGGCTTGCTGTATCTAGCCTTTCTCAGCAGAAAGACACAGTCTGTGCTTAAATGTGCTTAAAGGGGTCCTGCTACCTTAGAAAATAAAGATTTAAAAGCTGTATTTTAGCCCTTAGCAACCCTGGATTTGATTGTAGATTCCAATAGAAGAAATTCCGAAGCCTAAAATGTCCAATTGTGACCAGAAAAGAGGAATTTCTTTGCAATGCAGAGAGGCTTCTAGTAGTACTTAAGAGCAGCATGAAATACAGCCTTTCTGTTTGTGAAATGAAGCAGAGGAATCCCAAGCAAACAGTTTTCCAGGTAGTTTGAGCTGTCACTGGGATGCCCGAGGCCCAAATCTGGGCTATGAACTGAGCAGGAATTCTTACCTCGTGGTGCTCCGTGGTCAAGGCTCTGCCTCCTCATGTCACACCAGCTCTCATTCCAGAGCTGAAAGCCCTTTCCAGCTGAAGTTTAACTGTAACCTACATTCCAGGAAAAGACTCAGTTCTGATGGATGAACATTTTCCAATAACATTCTGGCTAAATTTTCCCAGACGGTTTTTTTATTGCCACATCCTTTTTAAGCATCCCTGGATTTTAGGGGATGCATTAGTAATGTTACTTTAGAGTTCCTCGTTATTTGTGTTTGTTTTTCTTGCTCTTTCTCAAGCAGTAGGGCAGTTCCCCGACTTAAAATTTGGAATGCCATAGCCAGTGCCTCATCCTTAAAATTTGGAATACCCCAGGCAGTGCCTCATCCCTAAAATTTGGAATACCCCAGGCAGTGCCTCACCGCTTTAGTTTGCGTAATTGGTTCCCATTCTTGCCAGCACTTAAACAGATTAATGTGGAGAGTAACTTCAGACTAAAACAAAAAATTAACCAGGAAAACAATAAAAGAAATAAAAGAGCCCTGGGAAAAAAAATGAAGGCTCACAAAGATAAAACAAATGTGGACAGAAGGACAGGTGAGAGCCTGGAGAGCTCTTGTTGGATGTGAACAGGGGGTTTGTGAGCACTTGGCTTTCCTGAGACACCTTTATTCCCAGCAGGTCTGTGCTTTCCAGGCAGAGCCCTGAGGCAAAATCCCTAGCAATTCCCACGCCGGAGCCAGATTCAGGGGCAGGAAGGCAGCCAGGCAGGTGCTGGAGAGCCAGGAGCCTGTGCTCCAGCCTTGGAGTGGGGCTTTCCCAGCAGAGCCACTGCTGCCTTTCATCCCTGCTGCAGAAGCAGGAGAGAATTCCCCAGGCATTTCCCTCTTGGAGCCTCGTGGCATCTGCAGGGCTGGGAGCCAAGCAAACTCTGGATTTGGAGCGTTTCCTTGAAGAGGGCAGAGTTCAGCTCTCAGCATTCTTTGCCTCTGCAGGTTTCTAGTGCTCCCTTGAGGGGCTGTGGTGGGGCTGAGATGCTGCCAGTGCTTGTGTTGGGCTCCAGCTGGGTGCTGGAGTGCCTGGCAGCTGAGGAGCTCCTGAGCTGCTTCCATTTTACAGTGAGGAGGCACTTGGGAAGATGTCCTTGCTGTTGGAGAAGGGGATGTGCTCCAGGGCACACTCTGGCTGCTCAGTGTGCAGAGGGCAGCCCTGGGATGGAATTATTCCTGTAATGACCTCCTGGCATTTATCCCTTGGAGCTGACATGCTGTGACACCTCAGCCCTGCAGCTCCTGTGGGGCTGTGGCACCTCTGTGCCCTGCTCAGCCTTTTCCTTCAGTGCTCCTGGACTGGAGCTTCCCGTGAAGGGACCAAGACAGCGCTTTGTTCAGTTTTCTTCTGTGTTTTTCTCTTCTTTGCCTGGAGTGCAGAGATGCTTGGAGTGGAGGAGAGAGCTTGCCCTGGCTCACCCTGTGGTTCTCCTTGCCTTTCAGAAAGTCACTCTCCATATAAAGTGGCCGAAAAATGTGGAAGTGGAGGGCTATGGGACCAAGAAGATCGATGCGGAGCGGCAGGCGGCGGCTGCAGCGTGTCAGCTCTTCAAGGTGAGCTCTGCTGCTGCACCTGCAGGGTGCAGCCAGCCTGGCCTGGCCATGGGAGCTCTTTCTCTTTGCCTGTGCACTCCCTTAGCTGGCCCATGTGTTAGTCAGGGGTAGAGGGTGAAGTCTTGAGTCTGAAACCATTTGAGCTTAAAATCCCCCTTGCTTCAGGTAGTCCTGGTCTTTGTTCCTTTTGTCCTGGACCTTAATCAGCTCCTTAGCATCTACAGTGAGTAGAGTTTCCCTCAGGTGGGGTTTGCTGGTCACTAATTCCCACTTCTGCCAGCACAGCTGGGTGTGTTTACAGTTGTAGGACCTTCAGAGCCTCCTGTTTGCTCTTCATCAAAGCCAGTGTGGCAATTACATGTTGTAATTTTTTATTTTACTATCACTCTACAGTTACGCTTTGTTTGGCATTTATTTATGGCTGGAAATAGGTGTGTGCAGCCAGTATCAAACAGGCACAGTAAAACTATAAAGGTCTTTTATGCAGTTGAAGGTGTTTTATGCAGTTTTATCTCCAGCTCTGCCCCTGGCTGTTCTGTGTTACCTTGAGCAAGTGAGACTGATTTGGGAGTTTCCTGTTGATCTGTGCAGTGGGAACAGGGATGTATTTCACTGCTCAGGAGAAGAGGCTGTGGGTGCTCTGGCAGTGAGACAGCTTTTGTTTGGCTTGTAGATCAGAATGCTCTGTGAGGAAATAGCCAGCCTTCAGAAATTCAGGAGGGCAGTGTGAAAACTCAGCTTCTTCAGCTGCTTAAGCTGATCCTCTCATCTGTGATGAGCAAAACTGGTTTCGCTCCCTGACTTCATTCCACCTCACTCACTCAGCATTCACTGGGAATACATCCTGGGTTTATCCTCTCTGGTCCAGTTCCCTGCTATCTTTGAGACTCTGGAGGTTTTCAGAGGAAGAAAAATATCCTTCTGGTACATTTTCCCTGAATTTTGGAAAGGGCTGAAGTGTACTTTAGACCTTAAACCAAAACCCAACCCCCTGAGACCACAGATTGAACATGCAAAGCTTTCTTTGCCAGCTAAACTGGAACCTGGCAGAAGACCCTTGTGGTGGGAGGCCTTGTGTGATCACAGCTATAGAAAGAGCTACAAATGCTGCCTTAAAAAGCCATCAGTTCAAGAAATTTAATAGTGTCTAATTAGTGCAGAGAGTGCTTTGAGTAGAGCAGTGAGCCAGATGAACTTTGGTGTTTTAGGCACAAAAGAATACAGCTTTTTCTAATACAGAGCCATTAAATGGCCTAAAGTTGTAACTTTTAATTTAGTAAAATTAAAGATAGAACTTATTGCAGCAGTCTGGTAATTTTGAAATGGTGTGTGCTGCACTCTGGGTATGTCTGGAGCTTCCTGCAAGGTGGTGATGGTAGGAGAGTTTTTAATTACTGCAGGCTTGCTTCAGAACCTGATGGGTTTGAGACATTTTCCTGCTGCTTGTACAAATAACTCTTCCTGGGAAATGGAAGGAGATGAACCATTCCCTGAATTCTCACCCTGTATTATCCCAGCTTATGCTGGTCCAGACTAGCCTTCCCAAAAAGATCCATTTCCTGCTCCGAGGTTGGTTTCCAAACTTGAGGGTGCTAAATACAGCCAAGACTTTGTAAAACCCCAATAAATCCTGGCCCACCCCTTCTAAGGAGCTGTGTGGGGCTGAGAGCCATACCCTGGGAAGGGAAGGCGAGGACCACATTCCCAATGGGACACAACAGTGGCAGAGGAAAGTTCAGAGCTCCCAGGAATGGAAGGAGATGAACCATTCCCTGAATTCTCACCCTGTATTATCCCAGCTTATGCTGGTCCAGACTAGCCTTCCCAAAAAGATGCATTTCCTGCTCTGAGGTTGGTTTCCAAACTTGATGGTGCTAAATACAGCCAAGACACTGTAAAACCCCAATAAAATCCATTCTAAGGAGCTGTGTGGGGCTGAGAGGCGTATCCTGGGAAGGGAAGGCGAGGACCACATTCCCAATGGGACACAACAGTGGTGGGAGAAAGTTCAAAGCTTCCAAAAGTGCCTCTTCTCGCTCTCTCTCTGCGTGGGGAAGGAGAGTGTGGGTTCCCAGAGCTGCAGTGTGGATTCCCAGCGCTGCAGGGGGGGTTCCCAGAGCTGCAGTGTGCGTTCCCAGAGCTGCAGTGTGGGTTCCCAGAGCTGCAGTGTGGGTTCCCAGAGCTGCAGTGTGGCTTCCCAGAGCTGCAGTGTGGCTTCCCAGCGCTGCAGTGTGCGTTCCCAGAGCTGCAGTGGGGGTTCCCAGAGCTGCAGTGTGGATTCCCAGAGCTGCAGTGTGGGTTCCCAGAGCTGCAGTGTGGATTCCCAGAGCTGCAGTGTGGGTTCCCAGAGCTGCAGTGTGCATTCCCAGCGCTGCAGTGTGGGTTCCCAGCGCTGCAGTGTGGATTCCCAGCGCTGCAGTGTGCATTCCCAGAGCTGCAGTGTGCGTTCCCAGCGCTGCAGTGTGGGTTCCCAGAGCTGCAGTGTGGATTCCCAGCGCTGCAGTGTGCATTCCCAGCGCTGCAGTGTGCATTCCCAGCGCTGCAGTGTGCATTCCCAGCGCTGCAGTGTGGCTTCCCAGCGCTGCAGTGTGGCTTCCCAGCGCTGCAGTGTGCATTCCCAGCGCTGCAGTGTGGCTTCCCAGAGCTGCAGTGTGGCTTCCCAGAGCTGCAGTGTGCATTCCCAGCGCTGCAGTGTGGCTTCCCAGAGCTGCAGTGTGCATTCCCAGCGCTGCAGTGTGGATTCCCAGCGCTGCAGTGTGGATTCCCAGCGCTGCAGTGTGCATTCCCAGCGCTGCAGTGTGGGTTCCCAGCGCTGCAGTGTGGGTTCCCAGCGCTGCAGTGTGGGTTCCCAGCGCTGCAGTGTGGATTCCCAGAGCTGCAGTGTGGGTTCCCAGAGCTGCAGTGTGCATTCCCAGCGCTGCAGGGAGGGTTCCCAGAGCTGCAGTGTGGATTCCCAGCGCTGCAGTGTGCATTCCCAGCGCTGCAGTGTGCATTCCCAGAGCTGCAGTGTGCATTCCCAGAGCTGCAGTGTGGGTTCCCAGAGCTGCAGTGTGGGTTCCCAGAGCTGCAGTGTGGATTCCCAGCGCTGCAGTGTGCCTTCCCAGCGCTGCAGTGTGGATTCCCAGCGCTGCAGTGTGCATTCCCAGCGCTGCAGTGTGCATTCCCAGCGCTGCAGTGTGGATTCCCAGCGCTGCAGTGTGGATTCCCAGCGCTGCAGTGTGGATTCCCAGCACTGCAGTGTGGATTCCCAGAGCTGCAGTGTGGATTCCCAGCGCTGCAGTTTGCATTCCCAGTGCTGCAGTGTGGATTCCCAGCGCTGCAGTGTGCATTCCCAGAGCTGCAGTGTGCATTCCCAGAGCTGCAGTGTGGCTTCCCAGCGCTGCAATGTGGGTTCCCAGCGCTGCAGTGTGGATTCCCAGAGCTGCAGTGTGGATTCCCAGCGCTGCAGTGTGGATTCCCAGAGCTGCAGTGTGGGTTCCCAGCGCTGCAGGGAGGGTTCCCAGAGCTGCAGTGTGGGTTCCCAGAGCTGCAGTGTGGGTTCCCAGCGCTGCAGTGTGGCTTCCCAGCGCTGCAGTGTGGCTTCCCAGCGCTGCAGTGTGGATTCCCAGCGCTGCAGTGTGCATTCCCAGAGCTGCAGGGGGGATTCCCATCGCTGCAGTGTGGGTTCCCAGAGCTGCAGTGTGCATTCCCAGAGCTGCAGTGTGCATTCCCAGTGCTGCAGTGTGCATTCCCAGAGCTGCAGTGTGCATTCCCAGCGCTGCAGTGTGCATTCCCAGAGCTGCAGTGTGCGTTCCCAGAGCTGCAGTGTGCATTCCCAGTGCTGCAGTGTGCATTCCCAGTGCTGCAGTGTGCATTCCCAGAGCTGCAGTGTGCATTCCCAGAGCTGCAGTGTGCATTCCCAGTGCTGCAGTGTGCATTCCCAGTGCTGCAGTGTGCATTCCCAGAGCTGCAGTGTGGCTTCCCAGCGCTGCAATGTGGGTTCCCAGCGCTGCAGTGTGGATTCCCAGAGCTGCAGTGTGGATTCCCAGCGCTGCAGTGTGGATTCCCAGAGCTGCAGTGTGGGTTCCCAGCGCTGCAGGGAGGGTTCCCAGAGCTGCAGTGTGGGTTCCCAGAGCTGCAGTGTGGGTTCCCATCGCTGCAGTGTGCGTTCCCAGCGCTGCAGTGTGGCTTCCCAGCGCTGCAGTGTGCATTCCCAGAGCTGCAGTGTGGATTCCCAGAGCTTCCCCATGTCTCTCCTGCAGGGCTGGGGCTTGCTGGGCCCCCGGAACGAGCTCTTCGATGCGGCCAAGTACCGGCTGCTGGCCGACCAGCTGGGCTGTCCCGACGAGCGCTGGTGCTCCGAGGGCAAGTGGCGCTCCAAGTCCGGCCCCTCGCTCGCCGACCTCTCCACCTGCTGGCGCCGCATGGAGCCCGACGATGCCATCCAGCCCATGGAGCAGGGCAGGATGCCCAAAGCCATGAGGAGGGAGGAGCTGGAGGAAGGGGAGCTGGAGGAGGGCGAGCTGGAGGAAGGGGAGCTGGAGGAGGAAGCGATCGACGTCTCGGATTACCTGCCCATGGCACACCAGGACGCCCGGACGCCGGGTAGAGATGCCAGGTGGGTCTGGGTGGGAATGCTGAGTTGGGGAGAGAGGGGAAGGGAGGGTTTTCATGTGGCTGGGGCAAAGGAATAGTGGAGCAGCCTGGTCTTGTGTCTGGCTGCCATCCAGGGAATGCATAGACTTATTTTTCCCTGCAGCTCTGCCCTCTGGAGAGACTGCTGCCAGTCTCATTACCTGCCTGTGCCTAAAGACATTTCCATCCCCAGAAGTGGTGCATGTGCACTTAGACCAGGTTTTGACCACCCAGGTTTTGAGGGCAATGTTAAGTCTGCACCTTTCCATCCCCGTAGCTGCCTGCTAGACTTCACGAGCACGAATCTTAGATTTTTTATAGGCAGCAGGAGCAAGCTCTGTAAGAGACGATGGTGACTATTCCTTTGATGTGGTTTTTAAATTCAGCATTATGTATGAATTAAATCTGTTTCGATCTGTGGATGCCATCTGGTGTGTAGCCTTGGTATAAAGGTTTGATCGTTCTGTAGTAGGTGGCTTTGCTGGGCTGGGTGGTTGTGCCTGACAGATTTTAGTAGCAAGGGACAGCTGGACTCTGCCCATGGCCAGAATCACCTGGGCTTCATCTGAGCAGTCTCAGAGCTCAGTAGCACTCCTGGAGTGAGGCAGGTCTGAGCACCAGTAATGGGCATTTGTACATCCAGCTCTCCTCATGTCCCCTGCAGCCGAGGAGGGAGTTCCATTGAAATGACAGACGACAACACCGCCATCCGTGCCCTGACGCAGTTCCCACTTCCCAAAAACCTCCTGGCCCAAGTGATTCAGATTGCAACCTCCTCCTCCACAGTCAAGGTAAGGTGCTGTCTGACCCCTCCAGGGAGGAAGCTCACAGACTCCAACTGGAATCACTTTGCATGTTTTCTTTGGGCAGAAGAGCTGGGGAGAGGAGAAAGGCTAAAACTAGGCCTAGGGGAATCAGTGTGAACAGCAAAGAAAAGACTTTGTGGTGAGAACTGAGGGAATGTCTAAATGGAACCATGGGAATGTTGGTCCTGAGGCCAGGGCAGAGGAGGAGCTGCTGTCTGAATGAAGGAGGTATTTTCTAAGGTTTCACTTGCCCATATATCTGCCACAAGCACAAGTTTGTGTTGCTGGGAGCGATGTGTAACTTCTCTGCTGATAGAATCTTTCCACAACTCTTGCCTGTATCTGGTGATCCTCCTTCCTGGGATGTGTCACCCACCTCCCAGAGCTCGTGTGCTCAGCAGAAAGGAGCTGAGCTCCACCCTGAGGCTCTAAGGGTGTTCCCCACAGTTGTCTGCTCTCACTTTGGCTTTGACAGTGCCTTGTGAGCTGGGAAGTGAAGCTCAGCGCAGTAACCTTCTTCTAGTGCTTCATTTCAAAAAATCCAACAAAATCCAGCAAAAAAACCCCAGAGTGAAAGGTCCAGAGGGGCCACGTGAGGAGTGGCTGAGGTCACTGGGTTGATTTTCAGCTGGAGCAGAGCAGACTGAGGGCAGAGCTCAGCAGGGGCTGCACCTCCTCCCGAGGGACAGCTCCAATTTCTGCTCCCTGTGACAGGGACAGGACCCAGAGAACAGCTGGAGCTGTGCCATGGGAGGGTCAGGCTGGATCTCAGGGGAAAGTTTCTTCCCCCAGAGGGTGCTGGCCCTGCCCAGGCTCCCCAGGGGATGGGCACAGCCCCGAGGCTGCCAGAGCTCCAGGAGCCTTTGGACAGGGATGCCCAGGGTGGGGTTGTTGGGGGTGTTTGTGCAGGGCCAGGGGAGGGGCTGGGGGGTCCCTGCAGGGCCAGGGGAGGGGCTGGGGGATCCTTGCAGGGTCAGAGGAGGGGCTGGGGGCTCCCTGCAGGGCCAGAGGAGGGACTGGGTGGTCCCTGCAGGGCCAGAGGAGGGACTGGGTGGTCCCTGCAGGGCCAGAGGAGGGGCTGGGTGGTCCCTGCAGGGCCAGAGGAGGGGCTGGGGGCTCCCTGCAGGGCCAGAGGAGGGGCTGGGTGGTCCCTGCAGGGCCAGAGGAGGGGCTGGGGGGTCCCTGCAGGGCCAGGCTGTCCCCCAGAGCCTGGGTGCTGTTGTTCCTGCAGGAGTACATGCAGTTCCGCACGGTGGGCACCAAGACCAAGATCTGCAAGCTGACGCTGCGCTGGCCCTGCCCCATGACCTTCGCTGCCAAGGGCCGGCGCAAGGTGGAGGCCGAGAACAAGGCAGCAGCCCTGGCCTGCCAGAAGCTGAAGGTGAGTGGCCCTGGCTCCATAGGGATGTGCCTGTGGAGTCAGGCTCCTGCTGGGAGTGAGCCTGACACAGCACGCTGCGAATTTCCTGATTTTTGACTCAAGTAATGAGTTAATGCTTAATAAACGTTGTGCTGGTTTGAAAGCAAAACCAGTGAGACTCCCAGTCAGAGATACAATTTAATAGAAGAAGAGAGGAAAAAATGGTGATATAAATGGAATGATACAACCGGACACCCTGTTGGTCAGGGTGTTTGAAGCAGTCCGGAAATCCTCCTGGAGTGGCAGAGGTGGTTCCGCTGGAGCAGAGATGATCCTGAGAGAGAAGGGTCCAGGGATGGTGAGAAGGGTCCAGGGATGGTGAGAAGGGTCCAGTCTTCCTCCAGGAATCCAGATGAGATGTTCTTGTCAAAGCAGTGATTCTGTCTGGTAGCTCTTGTCTCCTCTGGGAGTCCAGTGGATAAAAGCTGCTCGTGATGTCTCAAACCCTGGATTATATCCAGGTGGGAATGCTTGGCTCCTCCCTCTGGGCAGAGCATCTCACCATGGGATGATCTCATTCCATGAGTCATGCAGTGGGTCCTTGATGGCCCATTAACCAGAGATAACTTCCTTGGGAAGGCATTGTTGGGCTCATTAACAGGAGATAAGGAAAACACTGCCCCACCTCGGCTCCAACGGCTCATGGGGATAGAATATAATGAACATTTCCAAACTTTGGGATTCACAGCATGGGACTCAGCAAGAGGGTTTTGCAGTCGTGGCTGCTGTTCCTCTGATGGGTCTGTTTGCGACCTTGCAAGCGTTGTATCAGGGCAGGTGGTTGGTTCTGGTGTGTCTGGTTCTCCAGAGCTGGAGTGGGATCATGTCTTGTTTCTTGCTGTGGTGAGAAAAGCTGGGATTGATGGGTTTGGGATGGTAAGGAGTTGGCCTATCCAAACATGGGATCCAAGTGCTCTGTATTCCCAGCCCTTGGAGCTGATGGTGTTGTTTGTCTGTTCCCTGCAGAGCCTTGGCCTGGTGGACAAGAACAACAACCCCCTGAGCCATGCCATGTACAACATGACATCTCTGCGGGAGCTGGGCGAGAACCAGAGGAAGCCCTGCCACATCAAAGTCCCTGAGGCCACCCTGCGCAAGATTGAGAACTACCTGAACCACGTAAGGCTCAGCCCCTGAGGATCCCCTTTGCCTGATCACTTTTCACTTCAGGAATTGGATGTGTTTGAAAGCTTCCTGTCAAAATGTTGAGGGAATTCATGGATTGGTTGCTGCCACAAACTCTGATCAGTCTCCGATGCCCTTTGGGGAAGGGAGACCCTTTCTGGGCAGTGGCCTTCCCTTTTGGAAGACTCTGGGATTCTTAAGGTTGAATCCAAAAGTTGTGATTGATTAAAAGTTCAGCAACTTTTAATCCCGTGAACATCTGGGCCAATGCTTTGATTTATGTTCTAGACGATTCCTGACCTGTTGCTCCTTGTAGTTCTTCCTGTGGGATGTGGGATTTCTGTTTTTTCTTTTGCCAAGACGGAACATTTCTGGCTTAGCCAAAAGCTTGTGTTTTGCATAAGTTATGTGTCTGGGTGGGGGTGTAACTTGATAGTTTCCAAAAGCTGTCTTTGAGAGGCTGTTGCATTGGAGAGCTGAAGTTACTGGTCTGTGCCTGTCGGTTCAGGGTTTTCCTGAAATAGGGAATGCAGCAAGGAACACACAGGGGGCTGCCCAGATTAGTTCTCACTTTAAATAACCTCAGTTCAGAACGTGACTGAGTTACCTAAGGTGTGAGGAGGCCTTGGCAGAGCCTTGGCCAAGCCAGACTGGCTGAATCTGTTCCAGGCACTTGTTTCTTTCTGTCCTTCTCAGGACTCATCCTAACCTTGCTGTCCTTTTGCCAACTTTCCTCCCCCTCTCCCAGTATCCCGTGGACATCAGGGAGTCCAGGCCCCGCATTGCTGACGACATGATGAACCTGACCAAGGAATCCGGTGCCATCAGCGATGCCATCACGGGCAAGACCTACATCCCCATGCTGGAAGCAGAAGAAGTACGCCTTAGCCAGAACCTGCTGGCCCTCTGGAAAAGGAGAGGAGCCTCTTGGCAGGAGAGCCACCCGTTGCCAGTAGACCCTCACAAGGACACCATCCTGTCAGCCATCGAGCAGAACCCCGTGGTGGTGATCGCAGGAGACACGGGCTGCGGGAAGACCACGCGCATCCCTCAGCTGCTGCTGGAGCACTACATCCTGGAGGGGCGCGGCGCGCGTTGCAACGTGGTCATCACCCAACCCCGCCGCATCAGCGCCATCTCGGTGGCCCAACGCGTGGCCCAAGAGCTGGGGCCAAACATGAGGAAGAACGTTGGCTACCAAGTGCGGCTGGAGAGCAAACCCCCTGCCCGGGGAGGAGCCCTGCTCTTCTGCACCGTGGGTATCCTGCTCAGGAAGCTGCAGGGTAACCCCAGCCTGGAGGGCGTCAGCCACGTCGTGGTGGACGAGGTGCACGAGCGGGACGTGAACACGGATTTCCTGCTCATCCTGCTCAAAGGCATCCAGAAGCTGAACCCTGACCTGCGCCTGGTGCTGATGAGCGCCACGGGGGATAACCAGCGCTTCTCCCACTACTTTGGGGATTGCCCCGTGGTCAAAGTGCCGGGTTTCATGTACCCGGTGAAGGAATACTACCTGGAGGAGATCCTGGCCAAGCTGGGCCGGCACCGGCACCGGCACTACGAGATCAAGGTGGGTGTGCAGAGCAGGGAGAAGCTGTCCCCCTTCCATGGGGGCACTCAGCAGGGGTGAGAGTTCAGGCCTGGGACTGCTCCTGCTTCCCTGGGGTTGTTGGGCACTCTTTGCTTGGTTTTAATTCCATGCCAATCCTCCTGAGGTGAACCCCAGAGTGCTCTGATTAAATTATGCACAAAGATGACTTCGCTTTGGGGTCGAGTTGCTTTTGTCTCCCTTGAGTGGGAAGTTTGATGTTTGAGTAGGCTGAGAGCTCATTGCTGTGTGTACACAGACACAGAGTTGAATGTTTGCACACCCTGGGCAAGCCCTGGCCCAGGACTGGGATGGTTGTGGCTTCCAGCACTGTTACCTCAGTGCACACCGTCCTGCATGACTAAATTTCCTGATTGCTGCTTTCTGCAGCTGGTCTGACCCTCTGGAAAATGCCCTCCAGACGTGTGCTGTGTGCTCTGGGTAATCCTACACCAGCGGTGGCTCATGGAGTCACACAGTCACAGAGGTTGGCCGGCATCCCCAGACGTTTTCTGGTCCAACCAGCTGGGCTGGAGTCTGCCAGCCCATTTTTTCC
Organism: Phylloscopus trochilus trochilus; assembly: GCA_016584745.2. NCBI lineage: Eukaryota > Metazoa > Chordata > Aves > Passeriformes > Phylloscopidae > Phylloscopus > Phylloscopus trochilus. Next base: position 370,050 of record WQNJ02000546.1, read on the forward strand.
AGCCTGGAGAGATCCCTCCCTGTGGCTGAGCAAGTGTCTGGAGTATCAGCCACTTCTCCCAGTCCTGGATCATCAGCAAACTTTGGGTATCCCATTGCCTCCAGGGCGTTCTTCCTGTTTCCATTGTGGCAGGGATTTTATCTGAGCTTTAATTGTCTGTTCCACATTCCTGACAGCTACAGAAGCTGCTGCTGGGAGCCTGATGGGTTTGAACTCCCGGGTGCATGTGGCTACAAAAACCTCGTGGGAATTCTGTTACTTGTGAGGTTCTGTTCAGCAGAGGTGCAGAGATCTGGGCAGTGGGAAGGGGCTGTGCATTCTCTCTGCACAGCAGGGAAAACTGGCAGCAGTTGTGACCAGAGCAGGTTCCAGATGGAAGCCAGAGCAGGTTCCTGGCTCCAAGTCCTGGGCAGGCTGTCCAAGAGCAGGCATTAGCTGCCTGCAGAAGGTGCTTTGGAGTGCCCTGTGCTGTGCTGATAGCCCCTGACCTGCCTGTCCTGTCCCACCCAGCAATCCGACGATGAGTGTGTCCTTGACCTTGACCTGATCACCGACCTCGTGCTGCAGATCGATGCCCACGGAGAGCCAGGTGGGTCCTGCCTCGCCCTGAGCTCTTCCTTCTGCTGGGGGGAGAGAAAGGGAACCCCTCCTGAGCTTTTGCAGAGATACCACGATGCTGAGCCTTTAATGCAAGGGCTCCTTGGATTCCTGCTGGTCCAAGTGGTCTCGAGCCGTGTGGCACGAGCAAATTTCTGAGTCCTTTGCTAAGACAGGGTTGGACTCCTCAGTGTCCTGGAGAGCTGTTCCAGGACTTGTCTGTGCTCCAGCACTGGCAGCCTTGTGCTGCACAATTACCTTTTGTATTGGAGCCCCATCCCTTGTCAAATACCCTCACCTGGAAAGTGAAGTGGTTGGGAAGAAGGCAGCACTCTCAGGTGACTTCCAAGAGGTTTAAACGTTTTAAAGCTTGTGGGTATTCCCTGTCAAACTCCAGGTAGCCTGGCTGCTTTCTACCCTGGAAAGGGATCTCCAGCTGGGGGAAAAGCACTTGGATTTCGAGGCTGTGTGTTCTTAACTCCCAGTGTGTTCCAGGTGGGATCCTGTGCTTCCTCCCTGGCTGGCAGGAGATCAAAGGGGTGCAGCAGCGGCTGCTGGAGATGCTGGGCTCGCAGAACAGCCGCTACCTCGTCTTGCCAGGTGAGAGGGCAGGGCCAGCCCCTTCTTCCCAGGATTCAGGAGAATCTGGGACACTTGGCTTGATGTGCTCCTTCAGCTTTGCTCTGGTAAAGAGCTGGTGAGCTTTGATGTCCCAGCTGTGTAATGGTGTGTGGTAAGTGTGAGTAACTCCTCCTAGCAGAGGCTGAGTAACTCCTGTGTGTGATCAAAGAGAGTGGCTTCCCATTTGCCTCCAGCAGTTTGGAGTTAGGCAAGGGGAAGGCAGCTCAGTTCTGCACTGCTGTGGCTGCACGCTGAGCCTGCACAGAAAAGATCTCAGGACCTGTTCTGTGGGATGCAGGTGAATTCTGGAGCTCAGCTTTGATCAGTGAATTTAACATTCCTTGCCCCAGGAGGGAAGTTACAACAAAAGCCAGTTTTGCTCTGCAAAAGCTCTGAAGGCTTTTGGCATTTTTTTGTTTGTTTTTTAGCAGCTCTGCCTATTCAGTGTCAAACCAGGCCAGGCAGGAGCAGAGCTTTGAGCAGCTGGGCTGTTAATAAGTGCAGGTGTAGTTTGGTGGAAAGTGCTCTGCTGGGAATTCCTGCGTGGTGCTGAGCCGTGGCAGGGCAAAGCTGGGATACAGGACACACAGGGGCCTCCCAGAGAGCAAATCTGACTGTGGGCTCACGTGGCACTGAGAATTCCCCTTCCCCTGCCCCAAAGGACTTATCAGGAGGGCCAGCTGCAGAACTGGACTGTGGGAGGAAATGGGATTTCTGCCAGGGATATTCCTGGGGTGCCACCAGGCTCTGGGACAGGAGGTGAGCAGAGCTCCTGCTACTGCTGAGGCACAGATTGAAGCAACTGAAGTGAGGCCTTCCCAGATGACTTCTGGAGGGGTCTGGGTGGCAGGAAGCTGCTGGCTGTGACCAGTGGTAGCTGGTGTCCCCATGTCTGTTTCTGAAGCAGAAGGTGATGGTACAGGAAGGTGATGGTACAGGAAGGTGATGGTACAAGAAGGTGATGGTTCAGGAAGGTGATGGTTCAGGAAGGTGATGGTTCAGGAAGGTGATGGTACAGGAAGGTGATGGTACAAGAAGCTGATGGTACAAGAAGCTCAGCTGGGCGGGTCTGACTCTGCTTTGATTTCCCAGTGCACTCCAACATCCCCATGATGGACCAGCAGAACATCTTCCAGAGGCCTCCTCCGGGCGTCAGGAAGATCGTCCTGGCCACCAACATCGCGGAGACCTCCATCACCATCAACGACATCGTGCACGTGGTGGACAGCGGCACGCACAAGGAGGAGCGCTACGACCTCAAGACCAAGGTACTGCTGCCCTGCTGCCTCTGACTGCTTTGGGGCACTGGAGCAGAGGGCTGTGGTCAGAGGAACATTTCCAGTGCCATTAATGGGATGATGGAGCTGCTCCCCATTTGGCTTCTGGAGCACAGGCATCGTTTTTTGGGGAGGGTGTTTGACTCCTCATCAGTATTTGCTGTGTCCAAGCTCTGGGCTTCATCAAATTCCGAGTTTTTCAAACAAATTGAAAGCAAATCCTACTCTGTTTCACCACAGAACACTGGTAGCTTTTCTGTTTGCTTTCAGCCTTTTTCTGTGGTTTCATCAAAAACCTCTTGCTGGCCCTCGCAGGGCAGCCCTGACGTGTTAGATCCTACTGTTGGTTCCAGCTCTCCTGGCCCAGTCCCTGTTCCCCAGCTTTCTGAGGGGGATCTGCTGCCCCCAGGCCTGCTCCTGGCAGTGCTGAGCCCTGAGCCTGGGGAGGTTCACTTGGTAACAAAGTGAAGGCAGCTGTGCTGCTGTTGGGAATTCTGGCTGCATCCCTCTGCCCCTGTTCTAGGAGATCATCTCCCAGGGTCAGGTGGCCATTCACACCTTGCAGCAGTTCAGGTTTAAACCCAGCCCTTTGGTATTTGCCCGGTTTTATCCCAGTTCAGAGTGCAGACCCCCAGGCAGGGCTGGGATGGGGCCTGGGACAGGTGTCCAGCAGGTGGCATCTGGGTCCCATCCACGCAGCCCTGGAGCTGCTGCTGGACAGAGACAGGCACTGCAAGAGGCAGGGGAGTGGGAAAGGCTTCCCTGGCTCTTTGGGACCGTTCATCAGTCCTGAGAGTCTGAGTTCTCTTGGCTGGCTGGAAAGATGGCAAAGGGAGGAACCTTGGCTATGGGCCTGGAGTGACAGGGCAAGAAGGAATGGCTTCCCACTGCCAGAGGGCAGGGTTAGATGGGATACTGGGAAGGAATTCTTGGCTGGGAGGGTGGGGAGGGACTGGAATGGATTTTCCAGAGCAGCTGTGGCTGACCCTGGATCCCTGGCCGTGCCCAACGCCAGGTTGGACATTGGGGCTTGGAGAATCTGGGACAGCGGGAGGTGTCCCTATCTCTCTCTGTGGCAGGGCTGGAATGGGATGGGCTTTAAGGTCCTTCCCAACCTAAACCAGTCTGGAATCCCATGAGTGGAACAAGACAGAGCTGTGTATGGGACACTCACGCTGCTCTGTCCCCTCAGGTGTCCTGCCTGGAGACCGTGTGGGTGTCCAAGTCCAACGTGGTGCAGCGGCGCGGGCGCGCCGGGCGCTGCCAGTCGGGCTTTGCCTACCACCTCTTCCCACGCAGCCGCCTGGACAAGATGCCCACCTACCAGGTACCCGAGATCCTGCGCACGCCCCTGGAGAACCTGGTGGTGCAGGCCAAGATCCACATGCCGGAGAAAACGGTGAGCACGGCGCCGTGGCTCCTGCAGGCTTCTCCTGCTGGGAGAACCCTGGTTCCTGCTGGTTCCTCCTGGCGCCAGGAGGAACCCAGAGTGCTGATTGCTCGAGTTTTTGGTTTGCTAAACGTGGTGCTGCTGTCCAGGGAAGTTCAGAGCAGGAAGTGTGTACATCCCTGAGTGTGTCTGGAAGCGTGAAGGAATGGAGAGGGCTGGGCTCAGATCCCTGGAGGCAAACAGAGAGGGAATTGTGCTGCAGTCTGGCTTCCTGAGGGCTCTCACATCTGTGTGGGACACAGGCTCACTTTTTCCCTTTTCTCCTTGCTGTGTTGCAGGCTGTTGAATTTCTCTCCAAGGCTCTGGACAGCCCTGACATCAAAGCTGTGGATGAAGCCGTGATCTTGCTGCAGGAGATTGGTGAGTTAATTCTGTGTCCTGGAAACCTGTTTGCTGTCTCAGCATGGGAAGTGGGGCTTGGCACAGGCTGCTGTGGGGCAGACTGGGCAGGATTGTCCCTGGATAGGGGTAGCAGTTGATAATGATTTCCCAGACCACGTGCCCTTTGCTGTTTTATTTCCCACATTGCTTTGCTTAAAAATTAGAGATAACTCTCCAAGGTCAAAAAAAAATAAAGGGGAAGCAACAGAAAGAAGGCAACTTGTGATTTGGAGGTCAGAAATGGGTGACAGAAGGAAGGGAAGGGGTGATCTGGAGTTCAGGGCTCTGACAGCTGTTCCCTTGTCCTAAGCTCAGTCAGACCTGGGGGGGTTCTGGCTGCTTATTGCAGGCCCCCTCTCCACGTGCCTCTCCCGGAGGTCACCCCAACCCTTCCCAACCCTGGCAATTCCCAAATCCCCTACGCTGGGAGCTGACGGATGGTGCCACGTCCATGCCTCTCCCACAGGAGTGCTGGACCAGCGGGAAGCCCTGACCACGCTGGGCAAACGCCTGGCCCAGATCTCCACTGACCCTCGGCTGGCCAAGGCCATCGTCCTGGCCTCCATCTACCGCTGCCTCCACCCGCTGCTGGTCATCGTCTCGTGCCTGACGCGGGATCCTTTCAGCAGCAGCCTGCAGAACCGCGCCGAGGTGGACAAGGTGAGCAGGAACCCCACCTGGGCAAGGGTTGGGGACAGCACTGGGGTCACCCATGGCTGATGATGTCCCTGTCCCAGGCCAAGGCCGTGCTGAGCCGGGAGAGCGGCAGTGACCACCTGGCCTTCGTGCGGGCGGTGGCGGGCTGGGAGGAGGTCCTGCGGCGCCGGGACAGCCGTGCCAGGGACAACTACCTGCAGGATTACTACCTGTATGGACCCAGCCTGCGCTTCATCAACGGTGAGTTCGGGCCCCTGTGTTGGTTTAGGGCTAATTAGAAGATCCCCTGAGAGGAAATCTCCTAAGACAAACCTCAACCACTCCTCCCCAGCCCTGGGTTTGGGAAGGAAATTCTTTGGAGGAGACAAGTGGAAAAAAACGATTTATTGACAAGAACTCTTCCCCCCCACAAGAGAAAAGGAAAAGGCTCAAGTTACTGTGGGGGGAGGGCACAGAGCTTCTTCTGCGGGCTCGGAGATCCTCGGAGATCCTCAGGTCAGGTCCGAAGCCGGTCCAAATCTTCGGGGAGGGGGGAGGGAAAAGGAAGAAAAGAAAAAAAAAAAACCAGAAACAGCGCAAAAACAGGCAGCAGAAAGCAAAAGTGGCTAAGTTAGCAGCAAGAGCAGCAGAAGCCACAGCCAGCCAAGCATTGGCTGTTAGACATAACAACACAGTCCAGATATGGGATATAAGGCACCGTCAACCCAGGACAGCCCCCCAGGAGCTGCTGCACAAGGGAGGTGGGGCACAATGAATTGAGACAGGGAGTGGTTCAGAAGGCTGCTGGACTCCTCGTGAGAAGGAGCCACAGGTTTATTTTTCCAAGCTTCTTTTATACTTTTTACAAATGTGCTCACCTTAGAGGTGGGACACAATGAATTGAAACAGGGAGTGGTCAGAAGGCTGCTGGACTCCTTGTGAGGAGGAGCCACAGGTTTATTTTTCCAAGCTTCTTTTATACTTTTTACAAATGTGCTCACCTTAGAGGTGGGACACAATGAATGGAGACAGAGTGGTCAGAAGGCTGCTGGACTCCTTGTGAGGAGGAGCCACAGGTTTATTTTCCAAGCTTCTTTTATAGTTTTTACAAATGTGCCCCACCTTAGAGGTGGGACCCCCTGGGAACCATTGGTCACTTCCAGAGACCACCACGCCAAGTCCCTACTCTGGGAACAAATGTGGCAAAACAAGAGAGTTTACAATGTGTCACCTTGTTTACAGTAAAAGTGCCTATTTCCTAAATTTCCTAAAACTAAACATGGCAGGCACGAATTGTGGCAACAGGGAGGGACACGAGGCACAAATAGGCTGGGCTGGAAAGGTCTCTTGTCCCAGGCCTGGCTGGTGCTGCCCTGCTGAGGTGACTCATTCCATGGGGGGAAGGAGTGAAGTGTACCCCTCCCTGCTGCCCCCTGACCAGCTGCTAGCTCAGAATTTGGGGAGGTTTGGGCAAGGGGATCTTCAAGATGGGGGAAATAAATCCAAAAGAGGCTCCTTACCTCGGCCGTATTCCAAGGTTTATTCCAAGAAGGGATTCCCAGGGGTCAAAGAGGAAGAACATGGAGGGATGGGGTTTTTTCTCTCTTTTGAGATGGGGGGTGAGGTTACCTGGCTGAAGGCCACAGGTCAGAGTCAAGGGTGAAGGCAGGTGGAGTCAGACCAGAGGTTACAGTCTCAGAGGGGGTTTCAAGGGGGATACAACAAAGGAGAGGATGAATCTCATCCCTGGGGTTGTCTCCTCCCTCCAGGCCTTGTCAAGCAGTTCTCTGAGAACCTCTACGAAGCCTTCCTGGTGTCATCCCCGTCTGACTGTACCATGCCCTCGTCCGTGTGTAACCAGTACAGCGAGGAGGAGGAACTGGTCAAGGGCGTCCTCATGGCTGGGCTCTACCCCAACCTCATCCAGGTACTGGCACTGCCATTGCTCTCTGGGTCACAGCAGGTGCCACCTGAGAGGTGATAGTGATTTCCCAAACCGTGTGCCCTTTGCTGGTTTATTTTGCTTAAAAATTAGGGATAATTTTCCAAGGTTAAAATAAGAAATAAAGGGGAAGCAACAGAAAGAAGGGAACTGGGGATTTGGAGGTCAGAGATGGGTGACAGAAGGAAGGGAAGGGGTGATCTGGAGTTGAGGGCTGGGCCTTGTTGATGGTCTTGTGGCTGTTTCCTTGTCCTAAGCTCAGTTAAGACCTGGGAAGGCCTCAGTCAGGCCTTCTGCTCTCTTGGGAGTGAGTGTCCAAACCAGGTGTCCTGCCCTGGGCTCAGGCCTGTGCTCCAGTGCTGTCCCTGATACCCCCTCATGAGGAGTGGCCACCCTGCCTTATGTGGGTCCCTGTTTAGGTTCTCATCACTTGGTTTGGGAGCCACTGAAGTGACATTTTTCTCCTGTTTGCTGCCTGAGGTGGCATCTTCCTCCTCCTGTTGTCCGTGGTGGCACTGGGTGACTGCCAGCTGCGATCACCCCGGGAACGCGCTCCACCAACCCCTGGAGCTCCTGGGAGTGGAGGAACATCATCCCCTCCCCCTGTCAGGGGTGGCTGTGGCTGTTCAGGGCTGCTGCTGGTGCAGGTGTGTGACATTCCCCTCCCCTGGCAGGTGAGACAAGGCAAGGTGACGCGCCAGGGGAAGTTCAAACCCAACAGTTACGCGTACCGGACCAAGGCCGGCACCGTGCTGCTGCACAAGTCCACCATCAACAGGTGGGTGACTGGGAAAGGGTGGGGGGAGATCCCTCAGGGCAAAGGTTCTGTGGGGCCCTCCAGGGCTGACCCAGCTTCTCCTGCTGCAGGGAGGCCTCCAAGCTCTACAGCCGCTGGCTCACCTACTTCATGGCCGTCAAGTCCAACGGCGGCGTCTTCGTGCGCGACTCGTCCCAGGTGCACCCGCTGGCCGTGCTGCTCATGACCGACACCGACATCCACGTGCGAGGTCAGTGTGGTTTGGGGTTGGGATGGGCAACACCTTGCCGTGCTTAAAAATTAGGGATAACTTTCCAAGGTTAAAATAAAAAATAAAGGGGAAGCAACAGAAAGAAGGCAACTGGTGATTCGGAGGTCAGAGATGGGTGACAGAAGGAAGGGAAGGGGTGATCTGGAGTTGAGGGCTGGGCCTTGTTGATGGTCTTGTGGCTGGGCCGTGGAGGTGAATGGTTTGTGAGCTGTTCCCAGGCTGGCTGTGCCTGATCATTCTGGGGGAAGGAGCTGAGCTTGGCAGGATCCCCCTCATTCCCTGGGGATGTGTCCCTTCAGCCTGTGGGGTTTTGGCAGCGCTGCACTTGCTCTCTAACCCACAAGCTCAATGGGGCTACTGAGCGTCAGTCAAGGGGGCATCGGTCACCTCCTGTGGGAAACTGGGAAACTCTTGAGTGTGTGCTCAGAGCTGCCTGGCTTTTGTGGGCTCTGTTAGCCCAGCTAAGAGTGTGGGGAGGAGAGGAGCTGCCTGAAGGGCCCGGAGGAGCCCCGGCAGCCCCCGCTGAGGCGCTCTCCCTTCCCTCAAGATGACGGCTGGCGAGCGACGGTGTCCCTGACGGACAGCGACCTGCTGGTGCTGGAGGGGGACTCCTACACCATCCGCCTGCTGCGCGATTTCCGCGTGTCCCTCTCCAAGATGGTGGAGACGTGCCTGTGCTACGAGATGGCCGCGATCCCTGGGGACCTGCACCACCAGCACAGCCAACTGCTCGACATCTTGGTGGATCTGCTCAAGGGCCCTCCCGGCAGCTTCGGCTCGTAGGCGGGGAGCTTGCGGCTTCTCCTCAGCGTGGGGACTTGTAATTTGTATAAAGATGTTCACAAATGTTTATTTAAATAAAAGTTCTATTTATCCCTTGTGAAGTCATCTCTCTCCATCCTAGAAGATTTCATGTTGTCCGAATCTCCTGCTGTCGGCTCCGTGCATGGTCACCGCCGTGGGAAAAAAAGAGCAACGCAATCCCGCCGGGAACCGGACTGGGAGTGCCGACGGAACCGCCCCACCCCCGGCGCCACCCCGCCCGCCTCCTCCGCCTGGCCCTGCCCGGGAACAAGGACACGGCTGCTGCGGGCCCTCCTCTGCCCCCCTCCCCACGGGGCCGGGCTGGAGCCGCTGCGGGGCCGCTCCGGGCTCAAGAGGAGGATGGATGTCCCGGCTGTGCCAGGATCGTGGATCCAGCAGCTCCGGCAGGGAGGGGATCGCTGATGGTCGTCTCTCCGCAGCGGATGGAGAGGAGTTCCACGCGGGATCCGAGGGGCCCTGGCAGCCCCGGCGCAGTCGTTGGCGTCTGAGTGTGAGATGTGACTCGTCCTTCCCGACCTGCCTGTACTTCTCGTCCTCTTGCGTTGTTCCTATGATATTTTTTTTTTTTATTATTATTATTTTTTTTTTTATTTTTAAAAATTCCTGTTCTCCCCACGTGGAGGAGGCCCGGATCCCTGTCCCTTGTGCAACACAGGACGTGATTGTAGCTGCCAGGCTGCCTGTGAGCGCTGCTCCTGCGGGAAGCCAGGAGCAGAGGCACAAAAAACCCTTTTGTTTTCTATGAACAGGGACCATATTTCTGTGGAAGGAGGAGATTGCAACAGGCACAGCACTCACTGAGGAATCTGGAGTTTAATCCCAGCTTTGCCTTGGATTCTCTGTCCGAAGAAGACAGTGACCTACCTCACAGGGCTGTTGTGAGGGTCGGGGTTTGTAACGGGAGCCCTCGGGCCCAGGGCTGTGCCCCCCCCCCCGGGGCCTGGGCTTTCTTTTTATTCCCATTTCTTACGCTCTTTGTACCTGCAGCCAGCCGGGAATGGGAGCGAGGCCGTTTCCATGGCACAGGGGCTCCTGCCCCGCGCCCCCCGGGGCCACCCTTTGGTTCTCCCAGTTCTACCATTTAAGTTTCTTGCTCATGGCCTTTCAGGCTCTGTGGCTGTGCCAGCACAAGGCCCAGGGGCGGGGAGGGGGCCCTGCCCAGGCTCCGCTGCCCCCCAGCCCTGGGGACGCCGGCGCGGGGCCCTCGGGAGTCCTGCAGCCTGGGCTCGCTCCAAACTGCTCATCTTCATTTCACTTGCTTGAGGTTGTCACTATTATTTGACCAGTGTTTGTTTCTTTTGGCCTGTATAATGGGCAGTATGAATTTCCCTTCCAGCAGGTTTAAAAAAAAATGACAAAAAAAGACAAAAAAAGACAAAAAAAAAAAAAAGACTAAGCTATTGTCTAAATGGTTCCGAACTAGTGTGATATTGGGATACTTCCGTGGCTGTTATGTGATACTGGATCTTTTTACAACATAGATTAAAGACAATAAAAAGGGATAGAGTAGGAACTGCCTCTGTCCTCTTCATTCTTTTTAATTTTTTTTTCTGCAAAGTTTGGAATTTTGTGCCTTTCCCTGGATAGCGAGGAGCAGCAACAGCAGCTTCTCTGCTGGGAGAGCTGCCCTGGGGCTGCAGGGCCCTGCTGTGGCCCCACACTGACCTCAGTCACCCCGAGGGGACAGTGGCTGTGGGACAGGGGGTTGGCACTGCAGGAGGGTGCTGGGGGAGATGTGTCCTGGTGCTGCTGCTGCTGCTGCCCAGAGAAACCAGCCCAGCGTGTCCCAGAGCTGCCCAGCCCCGTGTCCCAGAGCTGCCCAGCCCAGCGTGTCCCAGAGCTGCCCAGCCCCGTGTCCCCCAGCGCTGCCCAGCCCCGTGTCCCCCAGAGCTGCTCGTGTCCAGGGAGCTGAGGCTGCCTGGAGCTGGGGGTGTTTCCACACCAGTGCTCAGGGAGGAGCAGAGGAGCAGCTGCTCCAGGCACAGCGACCTAGAACTTGGCTCCCAAGTCCTGTTTGGGGTCTCAGGTCAGCTCCGAGCCAGGGTGGGAAACCTTTCCTTCATCTGTGTGTGGCCGGGGGGCACCTTCTGGTGTTCCAGCTGTTCATTCCAGCTGTGCCATGACACAGGGGCCCATTGTCACCCCAAAGCCCCCTCCCCTCTGAGCCCAGACTTGAGGAGCAAAGCCAGAGATGGGAATTCTTCTGTAGCTGAAATCAGAGACACCCAAACTCCATCAGCCCCTTCCTCAGCGCCCTGCCGGCACCGCATCAGGACTGTGCCCCCCACCCCGGCCCCTCCCGCCCCACAGGGACACAGCAGCCTGAGGAGGAACATCTAGAAGCTTTATTTCAACCCTTTACAATAGTAAGAATCACAACATCAAGTCAGGAAATGTTGCTAAGGAGACGACGCTCTTAACAGCCCCCGGGGAGGGGAGACACAAAGGCAGAAGCACCCGAAGGGTTCCCCCCCGGACCCCCAGAGCTGTTGTCTCACACCGAGCACTGACCTCCCCTCCCCAGCCCTCGCCTCCCCCACCACGGCGCAGGGACAGCGGAGTCTCCCCCTTCTCGGGCACCCCCTGCAGAAAAATCCTATGACACGAAATAAGAAGAACACGTCAACATTGAGAGAAACACGTCACGCGCTGCTCACGCCTCACAACAGCCCGGTGAGGTAAAATTGAAATCCCCCCCACCTTTGCAGATGGGGAAACTGAGGCAGAGAGGTTGAGTGGCTTCCCGAGACCACGGCGGGAGCCCAAGAGCCGGGATCACCCTCCGGGGGGTGCTGCCCCCCCCCCCCCCCGAGCCCTCCCCGGCCGCACCGCCCCCGGCCCGCGGTCACTCCTCGCTCCTGACTCGGTGCTCTGCGTTCCGGGACAGCGGGAGCTGCAGGCGCTGCCGGTGCTGGGCTGGGACGGGGGCGGTGAAGCCTCGGGTGTGATCTCGGCCGGCGGGACCCGTGCGAGGAGGGCACGAACGCTGAGGGGAGGGAGGAGGGAGAGCCGGAGCCCCTCAGAGAGAGAGGGAGCCCTTGCCATGCTGCTGCCGCCCGGAGCCTCTTCCGCGCACCCGCTGCCTCCGCGGCCGCTCGGCCTTGCGGGGACGCTTCTCCCCAAGCCCCGGCCCTGCTCTCGGGGACGCCACCGACACCAAGCTCCAAGAAAAAAACTAGCAATTCTGCCTAAACACAAACACGCGAGGGTCCCGGGGCCCCTCTCTCACAGCGACACTACGCGGGGACAACGCGAGGGGCAGCGTAGAAAAAAAAAACTACATTCAGTTCGCGGCCGGGAGCCGAGCAGGAGCCGCGCTCTGGGGCGGCCTCGAGCCCACGAACTCGGGTTACTTGAATGTTGTTGTTTAAGGGGTATAAAGAGCCCAAAGCAACTGAGAGCCGGGAGGCGCCCCGAGGAGCCTCAGCACCGCCGGGATGGAGCCCTGCCCCGGCCCCGCTGCTTCCCCACCAGCCCTTGGGGCAGCTCAGCCCCTCGGCAGCACCGCTCGCCTCGGCCCCGAGCTCCGCCAAGGCCTCTGCTGACTGAGCATCCTGCCCGGAGCGAACCCACCCGGCCCCGCTCAGCCCTGCCCAGCCCGGAGCCCCCGGCGCCAGCTCGGGACAGGAACGTGTACATTCAACCGGCATCTCATTCAGAGCACCGCTCCTACCTTCCCCCGCATTTCTGCCTCCAGCCCTCGATGGAGCCACCGGTGCCTGCAGCCCCTGCCCAGGCGGGGCCCTCTCCCAGCAGCGTTTCAGGTCTCAGCACTGCCCAGCTCATCCCACCTCTCCAGACAGGAAACCAAAGCCATTCCCACCACACTGCGGCTCCTTCCCAGCCTAGCAATATGTACAGCTGCTTCCTCAAAATAAAATTACAAAAAAAAAAAAAGAAAAAAAAAAAGAAAAAGAAATCTGTATTAAAACTGAAAAGCTGTCCTAGAAAACACCACGGCAAAACTAAGTGTATCTGGATTTAATTCATCAGCTAAACACAGGCACGACAAGTGTTTAAGAGAAGTGGCACAGAAGCACGGGGGCTCAGCTGGGCCGGGGTTCCGGGCAGGGACAGCCGGGGCACCGCACGCAGCCTCCACCCGCCCGGCCAGGGCCGCCCAGCGCTCTCGGGGAAACGGGGAAATCCCAGAAAAACGGTGCGGGGAGAAGGTGACATCACTGTCCCTTTGCCGCGGGGCAGGGCTTGTTCGCTTTTTTGCGATCTCAGAAGATAAAGTGCAATGTTGCCGCTTGCCTTCCTCCTGCAGTCCCCTGAACCGGGGGGAGCCGGCTGCCTCTCCCTCCTCGCCTGGAGCCTCACCGGGGCACCCCGGGAATCTCATCCCGGGGCACCCCAGGAATCTCATCCCAGGGAATTTCATCCCAGGGAATCTCATCCCAGGGAATTTCATCCCAGGGAATCTCAAGCCTGCGGTGCCCCGGGCAGAGCAGCAAGAGGAACGCGACATCTCAGCCTCCACCTCCCTCTTTGGTTGCCCACGAACATCTCCGGCTGCTCCCAGCGCTCCCTGCCCGGCCTGTGAGCCTGGAGCTCGGCTCCAGCCCTTGCCAAGGCCACCCTGGCTGCCCAGGAGGCTCCAGGCTCGGAACCAAGCTCCAAGCTCACAGCCTTGCCCAGGGGCTCAACCCTGCTCCTCTCCTCGCCTTCAAATTTTCCCCTCAATTCAAGTGTTGGAAACAACAACAACAACAACAAAACCAAAAAAATAATCAACCAAACCAAAGGCAAGGCTGCCAAGCTGAAGCTGGTGTGTAGAATTTAGCAGTAAAGAAAAGAAGGAAGCGTCACGGGAGGGCAGTGATATATACCGGGATGCAGGGAACGAGCAGGGGGCTCCGGGGAGCGGGGCCGGCTCCGGCTCCTCCCGCCGAGCCAGGCCCGGGGTGGCCGGGGCTGCTCCAGGGCACGCCGGGGACACACGGGGGAAGGCAGGGAGCGACGGCACGGCTGGGATCAGAGGGATGGGGAGAGGAGTGGAGAGGTGGAGAAGAGGAGGAGAAGGAGGAGGAGGAGGAGGAAGAGGAAGGGAAGCACTGGGAGGTCTCTGGGTATATATAACCGCCCCATTCAGGTGCAAATCTGCATCGCTCATTTCAATTTGCATTGCGGATGAAAAAGCACTTATGAAACTACCAGACGACTTTGATGCAAACTAGTACGTTTTAATGCCATTTTATTAGAAACCATGCAAACTTTAATATAAAAAATACAAGTGCAATAAGAATCTCGTGTGTAAATACAGATTCCGAGTTATCGTGTCGTTGTCGGCTTCCCAAAAGAAATCCTCCCACAAGCACGAGAAGCTGCGGGCTTCCCTCTGTCCCCTCCTGGAGCAGCCCCCCTTAGCACACACACACGCCTGGTTCAGTTCTCTTTGATCCCAGTGTTTTGTTATTCTGCCTTTTTTTTTTTCTTTTCTTTTCTTTTTTTTTTTAAGCTTTAAATTAGTTCGACCACCCAAGAACACTTCGTTTTTTTTTGTTTTTTTTTTTTTGTTCTAATTTATTTACATTTCGTTTCTTTAGTGTCATTGGAAACGAATGGAGCTCTAAGAGTGGCTCAAATCTCCTTTCCTAAATCAGAGCTGCGAACTCCCCGGCACCGAACCTGCCCTGCTGCCCCCGAGGGCCGCCGAGGGCTCCGGGCTCAGCCCGGGATGAGCGCTGCCCTTCCCCGGTCCCTGCTGCTCCCGGCACCGCTCGGCTCCCCCCTCTCCATCCATCACCCCTAAAAACCGCACACCCCACACTCCCCCCACGGACCTGCTGCAGCCTCGGAACCGTGCCCGGCCCGCGCCCTCCTGCCCCGGCCTCCTGCTCCCTCCAGCCCCTGGGGAAAAAAACCAAAAAAACCAAAAAAAGAAATCCCAGGGGCTCGGCCGTGCCGTTAATAAATAAACCAACCACCTTTGCAGAAGGCACGGCGGGGGAGGGCTCGCGCGAGCATCAATTAACACATCTCGAGCATCAATTAACACATCTCGAGCATCAATTAACGCGTCTCGAGGTCAACACAGGCTCCACCTGAGCTCCTCACAGCAAGTTTGCCCTTTACACATTCCTGTGCCTTTCGTTCCAGACATGGCTTAAATCCCACCAACTCGCTCCATCGTTTTAAAAAAATGTTAAAAAGAAAAAACCAAAAGAAAAACAAAACCCCAAACAACAACGAAGAAGTTACAACGGCTGGATATGTCAGTAAGAAGCCAGCACGGCAGCAGCGGTTAAATGTCCCTACTCTCCTATATGGGTCGGAAAAGAAGGAAAAGAGGAAAAGGAAACTTAGCACGGGGGTTCCGAACACACGATAAATCATCAACACTTCGTCACAAAGAATTAAAAAGGTTCAAGTCAACAGTTAAAACAGCCTAACGAGTGTGGAGGGGATTTCTTAGCATCCCACAGGCGGCAGAAACTGAAGCGGCGAGGGAGGGAAAGGAGGGTTAAAAAAAAAAAAAAAAAAAAAAAGAGACAGAAAGAAAAGATCACAGCTTATCCCTGTTAACTCGGCCTGGCCTCTCTGCCCGCAGCCGCACGGCTCGGCTCGGCTCTGCCCCGCCCGGCCCCACGCCACACCAACACCCCCCAGGAGTCCCCCCCAAACCGGCGGGACGGGCACGGAGAGCGAGGGCAGCCCCGGAACATCGTCCCCTTCCCACCTAAAGCCAGAGCCGGGTTAAGAGAGCCAAGCTGGGGTCCGGGGCGCGGAGCGGGGCCGGGGGTCACAAGCCTTGCTGGGAGGGCGCGGCCGGCGGCGGTGACGGGGACGCGACGGAGCCCAGGCTGTCGCTTGGCGGAGGTGCTACGCCGGGGGGCAGGTGCTGCTGGAAAGGGTGGGGGGGTTTGGAGACGACGATTTCCGCTCCGTGGTCTGTTCGAGCCTTGGCCTTCGCACGGAACGTCAGCTTGTGAGACTCAATCTGCAGCGACACAAGGGCAGGGGGGACAAGGGGGGGACACGGAGGGAGACAAAGGGACAAGGAAGGGAATGGGAAGACGATACCATAATGTCATCATTAGATGCCTGGAAGATAAAAGGCAATTTTCCGAATTAAAAAGGAAGGCACGGTAACCCTGCAGACGTCGCTCCCAGCGGTCGGGGCTGCGGTGACAGCGACGCCGCCGCGCCCGGGGGCTGCCGGGCTCCCTCCCCCCCGGCTCCGGGCGGGGCCCCGGCGGTACTTACTTGTTTCTTGGATGTGAGTGTCGAGGCTCTGCATTTCCCTTTGGTCGGCGGTGCTGAGGGCGGCCAGGGCCGGCCCCACGCCGTTCTCCCGCAGCGCGGGGGCCGCGGGCGGAGCGCCCGGCCCCGGCCCCGCTCCGTTCGGCGGCGGGAGCTGCGCCGGCTCCGCGCCGCCCTCCGCCTACAATGACAATCGTGGGCACGGGTCAGCAGCGGGGCTGGGGAAGGTGGTGGCGGGGACGGGAAGGTGATGGCAGCGGGAATCTCCGCTCCTGGGACGGTAAATCCTGCCCGGAGCTCCCCTGAGTGCCCTCGGGCCACGGAGCTCAGCCCTGCTCCCAGCCTGGCACAGGGGCCAGGGAATGCCGAGGATAAATCGCAGTGTTCTGGGGCTGAGGGCTGGCGTGGGGTCACTGCTGTGACACTGGGGACACCCAGAGCAGCTGTGGCTGCCCCGGGATCCCTGGCAGTGCCCCAGGCCAGGTTGGACACTGGGGCTGGGAGCACCTGGGGCAGTGGGAGGTGTCCCTGCCCATGCAGGGGTGGGTGGGATGATCCTCACGGTCCCCTCCATCCCAAACCACTCCAGCATTCCATTTCTAACACCTGGAGGCTCCCAGAGCAGGAAGGCCAAGCTCCCACAAGGAGCCCCTTTTCCCTGATGCTGAGCTGTGAACCAGGGCTGTGAGTTCAGAGAGGATCCCATCCTGCTCTGACCTCACTCCCGAGCTGCTCATCCCACCTGGGCTCAGCACCTTTGGCCCTCCTGCCCTTGGAGAGGAGTCTGCTGCCCTGGGGGATCTGCTGGGACAGGGACTGGGACAGCAGCAGCACTGCCAGCAGCGTCAGCACAGCCACCATGGAGAGGGGGAAACGCTCCAGAATCAGATTGAATCTGAGCAGGTGACACTCTGGAACTGGCCTGAAAGCCCCAACCACCAGCAAACAGCACCAGTGGAAGCACCAGGCACTCCAGGTCACTGGAGTTCTGTTACAGAAAGTTCCAGATCCCTCCCCACGCAGCAGCAGCTTCTCCAACCCCTTCCAGCTTTCCCTGAGCCGTGATTTGCCAGGATGGAGTTTCCAGACAGGAGAATCCTGAGCAGGGGCCATCCCCTGTGCCCTTGCTTTGCCAGGGGTGACTGAGCACAGGCTCCATCCCTCAGGACTGGCCCTGCTGCTTTCCAGGGCACCCAGGGTTTAACACAACAGCTCCAGCACAGCCCTGAGCCCTCCCTCCGTGCACAAAACCTCAAACCAACCAAGGCTGGGACAACCAGGGGATCCCAGTGCCTGGAGGGGTTTCTCCTGTGCCTGTCTTGCTGGCAGCTCTGAGGCTGCTCCCAGAGGGGTTTTCTCTGCTTCCAGAGCCAACAGCCCATTTAGAAACAGCTTCCTCTCAGACCTCTCATTTGGAGAGGGACTTTTCCTGAGGGCCTGCAGTGACAGGACGTGGGGGGAATGGCCTTAGGCTGAAGGAGAGCAGGGTTAGATGGGATCTTGGGAAGGAATTCTTCCCTGGGAGGGTGACCTAGAGCAGCTGTGGCTGCCCCTGGAGCCCTGGCAGTGTCCCAGGCCAGGTTGGATGGGGCTTGGAGCAGCCTGGGACAGTGGAAGGTGTCCCTGCCATGGCAGGGGTGTCACTAAATGATCCTTGAGATCCCTTACAGTGACTCCCTGAGCACAATTCCCAGCTCCCTGGGGTTGTGCCAGGCCCACACGTCCCTTAAGGAGGGAATGTCCCCTCCCTGAGCACAGATTGCTGCAGGCAGAGCTGGAACATGCAGAGCCAGGCTGGGGACAGTTTGTGTCCCTGTGGGAGAAGGGATGAATCACAGCCACGAGAGCTGGGCTCTGCTCTCATCCTCACACAGGCAGGGCTGAAGGACTGGGTTGGATGGATTCCCTTCCAGCTCAGGGTACTCCATGATCCTGTAAATGCTCCCAAGACTGCCAGGAGCCCTCTCCCAGCACAGAGCACGTGGATCTCACCAGCTTTCACTGGGGGGTGAAGGCCCCTGCCAGCCCCTCTGCTGGGCTCACAGCTTGGAGTGATCCCTGCTCCCAGCTTCCAGGAGGCAGGATGGAGAAGGGCAGTGCCAGCCCTTGGGAATGCACCCCGAGGTGGGTCCAGCTCTCCTCCTTTCCAGCCATCCTCACCTTGGCCTCCAGCCTCGCTCAGGGGAGCACAGCAGAGGCCCCAGGAGCCAGGAGGTTGGAACAGGCTGTGGTGGAGGAGCTGCACTACAGGAACAGCAGGAGAAGGACAAGAACTGGATCAAAAGCATTCCCTGGCTGTGCCAAATCCCTGCACTCACCTTGACGGCTCCTCCGGCCGGCACGTGTCCCACGTTGTCCAGAGATCCCACTTTGGCCTGGGCCTTCTCCTTGAAGTTCAGCTTCTGGTTCTCGATTTTGACATCTCCTCCCCCTGCAGGGACAAGGAGCAGGGCTGAGTTTGGGGCAGCCCCCAGCAGTCCCACCCCCAGGTGTTCCCATCCCAGCCCTGCCCTGGAGCTGCTGGGGACTCTCTGGAGGAGGGACAGGACAAATCCCACAGTCACTGGCTCGGCCTCTCCCCAGGAAAAGTTTTGGTTTCAAACTGCAGGACCAGAGTTGGTGATTTCCAGCAAACAGGGCCCTGGGGAATGCTGCACATCCAGTGAGACAGGCTGGAGAGATCCTCCCTGGATCTGCTCCTGAGAGGTGTGACATTCCACCCCCCAGCCATTCCAAGGCTGACTCCTGCTTCCATCCCTGGCCCTGCCCAGGCCTCCCCAGCTCAGCCCACTCAGCAGTGCCAGGACACCTCCTGCTGCTCTGTCACTGCCTTCCTGCTGCCCTCCTTGTCCCTTCCCCTGCTGCTCCAGGCCTGGGATCCCTGGGATCCCTCCTGCCTGCCTGGACAGCCCCTCCCTGCAGGAACACTGCAGGCTCAGGAGAACGTGGAGGTGAGAAAAAGAGTTGTGGAATTCCAGGAAGAATTTTCCAAAATGGAACAGATTCCAGAACGCTGCAGTACTTCTGTGGATGTGGCACTTGGTGCCATGGTTTAGTTGAGGTGTTAGAGCATGGGTTGGACTTGATGATCTTGAAGGTCTCTTCCAACCTAAAAATTCTGTGATTCTGTGATTAACCACAGAATACAGAGTCCTGGAATGGGCTGTGTTAGGAGGGACTTTAAGGATCATCCAGTCCCACTCTCTGCCGTGGTAGGGACACCTTTCACTGTCCCAGGGTGCTCCAAGCCCTGTCCAACCTGGCCTTGCGTTCCAGGGGCAGCCACAGCTGCTCTGGGCCCCTGCACCCTCCCAGGGGACAATTCCTTCCCATTATCCCATCTCTCCCTGCCCTCTGGCAGTGGGAAGCCATTCCCTTTGTCCTGGCACTCCAGGCCTTTGGAAATTGCCTCTCCCCATCTTTCTTGGCTCCCTTCAGGTCTTGGAAGGCCACAATGAGGTCATCCCAAAACCTTCTCTTCTCCAGGCTGAACAATCCCAGCTTTCTCAACCTTTCCTCACAGGGGAAACGTTCCATCCCTCTGATCATGGTGGTGCCTCCTTTACTGACAAATCAGACAAATTAGACTGGAATTCTGAATCTTAAGGATGATTCCAACCCCCCTTGCATGGGACAAGGCCACCTTTCCCCTGGCTGCAATCCCTGTCCCAGCACCTTCTCCAAAGCCCAGCCGAAGTCTCGCTAAGCTCAGCTTTG
The DNA here is from genome assembly GCA_016584745.2 of Phylloscopus trochilus trochilus. Classification (NCBI taxonomy): domain Eukaryota; kingdom Metazoa; phylum Chordata; class Aves; order Passeriformes; family Phylloscopidae; genus Phylloscopus; species Phylloscopus trochilus. The sequence goes on from WQNJ02000546.1 coordinate 389,730, forward strand.
CCTCCCAGCGACATCATTAAACCCTCACCCCCCCTTTGCATGCCTGGCACACGGTGGAAACCAACAGCTCTGCTCCAACGAGGCCAGCTGAACCCTCAGGGAGGCGCTGGCAGGGTGGCAGAGCCTGGACAAGGGCAGGGATTGTCACTCCCAGCTCGTTATTTCCCAGCGCCGAGCTGGCAAGGGGTCGCGGCCGTGGCACCGCGTTCCCAACGCTCGGAGGCACCGGAGCGAGGGGCCTCCTGCAGCAGGGGAGCTGCTCTAACCTGGCAGCTTAGGGGAGGGAGGCTGCAGGGGACTCCCAGAGGGGACAAAGAGCAGCCTTGTGGTGTTTGTTCCCAGCCCTGGGCGGTGAACTCTGGCCCTCGTGCGCGGGCCGTGCCGGCGGCGGCGTTCCCGGCTGGAGAAGCGTCCCCGCGCAGCGAGGGCCAGCCAAGGTCACCGAACCAAGGTCACTGAGCAGCCCTCAGGCCAGGGCAGGGGCCCTCCAGCCCCAGGAGCTTGGGGAGAAAGCCCAGGGAGATTGCCAGGAAGTGAGGCAGAGGAACTGCTGTGCTCTCAGAGGGGAGCAGGGATTCCCACAAGCTCATCCAAGGGCCAGGAGGGTTCCACGTGAGGCAGAAGCTGCCGTGGGCTCAAGGCTAAAAGGAGCCTGTGTGTGCCCTGAAGAACTGGAGGGGATTTCCTTCATCCTGGGATGTTCTGAGTGCCCCAAAGCCCTCTGTGAGCAGAGATGAAGTTTCCTGGAGTGATCATGGGAGTATCCATGTTCTCCTTCTCAAATGAGCAGGAAAAGCAGAAGTGAGTCAAAGCTGTAGATATCTTAACACACAAGAGCACATCCCATATCTCCTAATCCCCCTCTCTGCTCATGAAACCACCAGGACTTGTGGAAGAAGCATTTTTAGGAATCTCCAGAAGCACTGGAAATTCCTAAAAGCAACAAACCTGAAAAAATCTGTCCCTGAAAGCAACAAACCCCTTAAGGCTGGAATAGTTTAATCCAGGACTGCGTTTAAGGGACAAAACTTACAGACAAATGAGGAAATGGTGAAATTCCTACCTGGCTTATGCTTGATATTTGCTTTAGATCCACACTTGGAGGACACTTTGGAAAGGTCGACTTTCTTGTTCTGGATCTGCACCTGGAGAGACAAAAAGCAGCAGCTGAGCACAGAGAAACCTCTGCAGACTCTGGAGGCCAAAGGGCACCTCAAGCACCTCGCTGTGCTTTCTGAGCCTGTGGCCCTGCTCTCCCAACGTTGTTCCTCCTGCAGATTCCCAGGAATCCTTCCTGGGCATTCCAGCAGCTCCAGGGTCACTCTGAGCCAGGGGGGTGAAAGTCAGGGACAGCTGAGGCCAGGGAGCAGGGCAGGGACAGAACCAAGCTCAGGGCACAGCCATGGGACACAGAAGCCCTGGGAACAGGGATAATAAAATAATAAAAGCCAAGCCTGCTGCCACGGTGCCCACAGGGCTCCTGCCATGGCCTGGGCAGTGCCACCAGGCCTGGGGTCACCTCACAGACCCCCTGCCACCAGCTCCAGCCTCTGCTCTCCACCATCATGTCCAGCCTGGAGAGGGGAAGGCTCCAGGGAGAGCTCAGAGCTCCTTCCAGGGCCTGAAGGGGCTCCAGGAGAGCTGGAGAGGGACTGAGGACAAGGGATGGAGGGACAGGACACAGGAATGGCTCCCACTGGTGAGATGGGATATTGGGAAGGGATTCCTGGCTGGGAGGGTGGGGAGGGGCTGGGCTGGAATTCCCAGATTTGCTGTGGCTGTCCCTGGATCCCTGGCAGTGCCCAAGGCCAGGCTGGAGCAGCCTGGGACAGTGGGAGGTGTCCCTGCCCATGGCAGGGGTGGCACTGGATGATCCTTAAGGTCCCTCCACTCACACCAGTGTGGAATTCTCTGAGGGACCGTGGTGCCCAGATGGAATGCACTGCTCCAGGAACCTGTCCCTCTCAAAGACCAAGGTGAGAGCAGCCACCAGCCTGAAACCTGCAGGCTCAGCAGTGCTGCTGCAGGTCAGTTCACAGAGGAAATCCAAGGATTTCCTTTTGAGTATGACAAGAATTCCTTGACCCACCAGCTACTCTGGGAGTTTGCTGAGAGTTCTCAGGACAATTTGCTAAAACTCTTCCTAGGGAAGCAGGACAGCAGAGCTCAGCCTCCTGCCACAGCCCAGTGACACCCAGTGACATCCCCAGCTCAGTGACACCCTCAAAAGGCCAAGCACAGACCCTGAGTCGATTTTCTCAGGGGTTGTGAGTGAAGTTGCTGCAGCTTTAATCACCACTGCTTGCTTGCTCAGAACTGAGATTAATTTCACAGAATGCACTTGGAAATCCTGCTCTTTGTTACCAGCTGTGACTCCTGACCTGAGACCCAAAGTGTCCCACGTTGGAAGGGTCTGTTTGTGGGACTTCTGGCAGGAGCTGGGTTTGCACCTTGGGATTGTGCTCAGAGAGCCAAACACAGACTCTGGTGCCAGAAACAAACATGGGAAGTTTGACAGAGGCTCAGGTGGGGAGTGTGAACCTCAAGCCTTACTTGCTTTTCTGTCTCTGACCACTTCCCAATCCAGGCAAGCAGGCCAGGCCAAAGGGCAAACACATGGACACTCCAAATTCCCTTCAGACCTTCACCCATCACAGACATTGCCTGCACTTTGTAAAATCCACCTCTGCACTGCTTTCTCTGAACAGAAAGCTTGGTCAGAGGTTGGACTCGATGGTCTTGGAGATCTTTTCCAACCACAGTGGTTCTGAGAGTGGGAAATACTAAACAAACAAAAAAAAACCAAAAACCCATCAGAACCTTTTTCCCCAGGCAACTGAACTCTGTTTGTGTTGAGGTATTTCTGGTGGGTGTAATGTGAGCAGGAACAGCTTCTGCTTTTGGGCTTCTTGGGAATCTTGGCATGGAGAAGAAATGATCTCCTTGGATAGAGGACAAAATGGGCACCTGAACAGAGACCCAGCCTGGAGACACTTGGGTGGAGTGGCAGGACAGTGCCCATCCCTGGGGTGTCCCAGGCCAGGCTGGACAGGGCTTGGAGCAGCCTGGGAGAGGGGAAGGTGTCCCTGCCCATGGCAGGGGTGGGATGGGATGACCTTTCAGGTCCTTTCCAACCCAAACCATTCCATGGCCATCAGTTCTTCCAGAACAACCCTAAAGCTCAACCAGGAATTGTTTCTAAACCACAGCACTCATCCACAGCATTGCTAAAAGCTCTGACTGAAGGCACAGAGCAGAACAGACCTTCCAGGCAAATCCACCTGGGAATTAAACACTGGGAATTCTATCAGAAGTCATCACCACAACTACCTGAGCAAGAAAACATCTTGGAAGAGGTCACTAAAGTCACAGTGCTCCAAAGGGAGTGGGAAGATACAAAAATGAATAAAAGGAAATTAATTTTTTTGGGAAGACAGTCTGAGCATCCACACTGCCTGTGCTGGAGGGCTGGGAACGCTTGCCTGGAGCTGCTCATGGGGAGCTTTTGGAAGCTGGAAATGAGCTTTTGGCTCTGAAAATGCAGAATAAAGAGCTGCTTAAGTAGCTGAGCAAAACTGCAGTGGTGAAAGGAGAGGGTGGGAGAAGAGAAGAGAAGAGAAGAGAAGAGAAGAGAAGAGAAGAGAAGAGAAGAGAAGAGAAGAGAAGAGAAGAGAAGAGAAGAGAAGAGAAGAGAAGAGAAGAGAAGAGAAGAGAAGAGAAGAGAAGAGAAGAGGAAAGCAGGGACACAGCTGTCCCCTGGGAATGCCTGGCACTGAGGAGGGAAGGACAGGATGGTGATTCATGAGCAGAAGGACATTTCACTGAGTTAATCAGGCAAGGAAAGATCCCCCACATTTCAGCCCCATTTCTGGTAGCCTGAAAGAACAGGAAAGGCCCCTGTGAGGCTCCTGAAAGGCTGAACAAGGTAAAGGTGGCAAAATTGAAGTGGTTTATAAAATACAGCTCCTTGGAGTGCATGGAGAGGGAAATGCCCACCAGCTGCTCCAGAAGCTGTCACCAGTGTGGCCAAAAGCACTTCTGCCACCGACTCTGGGCCAGGCTGGGGGACAGGAGCAGCTGGGACAGGCAGCAGGAACAGAAGCAGGGCTCAAAGCCACCCTGAGGGCTCCTCACTGACACCAGGGCTCAACAGCAGCATTTCCAGGTGTCCTGTGTGAGCATTTCCATGGGAAACACTCCCAGAAACACGGTGTAAATCATGGGGACAGCAAGTGAGAGTCACAAATCCCCAATCCCCAGACAGGAGGGCAGCAGGGACGTGGGAAGGCAGACTGGGTACAGTGGCACAGGTGTGGCTTCAGCAGCTGTCTCAGAACACCTTGGCAACCAGCCTGGAGGGAACCAGTTTAGAACCCACATTTGGTTGCCACTTGCAAAGGTTGGTGGTGGAAAGATCAGTCATGTAAAGGTTCAGCCAGCTGGACGTGGATTTCCCAGGAAAAGTGACCCCCAGCTGGCTCCACAGCCAGGTCCTGAGCAGGGTTTGTGTCACTGGACCAGACTCTTGACCAGACACCCTGAGCACCTCACCAGATGTGACATCACTGCTCAGGAACCCAGGATATTTAAACAACTCTGGAAAAAACTTCCTTGGGCTCAAGTCCCTCAGAACCACCCAAACTTTGCATTCCAGAACCTGTCCTGTGCCAACCTAGCCCAGGTTTGTCAGACCTGTCCCAATGAAATGAGCCCCAGACCATGCTCATGCTCTCCCCAGGCTGGAGGGTCTGGGCAGTTCACCTGGGTTGCCTGGCAGACACTTGGAGCACCCGACACCCCAAACCAAGCTGCAGACAGCACCAGATTAACTTTCTATTTTTAATAAGCTCAGCCCTGCTGCCAGAGATACCAGCAGCCTTTAAATTTAGAAATTAATCACAGCTCAAAGGTTAAGTCCCGGAGTCTTTGCCTGCTCCAAGGTCCCTTTTATGAAACAAGAAGCGAATGAGTGTGGCTCCAGCTGGCCCAGTGAGCCAGGGGAGAGTAACAAGCACTTCCAGGCCATAAAATCCAGGGAAATCCAACTTCCAGGGGAGGTCAGGCACTGAGGAGGTGCCTGGGAGTTCAGCCCCAGGATCCCCACCCCAGTTTGGCCAGCCCAGAAAGCAGGAACAGCCCAGGTGTTGTTGTGCACTGAAACAAAACCACAAGTTCAGCCTGGCAGAGAGAAAATGCAATAATCCTCCAGGCTGAGTTGTCTCTGTCCCAGCTTCTGCCTCCAGCAGCAGAGCACTCCTGAGGCTGACACACCCACCACAGCAGCAGAGAAGGAGTTAGCAGACAAGCCACCTTGCCCAGCCCCATACTTACATTCCCACCTCCAGGGACATGCTTAATATTGTCCTTGGAACCACACTTGGACTGAACATGGCTGTAGTTCGCTTTTTTGGAGACTATCTGGACCTGGAACGTCACAGAAAGGGAAAACAACACAAGGGAAGAGGACTGGTTAGAGTTGTCATCCAGCAGGAGAGGGGCTGAGGGGGGCTCGTGGAGCAACGGGGACCGTGTGGGACTCGAGCCAGTGCCAGGGGGAGCCACCAAGGAGCGGAGTGAGAGAGTGAAGGACAGGAGGCTGCACAGAGACAGTGTTAGTGCCAGGCTGGGAGCGCCGGGGGAACGCGCCCGGGGAGACTGCCAGCCCCGGGGGGGGTAATGGGATGGGAAAATGGGATAATGGAGTGGGATCATGGGATAATGGGATGGGATCATGGGATAATGGAGTGGGATCATGGGATAATGGGATGGGATGGGATGATGGGATAATGGGATGGGATAATGGGGTGGGATGATGGGATAATGGGGTGGGATGGGATGGGATGGGATGGGATGGGATGGGATGGGATGGGATGGGATGGGATGGGATGGGATGGGACTGCCCACGGCCCTGGAAATCCCCCTGGAGCAGGAGAGCCAGCCCAGAGGGATGGGATGGGATAATGGGATAATGGGATAATGGGATGGGATGGGATGGGATGGGATGGGATGGGATGGGATGGGATGGGATGGGAAAATGGGATGGGATGGGATGGGATAATGGGATGGGAAAATGGGATGGGATGGGATGGGATGGGATGGGGTGGGATGGGATGGGATGGGATGGGATGGGATGGGATGGGATGGGATGGGAAAATGGGATGGGATGATGGGATGGGATGGGATGGGATGGGATGGGATGGGATGGGACTACCCACAGCCCTGGAAACCCCCCTGAAGCAAGAGAGCCAGCCCAGAGGGATGGGATGGGACTGCCCACAGCCCTGGAAACCTCTCTGGAGCAGGGAGAGCCAGCCCAGAGGGATGAGATGGGACTCTCCATGCCCCAGGAAGGCTCCTGGGAGGTTTTCAGTGACAGCTGCTCCAGAGCAAGGAGAGCCAGCCCTGGGGGCCACCATTCCCAGCACGCTGTGAGCTGCTCCATGCCCACACCTGGACTGGCTCCAGCCCTGGATAACGTCCCTCCAAACCCTTGGGCAGTAAAGCTGGGTCTGAGAAACATTTTTCTGTTGAAGGTGGTCACACCTTCAGTGGAATGATCTCAGGTGAGTCTTAGGTTCATGAGCTTGTTTCTCCTTCCCACTGACTCGGATTTAAGGGTGTGAGAATGTGGTTGGTGGTGGATTGGCAGTGCTGGGGGATGGTTGGACTCCAAGATCTCAGAGGGCTTCTCCAGCCTCAATGATTCTGTGATTTTTCAATCCAGGAGGAGTGGTTCAGGTGAGCTCTGCTCACAGCAGTGACTGGGTTAGACACCAGTGTTTACAAAGGTTAGTTACAACACAGGTTTAGTCTGGAGTTATTCACCACAGCACAAGCAGGCCCCAGCTGGATCCTGATTTCTACAAGAGGTGACAAACCTGGAGCACAACAGGGATCACCCAACACTCTCACTTGGGCAGGTTCCCTGAGCTCCTCAGCCAGCTCAGAAAGGCTGGATTCATGGAACAGCAGCTCTGGGAAGGTACCTGTGCCATGGAGTGTGGTGGGGTGGTTCACTGACTCACTAGAGGTACAAATCCTTTTCATTCCTGCCTGAGAATATTGGAATTCAACTCTGGCACTCCCACCTCACGCCATCCGCTTGCACTTTGGAGTAACCCATCCAATGGTGATGAACTAAGGCTGGGAGTTACAGAGTTTTGGTCCAACTGGGTTGGGAATGTTGCAGGAAAGGTGTGAATTCCTTCATATTCTGCAGTCCTAAAAGAAGCAGCTGTGAACTCAACCTCTCTGCCTCGTTACAAACTGGTTCTGTGTGAAGAACTGGGTTTGAGGGGAACTCTCTGACTCAAAGTTAACCTGGAAGTGAAACGGGAGGACTCTGCTCTGGAAACCTTTCCAGCAGGAGTGGAGAAGGTCCCTGCCTGGAGGAGCTTCCCTGGGAACATCTCAGGGTGCACAGGAGAGAACGGGAAGTGTCTGTGCAAGGAACAAGTGCCACTGACAGGAGAGAGCAGGACAGCTTGGAGAGGAGTGGACAGTGACTCAAAAATGGCAACGTTTTCCTTCACGTCCCCCAGAGAAAAGCGTGAAAGGAACTCACTTTCCCATTGGGCTGTTTGGGGACCCCCTCTTTTGCTGCGGCTGCTTTAGGAGCCACTTTAGTGCCCGTGCTGGGCTCAGGCCTGGGCGCGGCGGCGGCTGGCTCTGGCCTTTTCTCTACTTTCCCCTGGATGGAGACAAAGGGATGATTTCAAGCAGCAAAAGCAGCAGCGTGGGCACTGGGAACAGGGATAAAATCCCGGTGCAGCAGGAGAACTCCTTGCATGCCCTGATTCCCAGGCCAAGGATAATCCCGTGCCCGGGAGCGGTGACACCGAGGGTGGGAGGGCACGGCATCGCCCAAGCCCTGGGTGCCAGGCACCCTGAGGGGTACACAGCAAGGATTCAGCTCTCAAAAAGCTCCTGGTGCCCTTCCTCGGGATCCAAGCGACCCCAGGACATTGATCCTGCCAAAAAAAATATCCCTGGGGAACCCAACAGCAGCTCCTTCACGGGGAGGACGTGCTGCAGATCTGGGAGGCAAAGACACCCAGGGCTGGTGTGGGGCTCTGAGAGCTGTGCTGGACACACACCCCGTGCTCCCAGCTCAGATTCCCACCCAGCCACGCTGCACTCAGCCTCTGAGCTCAACAGCTCGTTGAGTTTTTATTTACCAAAAGGCAGGGGCACCTGGAGGGTCCAGCTGAGCAGAAAGTGGAAGGAAAATTTACAGGTTTCATAAAAAATTCAGCAAGTACTTGAGAAAACCCATTGTTCTGCTGGTTTAGATGCAGCAGAACCTGCATTTTTTGGGGGAGCTCAGCATAAATCTCGTATTTCACCACCCTACAGACCAGTGAACAAAAAAACCCCCCAATGCTACAATATTCTGAGACTCTAAAAACAGCTCAGTGTAAATTAGACTACAAAAAGGACAATTTGCTTAACGAAGCAATCGTTAGGGTATAATAACTCCCTGAAAACATTTAGAAAATGGAGGCCAGTGCAATTAAATGCAAACTCCAGTCCCTTGAGCTGACCCAACGAGGGCTGTGCTGTGCTGCTGCACTGCCAGGAGACTGCTGACTCTGAGGATAAATCCATGCTGTATCGATGCTGTCTGGGACACACAACACCCAGCCAGGAGTGCCCTTGACTTTCATGTGCCTGAGAGCAGATGAAGGCTCCCAGCATGGAACCTGCTCCCTTGGCAGCAGATGAAAAGTTCTGGGCTGGGTTATTCAGCACCACAGAGAAGTGGAAAGATCTGTGTCTCACTCGGGAGGGGGAGGAGAAAAAAAATCACAGCCCTGTGGCTGCTGCTGACACACGTGGCCAGGCCCAGGCTGGGCTTATACAACAGCTCATGGAGGTTCTGTGGCTCTGCACAGCCTATCCCCCCACACCTTTATCCTTTCCATGGCAGATGCTGATGCTGGAAGTGCCATCTAAGAGCACTAAGAGGCAGTGAGAGCCTCGAATTTTATCTCTGGTAATGGTTTTGCAGCACTACCCTTGGGTAGTCCCAAACAGACTCATTCCAGGTCGGCTTTGGGCCTGACAAGTTGGGCATGGGAAAGGTGCTGTGGAACTTGCTCCTGAATCCAGATTTCCCTCATCCTAGTGCACTGTTCCACCTTCTCTACCACTCAGCAGACTCAGATCCTCGACTCCAAGGCAAAGGGCTGCAATACAGACAAGATTCTGAGCCTTCCACACAGTGTTTCTGTGCCAGGCCCTAGGACAGGAGAGGAGCTCTGGATTCCTGCAGGTGTTCAGGGAGCAGGGGCTGGCTCTGGGGGTGCAAAGCAGGAACCCAGCAAGGAGCTCTGCAGAGCGTGCCGAGAGAGCAGTGAGGACACAGCCACCCAGCCCCACAGAGCCCCACAGAGCCCAGACAGCCCTGCAGAGCCCACAGTGCCTTGCAGAACCCCACAGAGCCCAGAAAGCCCTGCAGAGCCTACAGAGCCGGCAGAGCCCTGCAGAGCCCCACAGAGCCCCACAGAGCCCACAGAGCTCACAGAGCCCTGTGGAGCCCCACAGAGCCCCACAGAGCCCCGCAGGACCCCACAGAGCCCCATAGAGCCCTGAAGGGCCCCACAGAGCCCTGCAGAGCCCACAGAGCCCTGCAGAGCCCACAGAGCCCCATAGAGCCCTGAAGAGCCCCACAGAGCCCCAGAGAGCCCTGCAGAGCCTGGCGCCGCACAGAGCAGAGCTCACCTTCCCTCACCAGGACACCCCATATGGAGCAGAGCCCATCTTCCCTCCCCTCGGAGCAGAGCTCACCTTCCCTCCCTCAGACACCCCTCACGGTTCCCTCCCCTGGACACTCCACACGAAGCAGAGCTCACCTTTCCTCCCCCAGACGCCCCTCACAGTTCCTCAGACACCCCTCACAGAGCAGAGCTCACCTTCCCTCACCAAGACACCCCTCACAGAGCAGAGCCCATCTTCCTTCCCCTGGACTCCCCTCAAGGAGCAGAGCTCACCTTCCCTCCCTCAGACCCCCCTCATGGAGCAGAGCTCCCCATGCCCCACATGGAGCAAAGTTCACCTTCCCTCCCCTGGACACTCCTCATGGTTCCCTCTCCTGGACTCCCCTTCCCCAGATGCCCGTCATGGAGCAGAGCTCACCCTTCTTACCCCGGACACTCCTCACAGTTCCCTATCCCAGATGCCCCTCACGGAGCAGAGCTCACTCTCCCTCCCCCAGACTCCCCTCAGGTTCCCTGCCCCGGACTCCCCTCACGGAGCAGAGCCCGCCTTCCCTCCCCCGGACTCCCCTCATGGTTCCCTTCCCCGGACTCCCCTCACCGTTCCCTTCCCCGGATGCCCCTCACGGAGCAGAGCTCATTCTCGCTCCCCCGGACTCCTCTCACGGTTCCCTTCCCCGGACTCCCCTCACAGAGCAGAGCCCGCCTTCCCTCTCTCGGACTCCCCTCATGGTTCCTTCCCCCGGACTCCACTCACAGACCCTGCTCCGCCTTCCCTCTCTCGGACTCCCCTCATGGTTCCTTCCCCCGGACTCCACTCACAGACCCTGCTCCGCCTTCCCTCTCTTGGACTCCCCTCACGGTTCCCTGCCCCGGCCGCCCCTCACGGAGCAGAGCCCACCTTCCCTCCCCCGGGCTGGTGCTTGATGTTGTCAGTGGAGCCGATCTTGGAGCGCACGTTCTTCAGGTCGGGGTTGGAGGCGCTGCTGGGCGGGCGCGGCGCTCTGGTGGCGGTGCTGGCTTTGCTGCTGGCCTTGGCCGTGGTTTTCTTGGCGTCCGCCGACACCGTGGAGGCCGTGGCGGCTTTGGGGGCAGCAGATTTGGGTTTGGGCCGGCTGGCGGCCGCCCCGGGCACGCTGGGAGCGCTGGAGGCCGCGGTGGAAGGAGTGGTGGCGCTGCTCTTGGTGGCACTGCCAGGAGCGCTCTTGGGGCGGCTGGGATCCGCTGTGGGATGGCAGGGAATGGGGGAAAACAGGGGTCAGGGCCTGTTCCACAAACTGCCTCAGCCGCACAACCCCAGCATGGGCTGGGACCTTTGATGCCTTAAATTTCAGCTTTCATGGTTTCAGATTTTGTGCCCCCTAAGGATGGAGTTCTGAGCCTCACATTAAGTGCCATAAGCTCTCTTCACAGAACAAGTCGACAAAACAAATCTTTTCCTGCTGAGGAACCAAGGACAACTTTCAGCCCAAAAAGCACAAACGAGGGTGGACTGAAGGGAGGAACAAGAAGGATGGGACCTCACAACCTGCAGCTGTAACTGAGCAATTAAACCCCAATATGCAAATGGATCAAAACTGATAAAAATGTAAAATCTCATGATCAGGGAGCCATTTTGTGTGGCCATTCCCAACCCACCCTGGGTGCAGCCTTGGTCAGGCTCCTGTAATGCCCAGGGTGGGTTTTTTTAATAAATCTCTACTTTATTCTCTAGCTCTGTCCAGCCTCTGTTTCAGGTCAGCCTTCCTAAGGCATCACCTTAAAGACCACCTCATCCCACCCACAGTGGATGCCTTCCACTGTCCCAGGCTGCTCCAAGCCCTGTCCAGCCTGGCCTGGGACACCCCCATTCCCAGAGATGTACGGGAATGAGAAAGAGGATTTGATTCAGATTGAGAAAACAGCCTCAGGCTGGGCCAGGGGAGTTTCAGGGTGGAAATTGGGAAAATTCCTTCCCCAAAAGGGCTGTCCAGCCCTGGCCCAGCTGCCCAGGGCAGGGGTGGAACCCCTGTTGCTGGAGGGATTTAAAAGCCCTGTAGATGTGGCACTTGGGGACATTGTCAGGGGTGGCCTTGGCAGTGCTGGGTGTGCTCCATGGGCTTGCAGGCTTTTTTCCCAGGAAGGATTTCCGTGAGTGAGATGGGAGTGAGCAGTTACCTGAGGGAGACTTCGCAGGGGTTTTCTTGGCGTCTGCCAGCTTCGCGTCCGTCTTGATCGCTGCCAACACAAACACAGCGGTCAGGGGAGGATCCCTGCAGCATCCAGCCCTGGAATCAGCCCAGGGATTAACTGCTCTGTGTGAGCACCTGCCTGGGGAGCTCCTGCTGGCACCAAAACCCCCTCGGATTTTGCAGCCAAAGCACCAATTCCTGTCAAAGGATCCTCGTTCGGTGACACCACGCACCTGGGGATGGGTTGCATTTTGTTTCTCCTCACATTAACTTCCTGAGTCTGACAGCACTCACTGGGAGTATTTTAATCTTGTCCCACCTTCGTTTCTTAAAAAAAACCCAACCAAGCTAAAAAACCCCTCCAAAACCTTTCCTTTCTTTAAAAGTAACAAAAGCCAGCCCCACATTTGCCCTTGTCCAACCTTGCTCTCACTGCCAGGCCAGTCCTACCCTGTGCCAATTTTCTTGCACAGGAGTTATTGCACATATTTTGGCTCCTGTTTTAATTGTATAAACCCAAAAATCAATCCCTAAACTGAGCTGCCTTTGGGCAAAGCCCAACGATCATGACCTGATTACACTGCACAGAGGACACTCTACACCAGGGATGCGGCCACACTTCTCCACGCAGGGGAAAACCAAACACCAAACTGATCAAGGCAAAAACCCATGGACTGAAAAACAGAAATGGAACTTTATTCTAAGGAACAATTTGGTCATGAAATTGTAGGGTTTTCCCTATCAGTGATGAGCAAGTTTGGGTAAAATCTGCTTCGTTTCAACAGCCAAAGGAAGGCAACGTTGAAAAGAAATAATAAATGATAAAGACCCAAGTTAGAAATTATGAAAACCCTCATTTTTTAATATTTAATATCCATTAAGGCTCAGATTTTTAGATACACTCCAGCAGCTGTCAGGGTCTTTTATGGAATATCAATACCAAAAAGACCAAGGGGAAGAGGCAGATAACTACAGGCCAAGTTAGTCTGGATCATTCCACCCTGACTTTGCTAAAAGCATTCAATTAAACACCCCAGATAAGATTCCAGCTAATGAGGTGAAACCCATTTGGATAATTTAATAAGGCCTAAAGGATGGATACATAATTAATAGCAAACACTTCAAACAAGGGGCTGGCAAACCAACCTAAATTCATTCCTCGAGACCACAACTTTAATTGGGGAAACTGCACGGACAGAACAGAGTTAGGTTTATGTAAAAAGCAAAAGGATATTATGTTACATTAACACACAGGGAGATGTTATGTCTGCTGGTGTCAGTGAGGAGCCAAACGCTGAAGTTCTGTGGTGAAAACCCAGACAAAGCCCCTGGGACAATGGTCTGTGGTGGCAGACTTTGATCTGTGCCTGATCTGAAGGGCTGAGCCTCGTCTCGTACAAACATAAAAGTCATTTCCACGGGGAGGGGGGACAAAAACTAATGAACAAATAAATGTAAAAATCCAAATATCAAGCCCCACATAACCCCCAGCTCTCTTTTAGCAGAGAAAACGACTGACCTGAAAAGACCTGAAAAAGTGAAACTATATCATGTCAAACCTGGCCTTTACACGTGCATTACATGGGAGACAACGACTGAAACCGGATGGCAGCTCAAGGCACCGAGTGCCTGGCACAAGAAAAGCACCAGCAGCTGTCCTGAAAGTGCCTCTTCAGCCACAAACACCATCTTCACCCCCAACTTATTCTCTGGCTCAACACTGTGTCATGAGAAAATCAATTCTCATATGGTTGGAAAAGCCCTGCAAGACCATCCAGTACAACTGTTCCCTAGAACTGACCATGTCCCCAGGTGCCACCTCCACGTGGCTCTGAAATCCCTCTGGGATGGGGACTCCAGCACTGCCCTGCACAGCCCACTCCAATGCCTGACCACCCTTCCCAGGAGGAATTTTCCCAATTTCCACCCTGAGCCTCCCCTGGCCCAGCCTGAGGCCGTTCCCTCTCCTCCTGTCCCTGTTCCCTGGGAGCAGAGCCTGACCCCCCCTTGCTGTCCCCTCCTCTAAAAGAGCTGATCAGAGCTGTGACCCCAAGAGCTCCAGGTGTCCCCACCCACATCTCACCCAAACCAAACCCTGAGCACAAGGTGGCACCCCTGTCACTGGGACACCCCCATGGTGACAACTGGGGGCTGCTGGGCACTGCCTGTAGGCTCCAGCAGGGTCAGGGGTTCTTCTGGTGGGCGTGGGGGCTTTTTGGGGAGGGCCCTCAGGGACAGGCAGGCCAGGGGCTGATCAGAGAGGAATTTGGGGAGCAAGATGGAAGGGTGCTGCACCATCAGCAGCAGCAAGAAGCAGAGTTGCTCGTTTCACACTCCAAAGGTGAAGGTTTTGGGAGCCCCTCAGAGGCCAGAAGGAGGTTTGGGCAGGGCTGGGGCTGCTCTGAGGGTCCCATGGGCACAGTGGGCCTCTACCAAGCTGTGGGAGTTGTGACCTCTCAAGGTTCTGCCTCTCATGGGAGGTCTGACACCTCCTACCCATTCCTGGTTCTCTTGAGGCCCCAGGGATCCACCCACCCTCTATCCCACCCCTGCTCCCACCTCACCCAGAAAACGACCCCCTGCTCTTCCCATTCCTGCCTCCCCCGTGCATTTCCAGATGCAGACTCAGCCTCCCCATGGAGTCCCTCCAGCTGACCTCATCCTCCCTCACCCTCAGGGCTCTGCTCTGGCAGGGTCCCACCACGTTTCCCTGTGCCACAGCCCCGTCCTCTGCTCTTCCTGCCTCTTGGAACAACCTCCCAGCAGCTCTGCATCGCTGCCTCCGTCTCTTTTCACATGTTTCAGCAGCAAACGCTCCTTTGTTTGCAGCTCAGTTTGGGCAGGAGGAACGAACCCAACTCATTAGAACAGCTCTTGCATTCCCGGGCTCCAGTTTGCCTCCAAGACCACACAAAACGAGTTTTAGCAGGATGCCCACGGGATACGTGGCTCTCGGAATGTGCAACACCTCCTCTACACTTGATTAATTAGATTTTCCCCCAGAGCATAAAATCTGGGACATCCACCAGGACAAATCCATCCCAACACACCTGAAACACGACAATTGCTTTGGGGAAGCTGGGATAGGAGTCTGTGCTTTGGGATTCAAACCAATCTCTGTGGTTTTACACATTTATTGACAAATTCTGCCACCGAGGCCCAGTTATTTGAAAAGATTTGAGAAAACTATAATTTCACCTGATGTTAAATCTCTCGAGCTCCATTAGAAGGAGTGAGAACAGCATTAGTTTGTCTAAAACATTGCTCAGGTTTCCTGCTGAACTCATGGGAAGTTCCCTCTTAAGCAGCACTACGAGTGGGACACAGTTTTTGGATGAAGCTGATGTGACTTCAGCTCCAAATTCTTCCTGTTTTACTAAAAAACCTTTAGTATTTAAGGTTTTTCACTTAAGGTTTTCACTTAAGGAGCACTTCTGCTCAACCCTTTTTGGATCTCACACACCAATTCAGGCATTTCAAGTCCTCCCCTGAAGATCTGCTTTCCCAAGCTTTGATTTAGTGTTTATTCTGCCCCTGTGGCAAAACAGAGAGGGAATACAATGCCCATTCTTAAATCAAAGTGTGCCCAGTAATTGAATTAACCCTGGATCCCACAGAGCTGATCCAGGTTGGCCCTGAAGGGAAATTTGGAAGAGGAAAACATCAGAGCTGCTGTCAGAATCCAGCGAACGACAGAGCAGCTTTTGAACCCTTCCAGGGGTAGGGACTCCCACCACTGCCCTGAGCAGCTGTGCCAGGGCTGGCCAGCCCTTCCCAGGAAGGAATGTGGATTATCCCCTCGTGCCAGGGAGTTGTGGAGAGCCCCTGGTGCTGCTCAGACAGGACCTTTGCTGCTGCTGAAGGACAGACTGCTGAGAGAACGAGGAGGGAGCAACTCACACGTCGGCCTCTTGGGAGGAGTGGCCGCCGTGGTTTTGGCAGCGGCCGCTGCCGTCACCGGCGACGGCGCCGTGGTCCGGGGAGCAGCAGAGGAGCTCCTGGAAGGAGTTTTAGGAGTGGTGGAGGATGGAGGCTTGGAGAGGGAGGTTCTCTTCTCCGCGGGCTTCGCATCCGCGACCTGAAACGGAGCAGGCGATGTCAGAACCTCAACGCGCCGCGCTCAACGCCGAGGGGAGGTGCCAAAAAAACCAAAAAAAAGGCTGAAAGGGACAGAAATTGCTGGAATTCTGAAACACTTCATTAAGCCTGGCACTGCTGGAAGGTTATAATGCAATTAAAATATAATTAAGACGTGCAGAAGCGAGGGACGGTGTGGAGGACGGGACCCCGCAGAGGAGCAGGTCCCAGCCAGGGCTGGCTCGGCTTTGATGTGTGGAGGCCTCTCCAGCTGGGGGAGGGGGTTTTGATTTCTGGATCAAATGGAACCAGCAGAACATCAGCAATGCTCCTGGGAGAGGTTCTCATCCTCCAGGAGCAGGAAGGCTCCCTAAGGTGGAATTTGTTGAAACACTGGGGACAGGAAAATGGGGTGTCCATGGCTCATCCCTCACTTGGAAAGCTCTTTCCAGCTGTCCCTGGTCAGGCACTTGTTTGTCAACTGCCTAATCTCTGAAGTATAAAAATATTGAATAAATGGGAATAAATATTATTTGCTCAAAAAGGGATTTGGAATGATACAAAAACTTGAACCAAACTGAAGTCACCAGCTCCGAGAAAAGTGTAGATTTACACCCAGGCTTTCATTTGCCTTCTGTTATTTTTAGTTAGTTCTAAAAGACACTCAAATGCAGTAATTTGAGCTTAATACAGCAGGAGTGGTGGTGCTCAGCCATTCAGTGAAAGCTTCTGAAATAGAGTTTGATGGTCCCTTTTAAACTTGAATTCCTCTGCTCTCTGAGATCACAAGTTAACATAGGGAATATTCAAGGGACACCTCTTATTCCTAACACATGGGGATTCCCTGGTTATCTGGAAGATGCCCCACAAATTCTTTTGGGGAATTACAAATCTCCAACGTTTTCTAAGTGAGATCAGTCCTCTCTGTGCAGTTCTGCAGTGATGAGACATCAGAAAACCACCATTGGTGGGAAATACCGAGCACTCGCGTGGATTTGTTGTTCTTCAATATTCACATCAAAGGTCTCCTGTCAGGTTTCCCATGTTCTTGTCTGGATTTAGGAGTTGCATACAAAAGGAATTCCTGGCTGGGAGGGTGGGCAGGGCTGGCACAGGGTGCCCAGAGCAGCTGTGGCTGCCCCTGGATCCCTGGCAGTGCCCAAGGCCAGGTTGGACATTGGGGCTGGAAGCACCTGGGATGGTGGAAGGTGTCCTTGCCATGGCAGGGCTGGTATGGAATGGGCTTTAAGGTCCCTCCCAACCCAGCCTGATTCATGGCAGCTCATCAGGACCATCTCAGCACCACACTCAGGTTTAATTCTCCTCTGTGGTGACACAATTCAGTGCCAGGGACACGATGCCATCCCTGGGAAGCTGCTTCCAAGCAGCTCCCAACACACCGAATCCCACTCCTGATCTCAGCCTAGCACGGGAATTCTGTTGTGCCTCTGCTGCCTCAGATTTCAGCTTTCATGGTTTCAGATTCTGTGCCCCTTAAGGATGGAGTTCTGAGCCTCATATTAAGTGTCACTCAGCTCTTTTCACAGTACAAGGAGACAAAACAATTCCTTTCCTGCTGAGGACCAAGGACAACTTTCAGCCCAAAAAGCACCAACGAGGGTGGACTGAAGAGAGGAACAATAAGGATGGGACCTCACAACCTACAGCTGTAACTGGGCAATTAAACCCCAATATACAAATGGACCAAAACTGATAAAAATGTAAAATCTCATGATGGGGGAACCATTTTGTGTGGCCATTCCTAACCTGTAACGCCCAAGGTGGCTCCTTTTACTAAATAACTTCTTCTCCAGCTCTGTCCTGCCTCGATTTCACCTCAACCTTCCTCAAGCATCACCTGATGGCTGAGAGCTGTCCCCTCTCAATGTCCCCTGGCTGCTCCCAAAAGGCCAGGCAGGTTCTTACCTTTGGTTTAGCCTCTTTTGGAGTTAAGGTGGAGGGCCGGGCGCTGCTGGTGCCGGGGCGTTTGGCAGCGGTGCCTGGAGCGGGAGCCGCGGTCGGGCTGCTGGGTTTTTTGTTTGCGCCCGGCGTGGCCGAGCTGGGCCGCTTGGGGCTGGTGGTGGCCGAGCCCTTGCCTTTGGCCACCGCCGCAGCCTTGGGAGTGCAGGTGGATGCAGCAGCAGCAGCCTTGAGGGTTGGGGTCAAAGAGCAAAATCCGAGACAAAACCAAAAAGAAACACAACAAAAACAATAGCGGCATTGTGAACCGAAAAGAAACGCAACGAAAACAATAGAGCCTTGTGAACCGAAACATTGGGCTGCGACAACGACAAATAATAATGATAATAATAATAATAATAATAATAAAATAATAATAAAAATTAATAATAATAATAGCAGCAGTAGTAATAATCAGCTTTCTGTTTTCTGAGTGCAACCAAGACCGAAATGCAGCAGCCTCTGGGATCTGCCATTCAACTCCAAAGCAATGGGATTTATTTCAGCGGCGTCCGAAGCGACAGAAGGAGTGGCTGGTAAAGCTGGATTAGGAATTGGGGTGCTCCTGGCAGCCAGAGCTACGTGCAATCCCCACAGGCCGTGGCTTGGCTTTCCAATGATGGGCACGGGGGGATTGCCAGCTCCAAATCCCCCTCGGATCAGCTGCCGCGCTCACAGGGGCGCAGCCTCCAGGGGACACAGCCCCTGGCCCCCCCCAGCCCTCCTGGGGACACTCAGGGGGGATTTTTCTGTGTCCTGAGAGCAGCTCCAAAGCTCCTGAGCAAGACCCTGCGGGCACAGGGATGTGCTGTGAACAGAGCAGCGCCGAGCACAGGTGCTACTACGTCTTTACTACGCGTTTACTACTGCTACAATCACCAGCACCAGCCAGGGAATCCACTGCAATAAAATTTCCATGCTTTTATCAAAAGTCTGGGCCGTTGGCAGCTCTGAGCTGGATGGGTTTGCTCCAGTGGCAGGTCAGAAAACAGAAATCTGGGCTGGCCCAGCTGAGGAAGCAGGAAAAAGCTGGCAAATGAAACCCAAGGAAGCAGAGGTGCCCACCAGGGAACAGCTCCTACCTTGCTCTTCTTCTCAGGGCTGGGAGGGAGCTCCTTGTTGGGAGGAGCTGTGATGTCGTTCCCGCTCACGGCCTCGGCTGCTTTGGGCTCCTCTGGTTTGGCTGGGGGAAGGAAGGGAGATTTGTAAGTTTGAGGCTTTTTTTTTTTTTGTTCGTTTGTTTTTTAAAAGATGCATTTTTTTTTTTAGTTTGCTGTTATTCAACACAGCAGCAGCAGCAGGAGACAGAACTGACACGGCACAGGTTGGTGTTAGTGGAAAATTTCCCCAGAATACCTGCAGGAAGGAAGGATTTTCCCTGCAACAGGACAGGTTCATCCAGATGTTGTTAAGGTTCTGATTTCTCATATTATCCCAGTGGGGAAAGCCAGGCAGCAGATGAAGGAAAACGTGTGGTTTCATTTAAATAGCAAAATCTTCTCATCTTTCAAGTTGTGACAAGAAACTGTTGGAATATTCATGGTGAAGTTCTGACCTCTTCCAGGTTTTACACTTATCCTGGAGTGGGGTTCTGCTCCCAACCATCCCTGTTGTTACAGCTGTTCCTGCTCAACCTTTCCTCTGCCCACATCCCCAGCTGGAGCCCTCAGAGAGCAGGGAGCATTCCCTGAATCCTGAAGGGAACAACAGGAAAGGCCACACAGGTGACAGGTCCCAGCCCTGGATCCAACAGCAGCAGCACCTGGAGTTGCTGGAGAGATCCAGAGGAGCCCCCAGAGCTGCTCCAGGGCTGGAGCCAGGCTGGGAGAGCTGGGAATGTTCCCCTGGAGAGGAGAAGGCTCCAGGGAGAGCTCAGAGCCCCTGGCAGGGCCAGGAGAGCTGGGGAGGGACTGGGGACAAGGGATGGAGGGACAGCACACAGGGCATGGCTTTAGTTGAAGGAGGGTACATTTAGATTGTTTATGAAGAGGAAATTCTTGGCTGGGAGGGTGGGCAGGGCTGGCACAGGGTGCCCAGAGCAGCTGTGGCTGCCCCTGGATCCCTGGCAGTGCCCAAGGCCAGGCTGGATGGAGTTTAGAGCAGCCTGGGACAGTGGGAGGTGTCCCTGCCATGGCAGGGGATGGTCCTCAATGCCTCTTTCCATCCAAACCACTCCAAGATTCCCAGGAGAGCAGGAAGGTGGAGACCCCACTCTGGCAGAGGGGATCACACTGAGCCCTCACTGGAGCTGTGTTACAGCACAAAGCTCAGATGCAGTGCCAAGGAGTGCCAGTTCTCCCTCTGATTGTTCATTTTGGCCACTGTCACCCAAATTGTGGCACTGGGTGAGGACAATGAACACAGCCAGGCAGTTTTCTCCAAGGAGAGCAGCACCACCTCCTCGTGCCCTCTGAAAACCCAGAACCCAAAGCAGTGTCCAGCCACAGCAGCACCACCCTCCAGCCCAACAAAACCTTCATTTAGGGGCAGTTTCTCCACATTTTCTCCCCAAATCCCTGAAATCCTGGAGCAGCCCTTGGTGCTGCTCAGCACCAAAGGGACAAGCAAGCAGCAAGCTCCCCTAAAAATCACTCCCAACCCCTCCTTCCCCACAACCACACTGCCCTGGGCTGCTTTGAATTTCCAGGCAGGATGCTGTGCCAGCAGCCCAGCACAAATTCCTGCATCTCCCCTGTCATCTGGGGATTCAAATCCAGCCTGATCCGTGTTGGACGCTGCTTTTTATAACCCTTGCAACAGATTGTGACAAGCCCAGGGTAACAATTCCAGCAGTAAACAGCCTGTTCTCCACATCTTTTGGAAATGACTCTTTCTGTCCCTCGTTTTCCTGCTCGTCAGA
Source organism: Phylloscopus trochilus trochilus (assembly GCA_016584745.2). NCBI lineage: Eukaryota > Metazoa > Chordata > Aves > Passeriformes > Phylloscopidae > Phylloscopus > Phylloscopus trochilus. The sequence continues at coordinate 410,513 of WQNJ02000546.1, forward strand.
CTTGACAGGAGTGTCTCAAAGGATGGCTCAGTCCTGCTACAAGCCAGGAAAATAAAATCACCCCGTGCCTCCCGCCCCCACCAGAGCATGGGGTTGTTGTTTTTTATCTTCTGACTCCAGGGTAAGTTCAGGAGAAACCTTTTTTTTTTTTTTTTCCCTGAATTGGTTGGTTTTCCAGTTTTGCAGCACTGGGCTGAGCATCCTGGGCACGTGAAAGAAGGAAAAGCAGCAAAATGTAGAGGTTGAACACTTGGTTTAATGCAAAATTCTTAGGGATTGTGTCTGCTCACCTGGAAAACCTGTTTTTATTGCAGCTGATCTGTCCTGGCTCCTCTCTACCTGATTCCTCCCCTGCATTTCAATAAACCTTTATCTTCTCCCTGGTTCCACCTGTCAGTTCCACCCACAGCAATGCCAGCAGCAGCATTTGTCAGCAGTTCCCCCTCCTGAAAAACAACCTCCTGCCCATTCCCTTCTTTCTCTCTGCTCCTGGGGACAGCTTCATTTGAAATCCTACCAGTCTCAAATATCCCTGACACCAAGGTGACTTCCCAGCTGGTGGAAGCTGCTGTCATTAATTATTTCAAGCTAATTCAGCACCAACATTAAACCTCTGGCTGATGAGGGCTGGCAGCACCCGTGCCATGAATTCTCAGACTCAGGGAGTGCTCCTCAAATCCTGCAACATCCAAAGGTTCAGGGTCTGAACCCCAGCAGCTTCCACCTTCCTGAACCAGTGACAACATGAATTTCACGTTGCTTAAGAGGAGGTGAATAAAAACCAGGACAGGACATAGGGAATGGCTTCCCAATGCCAGAGGGCAGGGTCAGATGGGATACTGGGAAGGAATTCTCCCCAGTGAGAGTGGGGAGGGTGTGGGATGGAATTCCCAGAGCAGCTGTGGCTGCCCCTGGATCCCTGGATCCAGCCAAGGCCAGGCTGGATGGAGCAACCTGGGACAGAGGGAGGTGTCCCTGTCCATGGCAGGGGGTTGGAACTGAATGAGCTTTAAGATCCCTCCAACCCAAAACATTCCATGATGATGATGTTGTTGTTATATTATTATTATAATTATTATTATTATTATCATCGTCATCATTATTATTATTATTCGGGGGAACAGAGTAGAGAACTTCATCATCATCATCATCATCATCATTATCATTATTATTATAATTATTCAGGGGAACAGAGATTATTCAGTAGAGAACTTCCCTCCTTGAGGTAGCTCAGGCTCCATCTCCGACAGCCACTCCAGGATACACAACCCTGCCCCATCCCCCAGGGATTACAGAAGGACAGGTTTGGGCCTTTAGCATTCCTTTGTCCCGTGCTCATCAGGACATTTGCTCTCATTCACGATTTAATTACGAGGGTGTTCTCAGAGCAGAGAACTGGGACCGTTCCCGACTTTCCAGGGCAATGTGAGGAAAAGCTGCCAAGCCCTTAATCAAATCCGTTCATTAGGCTGCGAGAATTACTGAGGAGACTTTGCAGTTTGCTTGCTCCCCCCGAGCACAGCAAGAAGCCCCCCCCTGAATGATTTTTGAAAGGCATTTTGTTGGAGATGCTGTGTCCCCTGTCCCCAAGCCGGCTCCTCCTCGTGCTGCTGAGTCAGCACCGCCAGGGGAATCGCTCCCAAGGGAAAAAGGGGCTTCAAGGAGACAGGGAAGGACATTCCCATCTGGCATCTGATCCCTCCGAGGCACAGCCCTGCCATCCAGGAGTGTGCCCTGCACTGCTCCTCTCTCTGGGATGGCAGCTTGTCCATCTTCATCGCCTTTCCTCACCGTTCCTGACTCGCTGCACGTGGTTCTCACGCTGGAAATCACATTTTTTGGGATGCCTCGACCATTTCCAAGAGTAATAATGCAAGAATTTATTCCTGTCAGGGTGCCCAGAGCAGCTGTGGCTGCCCCTGGATCCCTGGCAGTGCCCAAGGCCAGGTTGGATTGGCTTGGAGCAGCCTGGGACAGTGGGAGGTTGTCCCTGCCACAGTGTCCCTCACCAGTTTTGAGGTCCCTCCCAACCCAAACCAGCCTGGAATTCTGGTTTTAAGTGCACCAGTGAGAGCAAAATGACTGCACAATAACCCCTAAACCCACAAACTCCGGGATTTTGTTTGGGGTTTTACAGGCACCAGTGGGGAAGGAGCAAACCCTTAAGTGACCTTGTGTCTTCTGTAACGGCAACACCCAGAGTCCTCCAGAGACATCCCTGGGCTCAAACCCCTCAGCATTCCCTGGAAAAGCTCCATCCCAGTGTCTGACCCTCTTGCTGGCCCATTCCCAGCCTACACCCAGCTCTCAGGGCACCTGTGAGGTTGGAGCTGAGCACTCCACACCAGCTGGAGGTGGATTTACCCCACGTGGATCCATCCTTGGTACAGTGTGAGCTTGGCCAACCCAACCCTGAGCCCAGCCAAGGCCACCCACAGAGCCCAAAGCACCAAAACCACGTCTGGCAAAGCCCCACTAAAGCCAACCAGTTCAAAAAAATCTTAATTTTAAAATAAATTCATCTCCAGAAACCAAGAGCTTGCCATGGCTGGATGAAGGACCCAGCAAACACCACCAAGTGGGCTTTGGATAGAACTTGATCAGAGGGCACACGACTCAGGATAAATCAGCAGTGGTGATTTTGCAGAATAAATAGCAAGGACGAGATGATCTGGGCCAAAACTACACCCAGGACAGCGAGACTTAGCTTCTCGTGCTGAAAGCTCTGAGAAGTGGCAAGTGGAACTCTCAGGCTTGCCTTGTTCCAGCAGAGCCACCAAACCCCTCTAATGAGGGATCTGTGCCTCCCAGAGCCAAGGCCGGGCTGGTGACGCACAGGGAGCGGGGACAGCTCCTGCAGGGACACTCAGCCCCACCTGGGGTGTTGGCAGCCACCTGGAACAGGAATTTTGGGCCCTGAGGAGGTTCTGAATGTGTTTTATCCTTCAATTCTCACTTTTCTACTCACTGCCCCTCTCCTGGTGGTTCCTACCTGCAGCTGAGGGACCTTTAGAAGAGAGAAGATCAAACCTGCCACAACACAGCCAAATATGGCTTTGAGAGTCCTTTTTCCCCCAAAAAAAGAACAGAGAGAACAGCTCCTTTATCAGCTGTAGGAAAGCCAAAGGTGCCCCCCAAGGCTCAACATGGAGCAGTCTGCCCCTTATTTCCTTAAAACTTCTCACTTTGGACACTGAGTGTCTCCCCAAAGGTTCCTGCACAGCTCCAATGCAGCTCAGCAGAAGAACATCCCAGGGAGCCTCTGAGCACATCCTGCAAGTCAACCAAGGGATTGCTGAGCTTGGAGAAGCCCTCATGGAGTCCATCTGTCCCCCAGCACTGCCAAGGCCACCACTGTCCCATGTCCCCAAGGGCCACAGGGCTTTTAAATCTCTCCAGCAATGGGGACACCACCAGTGCCCGGAGCAGCTGGGCCAGGGCTGGAGAGCCCTTCTGGGGAAGAAGTGGGAATGGCTCCCAGTGCCAGAGGGCAGGGCTGGGTGGGATTTTGGGCAGGAATTGTTCCCTGGGAGGGTGGGCAGGCCCTGACACAGGGTGCCCAGAGCAGCTGTGGCTGCCCCTGGATCCCTGGCAGTGCCCCAGGCCAGGCTGGACAAGACTTGGAGCAGCCTGGGACAGTGGGAGGTGTCCCTGCCCAGGACAGGGGGTTGGAACTGAATGAGCTTTAAGGTCCCTTCCCACCCAAGCCACCCTGGATCCCTGTGACTCAGCTGCAGGGACATCCCTCAGGTGACACAGGAACACTGAGCAGGCCCAGGCTGCAGGGAGCCCAAAGAGACTCCCAGATGTCTCCATCCATCCATGGTGACACTCACACCTGGCAGGGGCACACCTGGCTGGCCCTGGAACAGCCCCCTCTGCTTGAACAGGGCTTTGGGCCAGGCTTAAACCAGCCCAGCCTAAGTCAGTCCTGTCACAGCTGCACAGAGGGGCTGCCCACCATGACCACGACCCTTCCCATGGCTTCCAAATCCTGATTATGGGCAACTGTAAACAGAATTCCTAACCAGAAGGAGGAAAAAAAACCCACCCCACCCACTCCTTGAGGAAACATCTCTGTGCCCCTGCTGTGAATTCCAGTCTGGAAAGCACCAGCCTGTCCAGCAGCTTCTGAGCACGGAATAACAGGGCAAGGCAGGTTGGAAGGGATGAGGAGAGGTCATTTCCCCCCAGTCCCCCACTCCAGCTACACCAGACTGCTCAGGGTGTGATCAGTCCTGCTCTGAGCATCTCCAGCGACGGAGATTTCACATCTGGGGGCTTCTCCTCCAATCTCTGATCACCCTCCCAGGAAAAGAAAAGAAAGCTAAAATCTCCCAGCTCCCAAATTCCTGGCAGAAGCTGGTTTACAGCTTTGCTGCAATCTCTCCCAAGTCACCCAAGCCTGGTTTGCTTTCAGCTGTTGCTGCTATTTTCGTTTGCTGACCCATATTCCTATCCTGGAAAAACCAGAGCTGTCTCCTCTTGTTCACAGCTCCTCTGTCATTGATGACTTTTCAGACAGCAACCACAACCACCTCCCTCTCCGTGTTCCCTCTTCCAGGCTGAGGAGTCTCCTGGGTGAGCTCCTCCACTGCCAGGGTTTATTTACCACACCTCTCATTCCAGAGAGCCTCTGCAGGAGGAGAGATTTGGATTGAGACACTGGACTCAAAGGCAAGCACACAGAATCATGGAATCATGGAACCATGGAACCATGGAACTATGGAACCATGGAATCATGGAATCATGGAATCATGGAACTATGGAATCATGGAACCATGGAATCATGGAATCATGGAACTATGGAACCATGGAATCATGGAACCATGGAACTATGGAACCACGGAATCATGGAACTATGGAACCATGGAATCATGGAACTATGGAACCATGGAACCATGGAATCATGGAATCATGGAACTATGGAATCATGGAACCATGGAATCATGGAATCATGGAACTATGGAACCATGGAATCATGGAATCATGGAATCGTGGAACTATGGAATCATGGAACCATGGAATCATGGAACCATGGAACTATGGAATCATGGAACCATGGAATCATGGAACTATGGAATCATGGAACTATGGAATCATGGAATCGTGGAACTATGGAATCATGGAACCATGGAACCATGGAACTATGGAATCATGGAACCATGGAACCATGGAACCATGGAACTATGGAATCATGGCATCATGGAACCATGGAATCATGGAATCATGGAACCATGGAATCATGGCACCATGGAATCATGGCATCATGGCATCATGGAACTATGGAATAATGGAATCATGGAACTATGGAACCATGGAACTATGGAATCATGGAATCATGGAACTATGGAATCATGGAATCATGGAACCATGGAACTATGGAATCATGGAATCATGGAACCATGGAATCATGGAATCATGGAATCATGGAACCATGGAATCATGGAACCATGGAACCATGGAACCATGGAATCATGGAATCATGGAACCATGGAACTATGGAACCATGGAATCATGGCATCATGGAACCATGGAACCATGGAACCATGGAATCATGGAACCATAGAATCATGGAACTATGGAATCATGGAATCATGGAACCATGGAACCATGGAATCATGGCATCATGGAACTATGGAATCATGGAATCATGGAACCATGGAACTATGGAATCATGGCATCATGGAATCATGGAACCATGGAACCATGGAACTATGGAACCATGGAACCATGGAATCATGGAACCACGGAACCATGGAACCATGGAATCATGGAACCATGGAATCATGGAACCATGGAATCCCAGAATGGTTTGGGATGGAGAGATCCTGAAGATCATCAACCCCCTGCCATGGCAGGGACACCTCCCACTGTCCCAGGCTGCTCAAAGCTCCATCCAACCTGGCCTTGGAAACTTCCAGGGATCCAGGGGCAGCCACAGCTGCTCTGGGAATTCCAGCCCAGCCTCTCCCCACTCTCACAACCAGGACTTTTTTCCATGTGTCTTCACCTGACCTTTCCCTCTTTCAAACATTAGGATTTACGAATCGACAGAGCTTTTTCTTTTGTTCTCTTTCTGAATTCCTACAACTCCACTTGCTGGAGTAAAGCCACACAAAAACATCCTTCTGCCACCTCCACCCTACAAATCCAGTGCACTGCAGTCCCAGCTCGAGTGAGGTGATGCTGAGCTGAAGCCAGGAGGGAGCAAACACAAACCTTCAGCCTCCCAGAGCCCTTCACCTTTAGTTTTGTGTAACAGCTCTCACCAAAGCTGCAACTGTGTGAGAAAAAAAACCCCAACAGGCAGGAAATCTGAAAAGCTTTGCTGTTTCTATTCCCTGGAGAAGTAAAACGAGGCAACAGCACTTAGAGAAATGTACCCAGGAGGATCTTTTTCAAGTTAAAGCTGTGTGCAGCTACTCCTCAAACTCCAACCAGCAGCTTAGGCAGGAACAAGCACTCCCAAAAATCCATCTCCACGTCAAAAGGAAGACCCTGGTGGATGGAACCCACCTTGGGCTCCTCTCAAGAGGCCAGAAGTGTTCCTGTTCTCTGGCAAAGGCTGGATCTGTTCTGCTTTTTGGGATTGTTGCACTTCCAGAGGGTGCTGACCCTGCCCAGGCTCCCCAGGGAATGAGCACATTCCCAACCCTCCCAGAGCTCCAGGAGCCTTTGGAGAGCACTCCCAGGGATGCCCCAGGGTGGGGTTGTTGGGGTTATCTGTGCAGGGCCAGGTGTTGGATCAATGATCCCTCTGGGTCCCTCCTGCCTCAGCACATTTGCTGTGATTCCTCTCTCCCTCTAATAAACGAGCCTTTCCATGGAGATTTGAGACTGCAGCCCCTCCATGTGCTGTCCCTCTGAAGGGTGACAGGTCCCTGTGTCACCTGCCTCAGCCACAGCTGCAGCCCAACGTGAACCAGGCCAGGCCATCATCCCCAGATCCCCAGCCAGGGAGATTCAGCAGGCTAAGCTGAACTAAAACATCATTCAATGAAACAGCTCCATAATTCTCATCGGGATTAGAGTCATCAGCTGAAAATCCATTAAGAGAAATAGATTAAGCAATAAGGCAATGACCAGCCTTGGCTTTACTCTCCCTCTTGAATGTAAACAACCCCTGGAACCAAACCTGCCCGTGTGGAACCACCGAGAGGCACCAGCTCCCTCCTCATCCCTCAGCACCCCCAAGGAGCAGCTGCACCCCAAAAACCACCCTCAGATAAAGCCCCTTTGTCTAAGGCTCTTACAGAAAAGTATCTCCAAATACACCAGATCTTTGTTTGGGCAGAAATACCACCCTGAGCTGCTTCCTCCTCTCCAGAAAAGGCTAAATCAACATCTCCTGCTTGACCCAGATACAAAGGGCTCAGCATTTTATTTGGCAACAAATGCAGCTCAGCCAACGTGTGCATTTTCCCTCGTTATCAAGAACTGAGAATTAAACCAGCTGTCCTCCTCGCCTGCATTTGTAAACCTAAGGCCCCCAGGATTGTTAGGACTCTATTTTTACCCCAGCAAGGGAAATCCTAAATCAGAACAACCTAAAGTGCCTGCCCTGTTTATCCAACAGGGCATGAACTGGAACTGAGCAGCTGCTCCGAGCAACACCTCCCCATCCCAGTGAGCCACCAGCAAAACCACACCTGACCTGGAGCTGCCTCAGGCAGGACATCCTGAGGAGCAGGGAAGAAATTCCTGTTCCAGGCTGGCCCTAAAGCTGCTCTGAATGTTGGTGAAACCTCAGAGAATCTCCAGGTGGCCAACTGAGCTTGGGCAGTGCTCGGGCCAGGGCTCACCCAGGGTGTTCATATGGAATTCAGAGATTCCCAGACTGGTTTGGGATGGAAGGGACCTTAAAGCTCCAGTGTCACCTCTGCCATGGGCAGGGACACCTTCCGCTTGTCCCAGGGTGCTCCAGCCTGGCCTTGGGCACTGCCAGGGATCCAGGGGCAGCCACAAACTCTGGAAATTCCAACCCAGCCAGGAATTCCTGCCCAATCTCCCTCTGGCAGTGGGAAGCCAGTCCCTGTGTCCTGTCCCTCCAGGCCTTTGCCCCAAGTCCCTCTTCAGCTTTTCAGTGTCTGAAGGTATAAAACTGCAGTTCCACACTGTTCAAAATGCAAAATAAAGAAAGCCAATCCTGGCTTGGACCACTCAAGCACCAAGGTGTCACTAATGATCCAACAAATTCCAGTGAGGTTCCTCTGCTCCAACCAAGCACAGAGCAGCTGAAATTCATTTCTTTCTCCTGTTAGAAACAGGATTTCCTGTGGTGAGGAACCTGCCAGCCCCCAGCACCAGCACTGCAGCTGGGCTGACATTCCTGACCCCTCCACTGACTGAAATCACCTCAGGCCAGGGCTCTCACACCCTCACTGTTGCTGGGAGTCTTGGATTCATCTAAACCCCAGTGTTCTGCTGAAAAAAAAAAAAATAAAAATCCTTCAGGAGTTTGGAAGTTATGCTGGACTTTACAGATCCTAAAGAAAGCTGAGCTGGAAAGCCAGGATGGTTTCCTGATGCAAACACCGAGCTGGTGTTGGGTGTGACAGACCCAAGCTGCAATTTTTGGTGTTTCAGAGCAGAAAACATTTCGGGGAGATGCCAAGGAAGTCAAAACCTGGCACATGGAAAGTATCAGCAAACCCCAAAAACTATGACATGAAAGGTGTCATCAAAACCCCAAAAAACCTGGGACATGAAAGATGTCCAAACCCCAAGGAAGTGAGAGAAGGCAAAAGGTGAAGGACAGCACTGATGGAGGTGACAATGGGGACAAATAAATGGCAATAAATCACACAACTGTGAATGGGGGCCAAACCTGTCCCCAGTGCTGGGAACAACACGAGCACTTGCCCAGGGAGATTTGATTCCTGAGGAACTGAGGGAGCTGGGCAGGTCCTGGGGTCAGCTCTGAGCAGGACTAATCTGCAGCCAGGAGCTCCTGGCTGAAAATCCCCACCCTGGGCACGCCAGGGGCAGTTTTTAGAAGGAAATTAAACTAAAATAAAACTAAAATTGAGCTAAAATGAAACTAAATGTGCCATCACCAGATGGGCTTTAAGGTCCCTTCCAACCAAACCATCCTGGGATTGTGTGATCACACCAACACCCAATTCCTGTCTGCAAGGAAGGAAAGCTTTATGTACAATTCCTACTAATTCTTTCTGTTAAAAGAACACAAGAGGAGCAGATATTTGGCAAAAAAAATGCCACAACCTTGGGTGGGCAGAGCCAAGGAAAGTCTGCTTTAAGTGGAGACACCAGAGAAATTATTGGGATTGGGTTCCACAATTCTTTAATTTTAGGATGAAAAAAGGTGCAAGCGACAGAATTTATTACCTCAGATGTGAGCACCCAGGTCAGGGTGAACAGGCAAGAAAAGAAAGGGATTAAGAAAAAGCAGGGAAAACCTCTTTCTGTCAGCTAAAATGGACCCAGTGAGCACTTTGCCTCGTGACTGGGTGCAGAGCTGCAAGGTGAGCGCCAAGAGGAGGCAGGGAGGCTGATCAGGATCTCAGGACAGGGAGCTGAGCTTTGAATGAAGGACAGATTTAGCATCAGCTCCACCTTCCAGCCAGCACTGTCTGCTCAGGGGAGTTATTTTTACTATAACCACCTCGCTGCTGATTAACAGGGGAGAGGGGAAAAGCCTCAGCACAGAAAGTTTGAAAGCTTTTTAAGGAACGTCTGAAGAATTCCTGTCTGGTCTCTCTTGTGTGCTGAAAATCCTCTAAAGTGCACGCACAGAAAACATTTAGTTGCATTTAGTTTGCTCCCAGGAGAGGATAAATCCAGAGATTAAGAGAGTAAAAATTACAAAGAGTAGAAAATAAGTTTTAAGATTCCCTGATATTCATGCCTGTGAGAGAGAGCTCTGCCAGCTCAGTTATCTCTGTATCAGCTCACCCAGACCTGTGGTTGGCAAGGACAACGAACAAGCTTTTATAATAAAGACCGTGAGAACAAAATTTCAAACCAAAAAGAAAAAAAAAAAAAAAGCTAAAAAACCCCTTGGCAATCTGAATAAACCATCTGCAAAACACAACCCAGCCAGAACACTGGGAGCACTCCCATCTCAGTGACCTTTCCATCACTGATGCTCAGCCCCTCTGGGGAAAACATGTCAATCCACTTCAGATGAGGTTTTAAATGTTTGTCTGATTTAAAGATCCCACAGAGCTGTGCTTTCAAACAGCTGCCCCTTGAGCTGCACAGAATTCACCAGCCAAGCCAAACTGGGCTTCCCAGTTGCCCCAAAATATGAACCTCGTTGCTGATTTGTCCTGTAGCTCAACCTTGGTATCAGAGCAGGTGTAGGCAAATCCCACCATCCCAAAAAAACTGGGACATGAAAAGTGTCAGCAAACCCCTAAAACTGTGACATGAAAGGTGTCATCAAAACCCCAAAAAACCTGGCACATGGAAAGTGTCAGCAAACATCATCACCCCCAAAAAACCTGGGACATGGAAAGTGTCAGCAAACATCATCACCCCCAAAAAACCTGGGACATGGAAAGTGTCAGCAAACCCCAAAAACTGTGACATGAAAGGTGTCATCAAAACCCAAAAAAACCTGGGACATGGAAAGTGTCAGCAAACCCCAAAAACTGTGACATGAAAGGTGTCATCAAAACCCCAAAAAAACCAGGGACATGAAAGATGTCAGTAAACCCCCAAAAATCTGTGACATGAGAGGTGATGGCAAAGGGCTTCACCCCGAGAACTCTGTGACATGAGAGGTATGTGCACAAATACCCAATTTCTGGGGTGCACAAATACCCAGTTTCTGGGGGGTTTTCTGCTCCACGTTTGCTGCCAGCATCTCTTCACTCCTGCCACGTTTCAGCTCCCAAGACAACTGATGACCCTCTGACGTTCAGGTACAACATCAAGCCCAGGTGACCACAGAACAGGAGGGTCTGAGCTGAGCCCAAGGGAACATCTCCAGCTGTGCCACCCAACCTTGGCTCGAGCCAGGAGCTCCCTGTGACCACCACAGGGCAGGCAGTGGCTCCCTGGAGCTGACAGCTCTGCTCAGGCTCCGAGGAGGAGCCAGGGCAGCACTCCTGAGATGCTGTCACCACTTCAGTCACGGCTACCTGAGCTCCTTAAAAATCTATCCCTTGAGCCAATTGTGAGGAACACTGAGAGAATGGAAAGGGAAGCATCTCCCCCCATCCTCAACACCCCATCCCTGGAAGTGCCCAAGGTCAGGCTGGACAGAGCTTGAAACAACCTGGGACAGTGAGAAGTGTCCCTGCCCACAGCAGCGGTGGCACTGGATGGGCTTTGAGGTCCCTCCAGCCCAGCCCACGCTGGGATTCTGTGGCTCAGTGACAAGGTGAGACACGTTGGCACGTCACAGAGGGGAGTTTGTACTGCCCAAACCTCCTTCCACATGAGATTAGAGACTGAAGCATCTTAGAGAAATAATGAGAGAAAGCAGAACTCCAATTAGACCCAGCAGCGGTGAGTGAGCGCTGGCTGCGGGGGGCGATGCCCACAGCCCGAGTGACCATGGGGTGTCACTCACACACCACAAACCCACAGCAGAAGCAGCTCCGTGGCTGTGTGAGCACAGCCCCTTGGGGACAGCCCTGCCCCGCTCCCGGAGCTCAGCTCACCCCAAGAGTTTCGGGGCTCCACCTGAGGAGCTCACCCTTCTGCACCTCCGTGTTTAGAATGGACACAGTTGCCATTCTACACCAGTCCCACGAGGGGCTGACAGACCGGCTGGCTACAAAAGGGAGGCAAAAAAAATCTTTTTGTCTTTCTCCCCTGACACATTTTCTCTCCTCTCGTTAACGCGGGCGACGGACAAAGCACAAACACCGTCGGCGCATCCAAAATCTGGGAGGGGAAAAAAAAAAAAAGCAGGTTTATTGCTGGCTGGGGCTGGCGAGAGGGGACACAGGGATGTTGTTCCAGGCGGGAGAACAAAGATTAACTACTCTTCTCACAGATTTTCAATCCGGGAAGAGTGACCTCATGCAGCACGGCACTATTGAAACAACAAACCCCGCAGAACACAACGAGCTGCTATTGACCCTTGGAATGGCAACCGGGGAGGGGAGGGGAGGGAGGGTTTGGGAAAGAGCTTCCAGAAAGTGACAGGCAAATCCCACTTTGAATTTCAGCACCGGCAAGAGCTTAACTCCACAATTCATTCCACCCATCGCTCCTGTGGCTGCCCTCAAACAGAAGCGGCAAAAGGTGCCAGAAAGCTTACGGGGAAAAGCCCAAACCCGCAGATTCTTTTGGCAGGGGGCTGAAAGGTTTTAATTTTGATATCACCCCGCTGTCACAATGCTGCTCGTGACCAGGGAGCTGTGGCAGGAGGGTACCCAGGGGTACCCGTGAGCATCATGGATTTGAAAACCCGCTGCTCAAGTTTAGGATCCCGAGAAAGCCACTGACAGCTGCTGCTGCTGCTGCAGCAGGTGCTGTGCAGCCAGCCAGGCAATTAATTTCCCCCGTTTCCCCACGGTTTTTAGCCGTGTAAAAAAACCCCATTCTTTGTTCCGACCAAGCACGGCCGGTGCCGGTCCCCAGGTGCTCCCTCAGCCCTCCCCGCACCTCCGGGGCTCACCCGGCGCTTCCCGGCTCCTGGCCGGGGAGCTAAAAATTACTAACATACCATCACGTGGCAAATCTCCTTGCTTGGGAGCCGGAGAGCTCTGCACCTTGCTGACCTCGATGTCTTTTTTTTCCGGAGGAGCTGTTTTGCCGGGCTCCGGCTCGGCGCCTTTGCCTTTGGGAGCATCGAGCCCCGGCGCTCCATCGGTGCCGTTCCTCTTGTCCCTCTTGGCCGTCGCCTCCTGCCGCTCTTTGTCCTGACCGCCGAGCTCAGGGATTTGCTCCAGCTTGCTGTGGAAAGCGCTGGGGCTGCCCAGCTCTTTTTTCAGCGAGTTGCTGCCGTTCCACTCGTCTCGCTTCTTGGCGGCCGGTTCCTCCGGTGGAGGGGCCGGGGGTTGAGCAGCGGGGCCGGGGCTCGGCGGGGCAGCGGGGCCGCCGGGCATCCCCGCGGGGCCGGGCACCGCCGCCTGCTCCTCCGCTACCGTCAGCGACCTCTTCATCGGGGCGCTGGGCTTGCCGGCCGTGGGGCTGCGGCTCTGGGTCAGGCTGCTATTAGGAGAGAGCAGCCCAGTGGCGACGTCTTCTCTAAGCACCGGCTCAGGGTATTTATCGGCCAGGTTAAGGGTTAGGGGCACCGACAAGTGAGAGCACTCTGACATCGCACGCCTCATCGCCTTCCTCTGGTGGGCAGCCCTGGCCAGCAAACTGCCCTCAGAGCCCAGCTGCTCCTCCATCTCCTCCTCCAGCTCGGGGCTCTCGCTCAGGTCGCTGCTCCTGGACTCGTCCTGGGCCAGCTCCACGGTGGTGGTCGGAGGGGCTGCTTTGGGGGATGCCAGCCCGCTCTGCCCGGAGCTCTCATTGAGCACCCCGAGGACACAATAGCCGGGGGTTCCATCTTTTTTCGCCGTCGCTTCTTTCGAGCCCGAGTCGTTGGGCGGGACAGGGTGGAAATTGGGGTTCCAGACGCTGATTTCCTGCTCCTTCACATATTTGCTGCCATCGCTCTCCGACACGGACAGATGGGGTGGCTTGGGCTCTGCCTGGCATTTGCTCTCCAGCCCAGCCTTACCCACGGCTTTCTCTTGGTCGGTGATGGCTTCATTCTTCCCCAGCCCAACAGAGGCTTTTTCGGCTGCCGCCTGCCCCGTGCGGAATTCGGTGCCTTTCGGGTTCCCCAAGCTCCCATCCGCCGATGGAAACGTCTCCGAAATCAAAGACCAGCTCTCAAGGTGACCCGCGGCCGCCTGATATTTCTTACCCGGCACCTCGATTTCTCTTTTGTCTTTCGGAGCTATTTTGAGCTCTTTGTCTAATTTCCCCTCGAAGAAGCACAGCTTATCCTCGTCCGTAAAGCCGGCGCTCTTCACCAACCCGTCCTTCAGCATCGCTCCGCCCGCGTTCACGCTCAAACCGATCTCGTTCAGCTTCCCCTCCGTCCTCTGCCACTCGAACTCGGCTTTGCCGAAATCTTTGGGAGACTCCATGCGGCGGAAAGCTGTCGGGAAGCTCTCGGGGCTCTTGCCTTTCCCCAGCGGGCTGTACTCGGTCAGCGGGGCCGGCTGCTGCTCGGACAGGGACATCGCGGCGGCTCCGCTGCTGCAGCGCTCGGCGCGCCGGGCTCGCTCGCCGTGACGACAAGCGGCGTGCCCCCGGTATTCGTGACAAAACCTCGTCCTCCCCACCCCTCCCCTCCCCTGCGCCGTCGTCTCCGCTCGCCGCAGCCAGCCACTGGTTCAAAAGGAAGCGGCAGGTTGCATCCTTTTGTGGAGGAGAAGCCTCAAGAATTCACTTGGGCCCCGGGGCTGAGGTTGCCGCCAGGGTTTAATCGGCTCAGGGTGAAGGGTTGTTCTGGCAGCGGCCTTTGGGGGGGTCTCGATGCTTTTCAGAGGGGGTTCAGCCTCTCCTTTTGCTCTGTCGTGATCGATGCTGTTTATCGGTATCAATTCCTGCCGCTGAGCCATTCCAGGAACACGCAGGAGCCAAGGTCGGCAACTCGCCCCCCCCCCGACCCCCCCTTCCAGCCCAGCCCCAAAAGCACAGGGCAGAATGGGCTCTTTCAGCACAAGGGCTTTTGTTTTCTGTGAATTTTAATATATTCTTTTGGAGTCAACAGTGATCACAAGTCCTGCTGTAATGAGGATTTCACAATTCACAAACCGGCTCGCTCCCGTTTAGGCAAGAGGACAAAGCTGAAAAGGACGGGATGGGATGTGCTTGGAAAGGTCCTGAGTCTCCAATACAGCAAGATTCATTTTGATTATAGATATATTTTTTTGACCATGAACATATCTTACGATATTTTTAGCTGATTTAAAGATGTTTTTTGAAACAGCTGCCTCTTGGGGGTCCCACACCATCTGCCAGACAAGCCAGAGGTGTGCCCCAATTGATAAAACCACCAACTTCATTGCTTGTTGTCCTGGCTGCAGGTGGATTTATTTTTTTTTTTTTCTGTCACACTTCATTCACACTTTGTGCTGGCTCCATCCCTACCCAGCCTCAACACCTCTGATGTGCCCTCCTCAGCCACCTCTACCCCAGCACCTCCACAGGGCTCCTTCCACTTGGGAGTCTTGCTTTGGACACCATCCCCCTGGGTGGAGGTTGCTCAGAGGCACCAAACTGCAGATTCAGCTTTGATTCTTAAGTGTCTGGTGCAGCTTAATCCTTGACTGAAGCAGATTTTGCTCTCTGAACCAGGGTCACGACACAGCAACCGGCCCCACTCCACCCTGGAGAAAATGTCCTTACAGAGCTGGTGGAAAAAGGCCTCCCCTGGCTCGAGTTGAACTGAGAGAAATGTATTTTTATCCCCAGAGCCTGCAAGTTCCACTACGCCCCCTGAATTGAACCTGCTGTGAGGAACGCTACAATCCACACATTTATCTGCTTGTATTTAAGCTCGGGATTTAAGGCACTGCTATATTTAAAAACAATGACTAAGGAACTGTAAGTTAGAGGAATCTTTCCTGACAGCCTCTAATTAACCAGAATAGTTCCACCCACAACCTTCACTTCTCAGAGAGCCTTAAACAATTTTCTCTCTGCTTTAAAATATTCCGAGGTGCCTCGCCGTGGGAAACGGGCTCACGGCTCGTGCTCTCCCTTCCTCCCTGATGTAGGACTTGTTGTTTGCAAGCACTTGCTCACTCTGAAAGTACTGCCTGTGCTCCCCAAGCTGGCAGGCCCCGAGTTCCTCTAATCCTGAGTAATTCCTGTTATTCCTTCATTGCTCACTCAATCCAAACCAAGGGGTTTTTTGGTTTTTTTTTTACAGGAAATCTCAATCCGTCAGAGATCCCTTAAAGCACTTCCCCAGGAGTGAGGGGAGCCCTGAAACCACCTAGGAGCTTTTTATTTGATTTTTAAAAAAGCAAACATCTACCATTTGTAACAGAGGAGAAAAACCCTCTTTGATTTGGGGCTGGTACTTCAGAGCCTGGGATCATGGCAGGGATTTGCATCACAGGGAAGAAAAGCCTGACTCCGTGTCAGTGCACAGCCACTAACAGAACCCGCTGCTGCTGCTTTATTAAATAATATTTTCTAATGCAGGAAATGAGCCACGGTCAATACTTGGATGCTCAGAAGCAGGAGAATGCTTAGCTATGAAAAATCTCCAAAGTCATCCAGTATTTAATCTCCCAGGACATTAATGGAGGTAATGCAGAGTTCATACACTGAGAGCTTCCCAACAGCTTCCTCCTGCCCACAGCATGCTGCTCCCAGATCCCTCCCCAGTTCCAGTGCCCTGGCCTCTATCTCCTACCCAGTCCATTTATTTTTATTTCTATTTATGAATATTCTGCCTCTGAAGCTGTGCTGGTGCAACGCTTCCAGCAAGGAACAGCCACTGGCAAGCTGTGATCAGCAGCTCCTTCCACCAGGGCTTTGGGCCCCGTTGTTCCTTTAGATTTCTCACAAACCTTAAATTCTCTGAAGAATTAAAAGGCAAATTGGTCACTGAAGATGAGCCAGGAAGGGGTGGAAGGATGTTCAGAACACAGAGTTGGGCAGATTTTGAGAGGTGACTCAAAGCAAGGGAGGGTCTCACTGGAGCGGTGCTGGGTTGGAAGGTAGAGTCAGATACCCTCAAAGGAGCCCCAACCCCTGCTTTTCCCTCAGTTCAACCTGGAGGAAGATTTCCTACTCTTCAAGTACCAAATCTGGGGTTTCCCCACTCCTCTGGGCTCTCCATCCCCTCTCATGTCAGGCAGGAGCAGTGACGTGAAGATGCTGGCAACCAGGCCTCGCTCCAGCTTCTGCACATGGAGCTTCTTCCCCCACTCCCTCCCAGAGCTGAGAGCAGCCTGCTCTCCAGGAGGAAAACTCTGTTTTGCCTGCTCTCCAGGAGGAAAACTCTGTTTTGCCTGCTCTCCATGAGGAAAACTCTATTTTGCCTGTTCTCCAGGAGGAAAGCTCTGTTTTGCCTGTTCACACCCCCACTAAACCCTGTCCTTCCTTGCAGGCCGAGCTGACAGAAATCAGCTGAGCACACCCAGCACAGCCTCAGGCCACCTCTGCAGCCACACTCAGCTCTACTGAGATGCTTTTTTATTGATCCTTTCCCAAGGGCAGCCATCCCCAAGGGATGCCTGTGTGCCCTCCCTGGGCTCTTCCAGGTGGAACTGGGCTGTGCCAGTCCCCGGAGCAGGCGGAGATCGCTGCCATCCCACGTCAGCTCTGGTACCCAATCTGCATCCTCCCAGCCTCAGCAGATGAATCAGCCTAGTGCTTCTATTTTTGCTTCACTCCCGAAGCTATTACTTATCCCTGCTAATGCTCTGGGGGGTTTTTTGGTGTTTTTTTTTTTTTTTTTTTGCTTTAATCTAACACAATCGTTTTCTGTGCAGCCTCTTTGCTCTGGTTTCTAAGGCAACATCACTTTCCAGGATGATGAGCTCCTCGGTGCCAGCGTGGTGTTGGCGTGGTCTCTAATTAAGAGTTATTACCAGGAAGGGCAATCAGAGCCATGAGGGCACGCTCTGGGTGTCCAGGAAAGTGGGATTTACACTCCCCCTGCCCTGTGTGCTCACACACACACACAGGCTGTGGAAGCAGCCTGACACCCCTGCTCAACTCAGCCCTGCTTCACTTCTTCCCACAGGCTGCAAGAAAGGATAAAACTGGAATATTTAGGGTTCTGAGCACCAGAACCTTGCCCTGTGAGGCTAAACATTGCCAAGGAGTGGAGTTGTACAGCCCTCAAACACAGCCTCGTGTTTTATAGGACGGGTCATTTACAGATCAAACCCCGCTTTGGGATTTGCATCAAAAAGCAGAGATCAGCCAAAAGCAGGAATCAAACGCACTCCAGAGTGTTTCCAACTCAATGTTTGCTTTTTGTGGGGGGATTTCGCAGTGGAAACCGAGAAGAGGCAACACAAAGTTCACCGAAATGATGCACAAGCCACAGGCTGGCAAACATCAGCCAGGGAAAGAGGCTTGGAATTCAGATTTCCCCAGAAAGTTAAACAGCATCACTGAGGAAACGTGGTTCAGCAGCCTCAGCCTGGCACAATCTGCAGCCAGGAGTGGATTTGTTTAGCTCCCAGCTTTTCTTGAAAATCTGAGTGTCGAGGATGAGCAGGAAGAGAAAACCAAGGAAGGAAATCAACCTCAGCAAGGCTGGCCAAGGACAGCGGGTGCTGCTCCGAGGGAGAGCTGGGCAGGGCTGCATCCAGCTGGAGAGAAAGCAGGAGCTGGTGGAACAGGGCAGGAAAAAATCTGGGAAAAAACCCAAAAAACTGGGAAAAATCTGCCCTGGGATCCAGCTGGTTTGGGCAACCTCGAGGGAAAACGGAGCTGTGGGGTGGGACAGGACAGGGAGGGTGGATTTAGATGGGATTTTGGGAAGGGATTCCTGGCTGGGAGGGTGGGCAGGCCCTGGCACAGGGTGCCCAGAGAAGCTGTGGCTGCCCCTGGATGCCTGGCAGTGCCCAAGGCCAGGCTGGACACTTGGAGCAGCCTGGGACAGTGGGAGGTGTCCCTGCCCATGGCAGGGATGAGGTTTGAAATCCCTTCCAACCCAAACCATTCAAGGATTCTGTGATGGATCCTGGTGGATCCTGGTGGATCAGAGGCCCTTGAGCACCCAGCACTGCAGAGCTGCACCTCTGAGAAAACATCCTGTAAGGCAGCTCAGCTCAGCTCAGCTCAGCTCAGCTCAGCTCAGCTCAGCTCAGCTCAGCTAGCTCAGTTCAGTTCAGCTCAGCTCTGTTCAGCTCAGCTCTGTTCAGCTCAGCTCAGCTCAGTTCAGCTCAGCTCTGTTCAGTTCAGCTCAGCTGAGTTCAGCTCAGCTCAGTTAGCTCAGTTCAGCTCAGTTCAGCTCAGCTCTGTTCAGCTCAGCTCTGTTCAGCCCAGCTCAGCTGAGTTCAGCTCAGCTCACTTCAGCTCAGCTCAGCTCACTTCAGCTCAGCTCAGCTCTGTTCAGTTCAGCTCAGCTCAGCCCAGCTCAGCTCTGTTCAGTTCAGCTCAGCTCAGCCCAGCTCAGCCCAGCTCAGCTCAGCTCAGTTCAGCTCAGCTCTGTTCAGCCCAGCTCAGCTCAGCTCAGCTCAGCTCAGTTCAGCTCAGCTCTGTTCAGCCCAGCTCAGCTCAGCTCAGCTCAGCTCAGCTCAGCTCAGTTCAGCTCAGCTCTGTTCAGCCCAGCTCAGCCCAGCTCAGCTCAGCTCAGCTCAGCCCAGCTCTGTTCAGCCCAGCTCAGCTCAGCTCAGCTGAGTTCAGCTCAGCTCAGCCCAGTTCAGCTCAGCCCAGCTCAGTTCAGCTCAGTTTTAGCCAGGGACAGAAGCAACACCTCCAAACCCCAAACTCCCAGAAGGGCCAAGGTCCCACCCCAGGTCTGTGTAACACTGACACAGAGCTGCCTGTGACACCCCGTGGGCTTCAGCTCCCTCACACACCCCACTGGGATAATTAACAGCTCTTTAATTAATGAACAGGCTGCACTATGACAACGCTGAGCATTATTAGATCTCCTCTGTTATTAGCAGCTCCTGCACCACAACTGCACTTGTGCTGACGATCTCAGGATGAACTGGCTGCACTCAACACATCCTCCAGCCCCTGCCCTGATTAACACAACCTTAATCAGCTGATGAATTCCTGTCAGACAAAC
Organism: Phylloscopus trochilus trochilus; assembly: GCA_016584745.2. Classification (NCBI taxonomy): domain Eukaryota; kingdom Metazoa; phylum Chordata; class Aves; order Passeriformes; family Phylloscopidae; genus Phylloscopus; species Phylloscopus trochilus. The sequence continues at coordinate 430,215 of WQNJ02000546.1, forward strand.
CCAAATTACAGCCTGGGGTCCCATCCCACAGGAGAACCAACAAACACGCTAGGCCTGAGAGCTTACTGTGCAAAAAAATGCTGTAAACCCACTGAAAACAACAGAAACCAGGCAGGAAAAAAAAAAAAAAAAGAAAATATTTACTGTGTCTGCAAAAGCAAAGCAAATCCTGTAATTAGCCAGGGCTGGGCCATTTCTTGCTTTTCAATGTGTTTGAAAATGCTGAGCAATCTGCATCCCAACGGGGTGATTGTGGCAATGGGCTGGGGACAGGAGGCGGCCACAGGGATGGGGATGGGGGGGAAGAGGGATGCAGGCAGGAGAGGATCACTCCAGCCCCCAATTTGGGGCAGCAATTGAGGGGCAGGCTGGCTGTACCACAGGCTGGTTGTGCAATGAGCACTCAGCTCCGAGGGATCCGAGCTGGCCCTGGGCTGAAGAGCTTATGCAAATCAAAATCCATAAGAGGATCCAGCCCCCAAAGGCTGAAACAAATTAATTTCTTTTTTTTTTTTAATTTTTTTTTTAAATCGACTATTCTTCAAGGACAGATTGAAGAAGAAGGAAAAAAAAATAAATATATATCTTTAGCAAGTCTGCCTTTGAAACACGAGCTGGAGGAGCAGAGGGAAGGGGGATGTCAGCAGCAGATCAGAATCCAACAGCTCAACCCTGGCTGAGTGAAACCTTCCCATCATTTTCCCTCCCTTTTAACCCATTCCCAGCCCCTCCTTGGAAGCACAGAGTTTAGGAAGCACAGAGTTTAGGAGCCTCCCTGTCATCTCTAATGCCCAAATTGAGTTTGAATTCCTACAAGAGGCAACACAAAAGGTTCTGTCACATTGTAAAAGGCTGATAATGCCTGGCCTGCTTCTGTTATCGGCTCAGCTGCCTCCTGACATTCAAAGGTAGAAAATAATTTTTTCCAGGAGGCTTCTGGAGCAGCTCTTCCAATGGCAACGACAACAATGAGAAGCTGAAATAAACCCCCAGAGAGGGATGAGGGATTAAAGTCAAGAATTGCACCATCAGCCTTTCAGCCAACACTCCTTCAGCTGGCACGGTCGAAAATAGAAGGAAAAAAAATAAAATTACAGAAGTGTGCAAGGCCTAATTTACAGGAGATGGATCCAACTTCTGTCAGGGACGGGGATCTGCAGCATCACAGTTGCCATGGCTCCCCAAGGGAGCTGTGCCACAACGCTGGGACCTGTTTTAGCAGCACAGACAGGAGCTGATGTTTGCAGGGAAGCAAATCCTGTTATCCTGGAACAGGCAGTGGAGGATGTGGGAGCCTGGCTAAAAGAGATTTCATCGCTGAACTTTGGCAGGAGGTCCTCCAAAATGCCTTCATCTGGGAGTAAATCTTGTTTCTTTGCCCCTGCCTGCCCACCAGGGGAAAGAAAAAAAGATGGAAAGGCACTTGGGGACAAGGGATGGAGGGACAGGACACAGGGAATGGTTTCCAGAGGGAAGGGATGGGTGGGAGATTGGGAATTGGGAATTCCTGGCTGGGCTGGAATTCCCAGAGCAGCTGTGGGTGTCCCCTGGATCCCTGGCAGTGCCCAAGGCCAGGCTGGAGCAGCCTGGGGACAGTGGGAGGTGTCCCTGCCCATGGCAGGGGTGGCACTGGATGTCCCTCAAGGTCCCTCCCAAGCCATCCCAGGATCCTGTGAGGATTATCAGATGTGGAGTAGGAGCCTCCCAGCACTGCCTGACAGTCCCAGGTGAGGTGCTGGCCAAGGTGTGACAACAGCTGAAGATACAAACCCCCCCCTGAGCATCATCCCATTGTTACAGACCAGGAGCACGAGCACGGAGGGGACACACAGTTCCATGTGACATCTGGACTTTCACAGCCACCTCCTGCATCCCTGCAGCTCTGCCCAGGGAAGTGCTGCGACCACCACGATGCCTTCAGTTCTAATTCCATGTATTCAGTTTTAATTCCATGTTTTTCAGGTTCTGTGCTGCCCAGGGGTGCAGCTCTGAGCCTCACATTTGGGGTCAGCACAGAGCAGGGACACAAAACAAATCTTTCCCTGCTGCACACCAAGGACAACTTCCAGCCCAAAAAGCACAAACAAGGGTGAACTGGAGGGAGGAACAAGAAGGATGGGACCTCACAACCTGCAGCTGGAATTGGACAATTCAACCCCAATATGCAAATGGACCAAAACTGATTAATGTGTGAGACCTCATGACCGGGCGTCCATTTTGTGATCATTTTGTGTCCATTTTGTGATCATTTTGTGTCCATTTTGGGTCCACCTTGGGTGCAGCCCTGTCCAGTCTCCTGCCCTGCCCAAGGTGTCCCCTAAAAGCCCTTTCTACAAATCTCTGCTTTATTCTCCAGCTCTGTCCAGCCTCTCTTCCAGCCCAACCTTCCCAAGGCACCAACCAGCCCCAGAAATTACCAAAACCCTGCAGATGTGACACTGTTCAGTGGTGGCCTTGGCAATGCTGGGGTTAAAGGCTGGACTTTTCCAAGCTGAACAATTTATCTGTCAGCAAACAAACCCAGTCACCATGACCAGGGAGATATCTCCACACCTTTCCCTTCACTGAGCTCTGGGCTTGGCCCCGGGCGCTTCCACACCACTGCCGCCAACTGAGGGACTCAGCCAGGCCTCCTGAGGGATTGCAGCTCAGGGAACAGCTGGGCCATGAAGGGCCCAGGCAGGCATGGAAATGGAGACAAAAGCCTCAGTTCATGTGCTCTGTGTTTCTGCACTTTCTGGGAATGGGGAGGTTTGGAGTGCCCATCGCTGGAGGTGTCCCCAGGAATTCCTGGAGGTGGCACTCAGTGCTCTGGGCTGGGGACGGGGTGGGGATTGGGCACAGGATTCCAATCTTCATGATGTTGGGATTTTGGGATGGCAAAGCACCTTCAGCTGCTGTGGGAAGACGGCACCAAGAGCTCCAGAACAAGCTCAGCTGTGGAAACTCCTGAGCTGGGAGACACCCACAAGGATCATCGATCCAACTCCTGGCCCTGCACAGACACCTCAACAATCCCACCCTGAGAGTGCTGTCCAAAGGCTCCTGGAGCTCTGGCAGCCTCAGGAAAGTGCCAATGTGGCTCCTTCCCTGGGCAGTGCCCAGCACCCTCAGGGGGAACTCAGAGCTGGGCCTTCTGAGCTCCTCTTAAAAAAAACCCCAACAAACCAACTGTTGACTCTACAAAGTGTTGAAAGGAGGAAAGCAATGGAAGGTTATCAAAGCCCTGAGTAAACTCACATCAGGACAACTTCCAGGTGCAAAGTTTGTGCCAACTTACTCACAGTGCTGCTCTGAGCCAGGACTCCTGCAGCCCGTGCAAGGTTACCTGTGCAAGACACTCAGGAGGAGCTTTTCTTTCAAAAACTCCTGGCAGACAAAGGAAAGGCTTGGAAGAGACGTTGGTTTTGTAAAAAGATGCTGCCTTCAGCTCTCCCTTTTGTTTTGTTGCATCATGCACCAAAGAGCATCACTTCTGCAGGCACAAGTTCATGCAGAGAACACCACTTCCACTAAAATAGAACCACTCCGGGGTTATGCAACGCTCATTAAAATTACAAAACCTCTCAAAAAAAAAAAAACAACCTGAGCAGCATGTTAAGGCACCCTGGAGCTCGGGGTCTGGTGAGTTAGTGGCTGCATCATGCAAACTGGCAGCGAGAAACTCTGCAGGAACAGCACCAAAAGTTCATGCCTGACGATGACGAGGCAAAACCAGAGAGCACCTGAGGGCAGGGAGAAACTTCCCGGCCCACCTCAGCAGAGTGGGGTTCACAGAACTGCCAACTCTTTCTGAGGAAGCTTTAGAGTGAGCACAAGTACAGGAATATTGGTAATTTTGCCTCTCTCCGCATTTCAGAATTTCTAAGAGCTGGATTCAGCTCTGTGGGATGAATTCCAGCTCATTTCCTATGAGCTACAGGGACCTTGCTCCCTGGAGAACAGCCCTGGATGCTGACCAGCCCATCCAAAGTCTCTTAAAAGGGATAAAGCCTCAAAATTTACAGCAGTCCCACCATTGTTTAGGTCGAGCTGCTTCTGGAGAAGGTTTTGATTTAGAAGGAAACACGTTCTGTGGATGAAGTGCCTCGAGGAGGCTTCGAGCCAAACCAGCCGCAGGAGGGGAAGGAGATGCAGTTGGGATCAACCCCAACCCTGCCAACAACAGGGACTCAAAGCATTCCCTGCCCCTGGCATCCTCCACCCCTGAGCAGGGCCACGGGCACCACTGGCACACCACAGCTCCAGGCCACCCCCTGCCTCAGGTGCTAAGAACCCAAAAAAGTGCCGACGGAGCCGGAGGGCCCAATGCCACCGCAGAGCTGCAGAACTTTGGGCATTAGCACTGTGAGCCAGGCAAGCAGCCCCAGCAGCCCCCCTGAGAGCAGCAAAACACCCCTCATGCCAGGCTGGGATGCCCTCCTGAGGCTCATGCCCTGGGCACACACACACACACACACACACACCCACACACCTCTGAGCCGGGGCACGGCTCTGGGGGCTGGCCTGGCCACCAGGGCTGCCACCCCACGGGCCTTGGTGGGTCTCATGTAGCCCTTGAGCTGCTCTGCTGCCTTCACTCTCTCCTTCTTTGACTCTTTCAGCGCCTTCTGCTCACATTTTTCTTCTGTTTCTTTAGCTGGGGCTTGAGATTCCTTCTCTTTACTGATTTCTTGAGATCCTTTAGTTGTGTCCTGAGATTCCTTCTCTTTAGGTATTTCTTGAGATTCCTTCTCTTTGGTTGTGTCCTGAGATTCGTTTTCTTTAGTTGTGTCCTGAGGTTCCTTCTCTTTACCTATTTCTTGAGACCCCTTCTCTTTGGTTATGTCTTGAGATTCCTTCTCCTTAGGTACTTCTTGAGATTTCTTCTCTTTAGTTGTGTCCTGAGATTCCTTCTCTTTAGTTATTTGAGATTCCTTCTCTTTGGTTGTGTCCTGAGATTCCTTCTCCTTAGGTACTTCTTGAGATTTCTTCCCTTTAGTTGTGTCCTGAGATTCCTTCTCTTTAGTTACTTCTTGAGATTCCTTTTCTTTAGTTGTGTCCTGAGATTTGTCTTCTTTAGTTGTGTCCTGAGGTTCCTTCTCTTTACCTATTTCTTGAGACCCCTTCTCTTTGGTTATGTCTTGAGATTCCTTTTCTTTAGTTGTATCTTGACTTTCTCTTTCTTTCTTTGTGCCTTGGGAACCCTTTCCTTTGGTTTTGGCCTGAAGTTCACCCACCTCAGACTTGGACACCGACGCGTCCTCCAGGAGAACGTCCCCACCACGAGGAGCCTCCTTCAGGAGAGCCTGGCCAGCACCAGCAGGGCCCTCCTCTGCAGCCTGCCAGGGACCTTTGCTGTTCTCTTTGGGCCATTTTGGGGTCATTTGGGCAGCTGCCCCATGCAAACCAGCAGCTTCAGTGCCCTGGTGCTGGGGTGAGCTCTGCTTGTTCCTCGTGCCCGGCTCAGCCCCTGCAGCTTTCCTGTCCGTGCCAGCTCCTGGCACAGCCTGGCACACCCTGGCAGGGGCTGGGGAGATGCTCCCTGGGCTCCCAGGTGTCCCTGCAGAGGCTGGGGAGATGCTCCCTGTGCTCCCAAGTGTCCCTGCAGAGGCTGGGGAGATGTTCTCTGTGCCCTTCTCTGCACAGCTCACGGTGGCCTCTGGTCCCCCCATCCCCTGGGCAGCTGCAGAGGCTGCTCTGTCTTTGGGATCTGCTGCCTGCTGAGGAAGCTCTGAGGGAACCTTGTGCCTTTTATCAGCAGGTTTGGTTTCTTCACCATCCACCTTGGCCAAGGGGGAAAGGTGACTTTTGTCCTTGGGCTGGCCACGGTGGGGAGCAGCCTCTCTGCTTCTCCCATCCTTCTCTCCAGGCTCTTTGTGTCCCAGGCTGCTGGGCTGCTCACCAGATTTCTGCATCTCCTCAGCACCAGGTCCAGGCTCTCTGCTGCTTTTCTTTGCCACAGCTTCCAGAGGAGGAGGAGGAGGAGGAAGAGGAGGAGGAAGGCCCCCAGTCCCTGCACCTCCCTCTCTCTGCTTTGGGAGGCCACAGGGAGCATCACCCCCATCACCAGGTCCACCTGCCACAGATTTGAAGTCACTTCCTTTATTATTCCCAAGTTTTTGAGGGCCACTGGGAAAGTTCTTAATGTTCCTGTTTTCATCTACCAAATCTGTGTCTTCTACCCCACATTCCAGCCCAGATCCCAGGGGAGGCTGTGCTTCACTCCTGCCTGCTTCTGCCTCCAGAGGAACAGGCTGCCTGGAGGCATTTTTAGCCTTTTTGCTGCTTCCATCATAACCCCTCTTTTTAGATCTCTCAGTGACTGGGGCCAGGCTGGGATCTGACACTGCTGGATGCTCTGGAACAGGATTTTTATTCCTGCTGCAAGGACTGGCACCTCCTGCTTCAGGTTTGTCCCTGATCTCTGGGCCAGCAGGAGGGAACATCGCTGCTGCTGCTTTATGCTCCAGCAGAAAAGGCTGCTGTGGGTCAGGCTCCCCCTTTTTGTGCTTCTCTTCACCACCTGTGTGTGATTTCCCTGCCTCCAGAGGCAAAGCAGGAGCCTGGACCTTGGCAGCATCAGGCAGCAGAGCCACTGGAGCCCTGGAATTCTCTTTGCCCTTCTCAGCCTGGGTTTGTTGAACAGGGATGTCGCCTGCCTGCAGCTCAGCACTCTGCTCAGCCTTCTTGCCTTTCCCATCCTTGCTTTTACCCCTGGTGGGACTCTGCATCCCTGGGAGAGGCTGGGATTTATCTGCTTCCTTCCCTTTATTCACAGGCCAGCTTTCCTCAGCACTGCCTGTTTCTGGCTCTGTTTTTTGGCCTGAAAGCTCCCAGAAGCTCCCACTGCCACCCTGCACTTCGGGTTTCCCCAGCTCCTCCTCCAGCCTCTCTCTCTGCAAACCAGAGCCCTTCTCCTTCTCCAAGCTCATCTCCTTCCTGCTCCCAGCCACCTGCTCCTGCCTGCCTTCCCCCCCAGCACCCAGGACAGCTGCCTGCCCAGGGGGATTTTTCTCAGGCTCTTTCCTTCTCCCATCACTGCTCCTTTTCCTGGGTTTCTCTGCCAGCACCGCGGCATCCCAGCTGAGCCCAGCGGCCTCCCTGCCTTTCCCAACCAAATCCTCTTTTGTGGGGCTGCTGGTGGCAACCAGAGCAGGAGTTTTGGTTTCCTCTTTGCTCTTCTCCAGCAGCAAAGCTTGGTCTAAAGCTCCCAAAGCAGCTGCTTCACCTTTCCCAACGTTTTCTTTCAGCTTCTCCGGCCCCAGCTCAGTTGGCTTTTGCATTTTAGCTGCGTTTTCCTGCAAGCTCCCAGCAGGGACAGAACCCTCCTCTCTGCCCTTCTCACTGCCCTCCTTCACCTTATCAGGAAAACTCCCTGCATCCACCTTATTCTCAAGGAAAGGCTGCTGGAAAAAGCTCCTTTCCCCTTTCTTGCTCCTTCCATCGCTGCCCCTTTTTTTGGGTTTGTCTGCAGGACAGGCCTGTGCAGGGCTGGCTGCTGGGTGACCTCTGGCACCAACCCCCTGGCCATTCTCAGGAGAAACTGGCTCCTTCCCAGCCTCATCTGTCCTCCCTCCATCAGGGAATTTGCCTCCATCCTCTGAGAAGCTTTTCACTCTTCTGCCTTTCCCTTTTTTCGGCCTGTCCACCCTGTGGGGCAAACTGGGATCTTTCCCCTCCTGCTGCTGGGAGGCAGTGACTCCCCTCCCTGCCTGTGGCTCTGGGGGAGCTGCTGCCACCCCCTTGTCCCCTGCCTGGCCAGGGCTGGGATGTTTGGGGGCATCAGGAACGCCCTCGGCCCCTCTGGCCTGCACAGCTGGGATTTCCTCGTTTTTTGGTGAAATCAAGGCTGGGACAGGAGCTCCAGGAGCATCTCTTGGGCTCTTCAGTCCTCCCTCTGACCCTGTTTTACTTTCTCCAGCCACCTTTGGCTCTGTAGGGATCTTGTCCTCCAGGTGAGGCTCTTTGAGGGATTCCCTTTCAACCTCTTTGCTTTTCTCCCACTTTTTCTTGGCTGCTGTTTCCAGGGTAGGCTGATGGACAGAACCACCGGGCGCTTCCTGCCCTGGAGATGGGGTTTGAGGCTCCTTATTTTTCTGGCCAAGGGGCAATTCTGAAGGTTTGCTCTGCAAGGGAGCTTCTGCTCTGCTCAGATTGACCTTCAGCTCAACACCTTTGGACTCCTTGTCCTCCTTCTTCTCATTTTTATTGGGGAGATCTCTCTCTGTGGCCTTGCTGGGTCCCTTGGCTGCAGCAGATTCCTGCACCTTCTCCTCGCCCACCTGCTCAGAGGGAACCTCTTGGCTTTTGCCTTTAGATTCCAGCAGGCAGCTGTCATCTCTCCTTCCCTCTGCTTTCATTCCCTCCCTGGGTTTGGCATCCAGCACAGCAGATTTGAGGGCCTGCTGGCCAGGGGCTGCCACTGGGGAGGTGTTTTGCTCATCCAGGACGTGAGTCCCAGTTGTGATTTTCGCATCCTTTGGAACATCCACATCTCTGCTCCCTGAGGCTGCTCCAGGACACGCCTCTGGATTCTGCCATCCCAGCCCAAAGGGAGCGTTCCTGGCAGCTCTGGAGCCTGTCCCATTCTCATCCCACAGCTCCATCCCTCTTGGCAGCTGGCCTCTCCTTTGTTTGGGTTTCTTTTTCTTTTTCTTCACCGCGGCGCCTTCCAAATCCCAGCTCTCCTGGGGGGGATCTCTGCAGCTCTCCACGGGCTCCCTGGGGACACTGGTGGCCTTTTTGTGAGGAACCCTAAAGCGAGGGGATGTTCCAGCACCACAGCCAAGCTCCACTGTGGGACAGGGATCTGCTCTGGGCTCAGGACTCTTCTGCTGTGGGAGACCTACAGGATGCTCCTCTGGCACATCTGTGAGAGGCACTGGGGCAGGTTTTGCTCTGCCAAACCCACGGTCCCTGGGTTTGGGAGCTTGCCTGACTTGTGCAGTGGGAAGACCTGGAATACAGGAAGCCTGCTCAAACATCAAGGCCGCTAGTTGCTGGATAAAAGAAATAATAAAATGTGTTCCCTATGTGATTTGCAGCCCTCTCAAACGGGCCACACAGGATTTCCCAGCACTGGAACCACACCAGAGCCACCCTGGGAGGGCTGGGGTAAGTATTTACCCCAACACCTGTGTAATCTACCCCAAATCCATACCTCAGTGCTATTTAAAACACAGATCTGACCCAGGCTCTAAGCCCACCAAAAAGCAGCAGCTCTTGTAAGGACATGCCATTGCTTTTTAAAAAATGCATTAAGGATCCATTTTGTCTCGGCGAGACAAGATTCAGAGAGAGCCTTTTTATATCTCTAGCTGGCAGCCTTCCAGAGTGGGAAAACAGAAGTTTAGTGGGAAGATGGGAAGAGAGAGATGGGGGGCAGGAGAGCCAAGTTTCCCCAGCAGCCAGGGTGGAAGCAGTGGGAGGCAGAGCCTCTCTCCTCCCAAGGTCACCTGCCGTGTCCCTGGGAATCCCTCAAGCTGCCTTGGAGGAGAGGAGCAGTCGTTTGTCACTCAGCCCTGGCCCACAAATCATCCTCCCCCCACCCACACCAAGTGTGAGCAGCACCAGCTCCTCTGGAGGCTGGGTCAGTGGAGCAGGAGGAAATCACATCTTCCTTTGGCAATTACACAGCTCGATTGGGAAGGAGATCCTCACTGGGAATATCCTCGTCGAGAATTAACGATCCTTTTCGATACCAAAATAAAAGCCAGTGCTGGTGGCAGAGGGATGAGGAGCTCTGCAATCCTCCAGCACAGCTGTGAGCCAGTCCCAGTGAGAAAGCACTCAGAGCACACGGATTTGGGCTTTTAGTTTGAACGTGGAGGGGAAAAAGAGCCTTGGAGGGAAGGGCGAGCCCAGCACCAGGAATGCCGAGAGGCACACAAGAGACATTTCTGCTTGCCCAGGTGGCCCCACAGCCAGGAGCAGAAGGTGAAGAGTCCCCAGAGGAGGTTTCCACGAGGAAATGGAGTTATTTTTTTTTTTATTAGATGATGGTTTATATCCTACCTGTGGGCTCCTGCAGGGTTTTCCCCTCCTGAGGTTCCGCGTGCTGGACGTGGTTGTGCTCGGCCTCCTCCTTTCGTGTCTCACCATCCTCAGCAGGAGCAGATTTTTCTGGAAGGTCTTTACTTTCTAGTGTTCCTTTTGCTTCAGCTGGGACATGAAAGACAAGAAATAGAAAGCTTCAGGTCTTGGGAGCACTGCAGCTAAACCCCAGGCCTTGCAAAGGGGTTCATTTTGTGTTTGACAGGAATGACCTTTAGGGGACACGGCCGGTTCATCTCCTCACAACCCCATTTCAGCAGCACTTTTTTATTTTCCACATGCCAAAGTGAGGGTAGAACATGAAGCAGGAGCTGTTTCAGGGCTTAAGCAAAGGGTGAGGGTTTGTTTGGGTTTTTTTCCCTCTTTGTAATCAACCCAATTCAAACCATCCCAGCTTCCCGCCGGGAATCCAAATCCAGAGCAAACTCCATCATCAGCCTGGAGTCCCCTGGCTAATGCTGATCATCTTGCATTCATCCAGACCTTCCAATCCATCCACACAGCCACCACAACATTCCTCACTCTGCCTAATTACAGCCAGCTCCAATTTGTGAGGCGTAATTACACGGGAGAGCAGCTCTCCCTGTAATTAATTTTTATTTCCATTTGAAACGGCGAGGAGGAAACGACGGCAGACGTTGGGACAACAACTTGTGCACCAAGAAGTAAAGGCCAAGTCCTGGGAATGGCAGCAGAGCCACTAAAAAACCTGCTGGAGGTTGCAGTTTGGTGCCTGGGTGTCCTAGGTTCCAATGTAAAATTGTGCCCAGGGTCTGTATTCTATCCCCATGAGCCTGTTGGAGCCAAGGTGGGGCAGTGTTTTCCTTATCTTAATGATAATGAGCCCACTAATGCCTTTTGGAGGAAGTTATCTCTGGTTAATGGGCCATCAAGGACCCACTGCATGACTCATGGAATGAGATCATCCCATTGTGAGATGCTCTGCCCAGGGGGAGGAGCCAAGCATTCCCACCTGGATAGAATCCAGGGTTGGAGACATCACGAGCAGCTTCCATCCACTGAACTCTCAGAGGAGACAAGAGCTACCAGACAGAATCACTGCTTGGACAAGAAAATCTCATCTGGTTCCACTGGATTCCTGGAGGAAGACTGGACCCTTCTCACCATCACTGGACCCTTCTCTCTCAGGATCATCTCTGCTCCAGCGGAACCACATCTGCCACTCCAGGAGGATTTCCGGACTGCTTCAAACACCCTGACCAACAGGGTGTTAGGTTGTATCATTCCATTTATTTCACCTTTCTTTCCTCTCTTCTTCTATTAAATTGTATCTCTGACTGGCAGTCTCACTGGTTTTGCTTTCAAACCAGCACACTGGGCTTTGCTGAGGGCAGCAGGGCAGTGCATCCTGCAGCATTTTTGCATTTCTCACCTGCTGGCTCCCAGTGGTGGTTGGTTTTCCCGGGAAGGTGCTCGTCCAGGGGGCTCGGGGGGGGTTTCCTGTCTTTCATCTTCTCTGAGTGATCCACAGAAACCTCTGTGCCTTTGGATTCTGCCTCCACCTTGGCTGTCGTTTCTGCAAATGGAATGGGAAGAGGGGAAAAAAAAGAATAAATCCTATTTTTAAAATGTAGATCCGATTAAAGCAGATAAAAATCACTCCCTCGCCTGAATTGGTTTTTTTTATCTTCTGCAAGGAGGCCGAAGGGTTTCCTCACTTTCAAAATCTCATTTTTAGGATTTCTACCTTCCTCTTTCATTCAGCCACCTGGGTCTCTCAGTCACTACACTCCAGTGGAATTTTTTTTTTTTGTTAGAAGTTCTCTCTTGAAATTTATCCTCACCATTCAACATTTAAAAAAATAATATGAAAAATTAAAAACATAAAACCCATTAAAAAGCATTAGAAAAAAACACTTTAAAAATACATTTAAAAAACCCATAAAAAGTATGAGAAGATAAGAAAAAAAATATCTCACTCCAACCCCTATCCACAACCAATCCAGCCATGCTGCCTCTGCCCAGGACTATTTGCTGCATTTTAGTCATATAAATATAAAAGAAATAATACAATTTTGGAGAGCAGTTTTCACTCCTGCTTTTTAGTCATATAAATATAAAAGAAATACAATTTTGGAGAGCAGTTTTCACTCCAGAGGGATGGTGTCCCTGGAGAAACCCACACAGCACAGCAAACCTGCACATGGCAAAGCAAGCACGCCCATCCCACCACTGCAGCACCTCCAGTCATCCCAAGGAAAGGTCCCAAAAATCATCAACTAAGCTTTTTAATCTCTTCAGGAATTGTTTTCAGGAACCTCTGTCTGTCAGCTCTGTGTCCTACAGGATCTGGGAGGTTTTGCTGAGAGCTGAGGGTGGTGGTGACACAAAGCCAAGCAGCAGCAGGGGTGAGCCAACCTCCCCATGGCTGTCCTTAGCCCATCCAGCACTGCTGAGAATGCCCAATGACAATTAAGAAATCATTCAAAACCTCTGTGTTTTCTGTTTTACGAGTAAAGAAACCCCCTGAAGCATTTTTTGTGCATCCTGAGAGCAGAGCTGAGCTCTCCTCAAGCTGCTTCACCCAAAAAGCCAACCAATGCTGGGCTCCATCACCTCAGAGGCCTTTTCCAACCTGACCTATCCATGACTGGGATTTGGGCACACTCACCTGCAGAAGACCTTTTTCAACCTGAACTATCTATGACTGGGATTCTGGGATTTGGGCACACCCACCTGCAGGAGATCTTTTTCAACCTGAACTATCCATGACTGGGATTTGGGCACATCCACCTGCAGGAGAGCTTTTCCAACCTGAGCTATCCATGACTGGGATTTGGGATTTGGGCACACCCCCCTGCAGATCTTTTTCAACCTGAACTATCCATGACTGGGATTCTGGGATTTGGGCACATTCATCTTCAGGAGACCTTTTCCAACCTGACCTATCCAAGACTGGGATTTGGGCACACCCACCTGCAGGAGACCTTTTCCAACCTGACCTATCCATGACTGGGATTTGGGATTTGGGCACACTCACCTGCAGATCTTTTTCAACCTGAGCTATCCATGACTGGGATTTGGGATTTGGGCACACCCACCTGCAGGAGACCTTTTCCAACCTGAACTATCCATGACTGGGATTCTGGGATTTGGGCACACTCACCTGCAGGAGCCTTGTCTTGCTGAAGGGCAGCCTGGGATGTCAGCAGCTCCCCAGACACAGCAACGCTGGGGGCAGCTGCAGGGCCAGGCTGAGCTTCCACTGACACATTCCCAGCATCCACAGCAGGGACAGGCTTGGCTGGAGCTGCAGGAGCAAACCCAGAATCCTGGGCATGGTGATGGTTGACTTCTGCTGCTGGGGCAAACTCTGCATCTGCTGCTGGGCCAAGCTCAGAGCCCGTAACGTGCTGAGCTTTGTTATCTGCTGCTGGAGCAAATCCCAAATCCAAGGCATGGTGAGGTTCTGCATCTGCTGCTGGGGCAAAGTCCAAATCCATGGTCTGGTGGGATTCCACACCTGCTGCTGGAGCAAATCCCAAATCCATGGTTTGGTGGGACTCCACACCTGCTGGAGGGGCAAAGCCCAAATCCATGGTCTGGTGGGACTCCACACCTGCTGCTGGAGCAAATCCCAAATCCATGGTCTGGTGGGACTCTACACTTGCTGCTGGGGCAAATCCCAAATCCATGGCCTGGTGGGACTCCACACCTGCTGCTGGGGCAAATCCCAAATCCACCCCATGGTGGGATCCAGCATCTGCTGCCGGGGCGAAGCCGAGCTCCGTCCCCGGGGTGGACACGTCGTTGACACCTTTGGGAGGGTTGGCTTCAGGTGCAGGAGAAAACCCCACATCTGTGGCCTGGAAAGGGTTGGCTGCTGCTGCAGGTTCTGGAGCTTGGGCAGGTTTGGTGTCTCCAGCAGGGACAGCCCCAGCCTTCTCCGTGGGGAGGGACGCGGCGTCGGCAGCGGGAACGGAGGCTGCACCTGCCCAGGAACACAGGCACCACAGATCAGGGAAAAACACCTGGAAACATCACCTGAGCTGCTCCTTTGCAGTTGGGGAACACACAGGCTTCATCCCCTGGGTCTTCCAGCACCACCTCCTCCCCCTGCCAGCAGTGCCCCCCACTTGTTCCAATCTTTATCCACTGCTGGATGCATCCAAGAGCTTTTCCTGCTGCAGCCCCGCCTGCAGTGGGGCTGCCATCTGCTCCCAGCAGCAGCCAAGGATGGATTGCTCCTGTTCCACACAGCTGGCAAGGGGCCAGAGCTGCTGGATCCTCTGCCAGAGCACATTCCAGCAGAGCCTGCACAGGAATCACAGCAAGTGGCTCCTGCTCAGCCCCAGGATGGCTTTGGGCAGGAAAGCACCTTGAAGATGTCCCAGCTCTCCAGCTCCTGAGCAAGGACACCTCCTACTATGCCAGGTTGCTCCAACCTGGCCTGGGACACTTCCAGGGATGGGGCAGCCACAGCTTCCTTGGGAAAAGCTCTTTTTAGCTTTTACTGCAGGACACAGAAAATGTGGGATCACCTGTGTGAGCCCAGCGGGCTCTCCAAGAGCAGGAGAAGCCCTGACACACTCCAAAGCTGCACACTTCACTTTGAACATGGGTTGTGCTGGTGCTGGGGGTTGGGTTGGTGCTGGAGCAGGAGCTCTGACACTCCTGACACAAAATCCTCCCACGAATCCCAAATTCCAACCTTCAAATTGGCCTCATTAATTTTGTTGGTTTTGTTTTTTTGTTTTTTTTTCACACAGTATCTCCTAACACTGAGCTGGTAGCTCCAAACCAACATTTGTCACTTCAGAGCACCATCAAACCTCTGCATTTAAGCTCCTATTTGCCTAAAATCCCCTTCAAGGAGGTTTTTCAGTCAGTTTTTGTTTCATGTTTCAGCTGGCCAGAGGCAAGCTTTTCTAAATGATTAGTGCCAGAAGCACTGGATCTCTCTTCTGCAGCTCCTCATCTCCACAGCCCCAAGCTCTGCCCACCCTCAGCTCAGTGCCCTGAACATCTCCCATCTATTGCTGATGACCAAAAAAATAACATTTCTACCGATTTTTTTTTGAGTCATATCTAAAAATATCCTCCCAGACCAATGGAAAATGTATTAAATCTAAATTAGATACTTCAACTGTAGTCAGAAAGAAACAGAAAAATGGAAAAAGTCCCTTTTAAAGTGGTAATTAAGGATCCATTTAGATAAAACAAATATTTTGGTGAATCAAACCAGAAGGATCCATCATGCACCAGCCCTCATTTGGGTTTGAATTTGTTGTGGGGTTTTTTTTAAGTGATAATCATGATCTTTTTCAAAAGAAAATGCAAAGATTGTGATTTTACACATGAATAAGACTGTAAAGAAATAGATATTAAAAGCAGTGTGGATGTTCCCTGGGGAATTATGGAATTGAGTGAGATAAAGTATTAGGAAACTGGACAACAACTGGCACTAAGAGTCTGTGTATAAATATGTTAAAAATTATTTTTTTTTAAAGAGGATCTTTTTAAAGGACAGCTTTAAAGGTGCTTGTGAACAGACCTGACACTTGGGGCCATGGGTCAGTGGTGGCCTTGGCAGTGCTGGGGAAGGGTTGGACCTCAGAGGGTTTATCCAACCTCAACCATTCCCTCACTCTGAGCCCTAACCACAGCCTTGGGTTTTCCTGGAGCTAAAATCTGGAGACAGCAAAGAACCATGGAATCAGCTCCTGAACTGAGACACAACTGAGCAGATTTGCTGCTTCTCCCTCAGGCGTCCTCACACCTGCAGGAACAGCAGGATCTGTGCAGTTGTCCTCAGTTCAGGATGGACATTGAGTGCAGTGTCCAGCTCTGGGTGTCTCAGTTCAGGATGGACACTGAGTGCAGTGTCCAGCTCTGGGTCTCTCAGCTCAGGATGGACATTGAGTGCAGTGTCCAGCTCTGGGTGTCTCAGCTCAGGATGGACATTGAGTGCAGTGTCCAGCTCTGGCCCCTCAGCTCAGGAAGGACATTGAGTGCAGTGTCCAGCTCTGGCCCCTCAGTTCAGGATGGACATTGAGTGCAGTGTCCAGCTCTGGCCCCTCAGCTCAGGATGGACATTGAGTGCAGTGTCCAGCTCTGGGTGTCTCAGCTCAGGATGGACACTGAGATGCTCGATCACGTCCAGAGGAGGGCAATGAGGCTGCTGAGGGGCTTGGAGCACAAACCCTGTGAGGAAGGGCTGAGGGAGCTGGGGTTGCTCAGCCTGGAGAAAAGGAGACTCAGGGGTGACCTGATCACTCTCCACAGCTCCCTGAGAGGTGGCTGTGGGCAGCTGGGGTTGGTCTCTGTCTCCAGCAGCACTGACAGGAGGAGAGGACACAGCCTCAGGCTGCACCAGGGGAAATACAGGTTGGATAGCAGGGAAAAGCTTTTTCATGGAAAGGATGATAAAGTTCTGGAATGATCTGCCCAGGGAGATGGTGGAGTCACCATCCTTGGATGTATCCAACAAGAGCCTGGATGTGGCACTTGGTGCTGTGGTTTAGTTGAGGTGTCAGGGCTGGGTTGGACTTGATGATCTTGGAGATCTCTTCCAACCCAGTGACTCTGTGATCTGCTCACACCTCAGGAGAGGCAATTCCAGGTCTTCCCACCAGCACATCTCCCAGGCCCAAAGGCTGCCCCACCTGCAGGAGTTTTACCTGGCGTGGTGCCCTTTGGTCCATCCGTGGCTGCAGCTTCTCCTGGGAATGCTGAGGCTGAAGCAGGAACGTTCCCAGGCGCTGCTGCTGCCGTGGGGCTCTCGGGCAGGCTCGTCCTGATGGCTTCTGTGGCTGCAGGGGGCACTGGGGAACAGGAGCAGCTGGCATCAGCACCTGGGCACGCCCAAGGTGTGGGGGACACCCTGAGGGATGGTGCCTCAGCCACCCCGGGGAGCTCAGAGCAAATCAGCTTTTATTGCCCACTCTGAGGAAAATAATTTCTGTAGCACCCAGGAAAACTCTTGAATCCCAGGAGAAGTGGCAAAGTTGGGGAGTGTTTCGTTTCAAACCTTCCCAGCCCCAGCTCCAGAAACACTTCTTACCCATGAGCAGGGTGAAAATGTTCTCAGCTTCTTCACAGAAATAAAGATCCCATTATTGGTCAAGTTTTGTAATGCACACGAAATTCCCCATGGGATAATGTCCCAGTGGAGCTTCAAAGACTTAACTGGGACCAGAATTTAAAGGTAATTGTGTAATCCCAGAAAGGTTTGGGTGGGAAGGGATCTTAAGGATCACCCAATCCCACCCCTGCCATGGCAGGGACATCTCTCACTGTCCCAGGCTGCTCCAGCCTGGCCTTGGGCACTGCCAGGGCTCCATGGGCAGCCACAGCTGCTCTGGGCACCATGTGCCAGGACCTTCCCACCCTCCCAGCCAGGAATCCCATCCCAATATCCCATCTAACCCTGCTCTCTTTCAGTTTAAAGCCATTCCCACTCCTCAGAGATTCCATTTCCATTCTAAACTGATGTGAGCAGCAGGACCAGTGCTGTCCTTGGCCAGGTCCCAGGTGGCTTTGTCACAGCCTTGAGGGGGCAGACAAGGAGAAGAACTGCTTCTGCTGCTCAGGAGCTCTCTACCAACACTTCCAGCAGATCAGCTCCAAAACTGCTTTTTTACCTGGTGGCTCAACAAAGAAAGAGGTATCTGGTCCCTTCATGTCCTGCTGAGCTCCCATCCAGTATTCTTCAGGTGCTGTGGGAAACAAACACACTGAGTCCAGCTCTGACCCCACAGGGCTTTGACTTTCCCCAGTGGAAGCTCTGGGCTCTGCCAGGTTCAGAGTTCATCCTCAGGGAACTTTTCAATTCCCTCTAAGAGAGGTGCCAGAACATCTTGTTCTTCCACAATTATTGGGAGTGAAAGCTCCCATCAGACAAGAGTTACACTCAGCACCGACCCCAGGAGCCAAAAGAGGAGTTTCTTTCCTCAGTTCTTCTGGGCAGGTGGCTCTGGGCAGCCCTGCCTAAGCAGGAGGGTTGAAGAAGTTCCAACCTCAACCATCCTGTGATCTCCTGATGCAGAATTCCAGATTGGTTTGGGCTGGAAGGGACTTTAAAGCTCATTTCATGGGCAGGGACACCTCCCACTGTCCCAGGCTGCTCCAAGCCTCAGTGTCCAACCTGGCCTTGGGCACTTCCAGGGATCCCTGGGCACCCTGTGCCACCCTCACAGCAGAACATTTCCCCTGAACCAAGAGGAAACTTTCCAGTCTTGACTCATTTCATGCATCAACTCCCCACCAAGATCCTTTAGGGCTCGTAAAACTGGGATTTTCCAGCTGCAAACCCTCCAAACCCAGCCAGTAAGAGAAAACATTTGCTTCTCACCTGCTTTTCCTGACAGGAATTCTGTGCCTGACTCGAGGCCAATGAAGGCTGATGGGTCCAGAGCCTCTGCAGGGGAATACAGGGACCCCAGGAAAGGTTGTTCAGGTCCCATCATGGATCCATGTGGAGCTAAGGAAATAAATCAAAAAAAAACTTTTGTTAATCACCAGTCCTAATGACTCCTCCCCTAAATTTCAAGTCCTACCACACTTGGACTGTTCTGCTCAGCAGCAGCTCAGATAAATCTGCATCAGATGTTAGTTCTGCCTCACAAACCACAAACTCTGTATTTAACAGAATTTCTGACAAGCTGTAAGAGAGTAAACACAGGGAAATGATTTCCTTTGGCTTTCTGCTCCTGCTCCCATGAATTCCTGTTGGCAATCCCTTGATAATCCAATATTAATATAATAATCCAAGAGTTGAAATCCTGAACTTTGCCAGAACAGTTCCTGAGTATCTGGGTTTTAGCCATTAAAACAAGAGCAGAGGAAAAAAAAAAAAAGGGCTTGTGAATTTACAAGCTTAATTTTCAGGACACATGTCTTGGGTTGCAATGGAAGATGTAACCAGAAGTTTGTATTCTATCACCAGCTGTTCAAACCAGGTGGTTCTTTACCTCTTCCAGGACCCATCCTCCCTTCAGGAGGTATCTGCTGTTCATGGGCCATCCAGGCTCACTGCAGGCCTGATCCAATTCCATCAGCCCATGGGGAAGATGCTCCACCCAGGGGGAGGAGCCCAGCATTCCCAGCTGGATAAAACCTGAGATTTGGAACACCAGGGCAGCCTGTTTGCACTGAATCCCCAGAGGAAGACTGGACCCATCTACACCATCACTGGAGCTTCAGAGGGAAACTGCACCCTCCTACAGGATCATTGCTCCAACAGAACCACATCTGGCACTGCAGGAGGATTTATTTGGACTGCTCCCAACACCCTGACCAACAAGGTGTCAGGTTGTGCTCTGTCAGTGTTTTCTTTTTGTTTGTTTGCTTTTTTATACTATTTCTTACTTTATTTTAATATTCCTAGTAAAGAACTGTTATTCCTATTCCCACATCTTTGCCTGAGAGCCCCTAAATTACCCTTCTACAGGATCATTGCTCCAACAGAACCACATCTGGCACTGCAGGAGGATTTATTTGGACTGCTCCCAACACCCTGACCAAAACAAGGTGTCAGGTTGTGCTCTGACTGTCAGTGTTTTCTTCTTGTTTGTTTGCTTTTTTTTGTACTACTGCATTCTTATTTTAATATTCCTATACAGAACTGTTATTCCCATTCCCACATCTTTGCCTGAGGGCCCCTAAATTACCCTTCTACAGGATCATTGCTCCAACAGAACCACATCTGGCACTGCAGGAGGATTTATTTGGGACTGCTCCCAACACCCTGACCAACAGACTCTGTCAGTGTTTTCTTTTTGTTTGATTGCTTTTTTTGTACTACTGCATTCCTATTTTAAAATTCCTATACAGAACTGCTACTCCTATTCCCACATTTTTGCCTGAGAGCCCCTAAATTTCAAACTCCTAATCATTCGGAGGGAGGTGATTTACACTCTCTGTTCCACGGGAGAACGCAAATTTAATTTAATAAAATCAAATTAAATTAAATTAAAATGTAATTTTTAATCTGTAAATTCAGACTTTCCCTGTCTTTCCAAACCAAGACACCAGATGTGTCCTAGGTTCCAATGTAAAATTGTGCCCAAGGTCTGTATTCTATCCCCATGAGCCCTTGGAGCCAAGGTGGGGCAGTGTTCTCCTTATCTCCTGTTAACGAGCCCAACAATGCCTTCCCATTATCTCTGGTTAATGGGCCATCAAGGACCCACTGCATGACTCATGGAATGAGATCATCCCATGGTGAGATGCTCTGCCCAGGGGGAGGAGCCAAGAATTCCCACCTGGATATAATCCAGGGTTTGAGACATCACGAGCAGCTTTTTATCCACTGGACTCCCAGAGGAGACAAGAGCTACCAGACAGAATCACTGCTTGGACAAGAACATCTCATCTGGTTCCACTGGATCCCTGGAGGAAGACTGGACCCTTCTCATCATCACTGGACCCTTCTCACCATCCCTGGACCCTTCTCACCATCACTGGACCCTTCTCACCATCACTGGACTCTTCTCTCTCAGGATCATCTCTACTCCAACAGAACCACATCTGCCACTCCAGGAGGACTCACTTTTGGACTGCTTCAAACACCCTGACCAACAGGGTGTCAGGTTGAATTGTTCCATTTATTTTATT
Source organism: Phylloscopus trochilus trochilus (assembly GCA_016584745.2). Lineage (NCBI taxonomy): Eukaryota > Metazoa > Chordata > Aves > Passeriformes > Phylloscopidae > Phylloscopus > Phylloscopus trochilus. The sequence goes on from WQNJ02000546.1 coordinate 450,828, forward strand.
TTACCTTTTTTTTCCTCTCTTCTCCTATTAAATTGTATCTCTGACTGAGAGTCTCACTGGTTTTGCTTTCAAACCAGCACAAGGGGAAAGCCCCCACAAGTGCCAGCTGGGGAGGGATGTGCAGGAGGAGCTCACCGAGGATGTCCCTGGCGGCGTCGGCGTGGCCTGGGAACAGCGGCACGTTCCTCATGTCCGTGGGGAAGGACAAATCTGGCAGGTTCTCCCCTCTGTGGATGCTGAAGGGGTCTGGCAGAGACACAACCAGGGCAGGGTCAGCACACGAGGGATGAGGAGAGCAGGGTTGGAAGTGGAGGATGAGGAGGCAGCTCCCGAGGGAAAGCTGCTTTTGGGATTCCTCACCAGGAGCCCTTTGCAATCAGAATTTACACCCACCAGGAACACTCAGTTGCTCAGGATGGTTTTTGGGGAAGTGGATCATGATTGTTCCTGGAGAAACTGTGCCCTCCCCTGCAGGAGGAACCATCTGCTTCAGCCCTGATGGACACATCCCATGAATGTGAGTCAGGAATAAGGGCTCAGCTCACCCCAGAGCAGGGAAAGCTGTGGGACCTCTCAGCTCTCCCAGCTAGGAACTGCATCCCAGTATGAACCAGGGTGATGGATTGATATTTTAACCAAGTTACTGGGAAATTAAATCAGTGTCCCAGGCAGACTGTCCCATCCCTGGAAGTGTCCAAGGCCAGGCTGGACAGGGCTTGGAGCAACCTGGGGCAGTGGAAGGTGTCCCTGCCCATGGCAGGGTGGGATTGGATGAGCTTTAAGATGTCATCCCTGTCCCCTGGCAGTGGGAGCCATTCCCTGTGTCCTGTCCCTCCAGCCCTTGTCCCCAGTCCCTCTCCAGCTCTCCTGGAGCCCCTTCAGGCCCTGCCAGGGGCTCTGAGCTCTCCCTGGAGCCTTTTCCTCTCCAGGTGAACACCCTATTTCCAGACACTCAAATTTCCTCCAGTTAAACCCCACTCAGAGGGATTTGGCTGAGGGCTGTGGCTCATTTTCATGCCAGATGTGCTCCCTGCAGGGCTGACAGCCAGCCTGAGGTGTTCCCATGCCCACAGTGTGCTGGGATGTCAAGATCAGGTGAGCTGAGTGAATTCTTTTATAAAACCTGTCAGATTATTTGAGATGCCAAGACAACATCTTGCCTCGGAGCAGCGTGCAGAATATTTTGATTTCGAGCTGTTTAGAGCAGTATTGCCAGGTCTGAAATACTGATTTTCTTCCAATTAAAAAAAAAAACCACCAACCCCTAAAAACAAGGGGAAAATAAAGATGATGACTGAAACCAATTTAAAACTAAAAGAGATCCTGCTGATGTTCCCTCTTTTCCCAGCAGCTGGATGATGTGGAAAAAAAGGGAAACTCAGGTGTCTGCTCCAGAGGGAAGAGGGGAGAAGTGGGAGAGCTGAAATTTCCTCTCTTTCTCCCCAAGGAACAAGGAATTTTACAGGGATGGTGGTCAGGAGATCCTTTACACTACTGGCCTTTACATCCTCCCATTTTCCAAAGAGTGGGCACACAAATACTCAATCAACCCACAGATTTCTCTGTGCCAAGTCCTTAAAGCTGCTCTGTGCCCTCTGCTCTATGATGGGAATTCTAAGCAGAATCTCATTTATACCCAACTGGAAGAGCAACACCTTGATCCTCAACTTCATGTGGTGCCTGTATAGGTGTGCAAGACACTCCAAGGACATGAAACTTTTAAGAAATGTGGCTTCACGCAACAAATAAATTAAAATATTCCTGTTATTCAGGCCAAAAGAACAACTGGGTGATGGGCCAGGTATGTAAATTGATCCTAATTAGCAAATTTGACATGTGGCTTTTGAGCAGAACGATAACAACGTTCCTGCACCCACACAGCAACAGGAGGGAAACCCCAACAAACCTGGGGCTCCTCCAGTTCCTCCATCAATCAGTTCTTATCCTTGTAAAAATGCAGCAGTTCTTTACAGAACCAGTGAGAAAATCATGCACTAAGCAGGCCTCTACAGTACTCAAAAATAGATTAAATAAAGAAGTTCCACCCTGTGTCTTTCAAGGTTGATTGCCTGGGATAATCTGGGCAGGACAGACATTTCTCAGGTGCTCCCGGAGCCAGCAAGTAATTTAATTTCAAAAAAAAATGAGGAAAAAAAAAAAAAAAGATAAAATTGAGGGGAAGCTGCTGGGTGGAAGTGCATCTGTTTGCAGGGCTGGGTTCCACAAGGTGCAGCTCATTTTCAGCAGTGCCAGCAGCTGCAGAGGCTGTGGGGACAGGGTGTGACAGAGGGACAGGCACTGCCAGGAGCCTTTGGGACACATCTGGGGAGGTCTGCACAGCGCTCACAGCAGTGCCCAAAAACTGCTCTGGGCACAGAATCCCAGGATTTTAAGAGTTGGAAAAGACCTCCAAGATCATCAGCTCCAACCTTTGACCAAAAACCCCCAAAAACACATCACAAAATGCTGTGTCTGCTTGGGGTTTGAACACTTCCAGGGATGGGCACTCCAAACCTCCCTGGGCACTTCCAAGGCCTGAGCACCCTTTCCATGGGGAAATTCCTGCTGCTGTCCAAGCTGAGCCTCCTCTTCTCCAGGCTGAGCCCCTTTCCCAGCCCCCTCAGCTCCTCCTGGGGCTCCAGACCCTTCCCAGCTCCATTCCCTGGACACCCTCCAGCCCCTCCAGGGCTCTCCTGTTGGGAGGGGCCCAGAGCTGCCCCCAGGATTCCAGGGGGTCCCTCAGCAGGGCCAGCACAGGGGGACAATCCCTGCCCTGGGCTGTGCCCATACTGGGGCTGGCAGAGCCCGGAGCTGTCAGACTCTTGCCCACCTGGGCACCCCTGGGCTGGTTCCCTGGGGGTTCCTGCCCTGATCCCCCTGTGGATTCCTGCCCTGATCCCCCCATGGATTCCTGCCCTGATCCTCTGTGGATTCCTGCCCTGATCCCCTGGGAGTTCCTGCCCTGATCCCCTGTGGATTTTGATCCCTTGTGGATTCCTGCCCTGATCCCCTGTGGATTCCTGCCCTGATCCCACTGGGGGTTCCTGCCCTGATCCCCTGGGAGTTCCTGCCCTGATCCCACTGGAGATTCCTGCCCTGATCCCCTGGGGGTTCCTGCCCTGATCCCCTGGGGGTTCCTGCCCTGATCCCACTGGGGATTCCTGCCCTGATCCCCTGGGGGTTCCTGCCCTGATCCCACTGGGGATTCCTGCCCTGATCCCCTGGGAGTTCCTGCCCTGATCCCCTGGGGATTCCTGCCCTGATCCCCAGGGATTCCTGCCCTGCAGCACACCCATGTCCCAGCCAGCTCAGGGTTCCCTCCATTCACACCCAGACCCCAGAGAAGCCACTGAGCAGGGGCAATCCAGAGGCTGTCCAAGGGAGGGGAGCACAGGGATGGAGCCAGGGATGGAGCCAGGGATGGAGGCACCAGTCCATGAGGTCCCCCAGCTGTTAAAATCAGGGATGCTCCAGGCTCCTGAGCCATCCTACCAGCCATGTCCATGGGTTTGAAGCACAGGTCCCTCTCCTCTGCCGACCACGAGTCGTTGCGATCCAGGAACTCTTTGTAGGACATCTTCTCATCCATGATTTCTCCTGGGAATACTGACGGGGGAGAAGAGAATGACCCAGTCAAAAGCCAACCATTGAAACACTGAAACTGAATTGTTTTGCATCCTGTGACACCTGGGATGTGACATCCCCAGGGAACAGGGACTGGCAGCCAAACCAGAGAACCCAAAATTAATTTTTTCCTGGTTTGATCCAGCTCCTCAAACACAAGGCACAGGAGAATGGGGATTCCTGTGGCCTGATGCACATGTGAAATCAAGGACAGACTCACATGGAAGTGCTGGCCTGGGCCAAAGCCTCCAGTTGTACAAAAGGAACAAAAGCAGAAGTCCTGAGGCTTTAAACGGGACAAACTCAGTGGAGAGGTTCCAAATTAATACCCAGGCTAATGACTTTTAGCTTTATTTCCATTTTAAGGAGGCCTGAATTGGTCAGCTCTTCTGAGGACAACGTTAGAGCTTTAACCTGGTTTCAGCTTCTTCTGGGAAGAACCACAGAAATATTTACAGTGACTCCTTCTCTCATCCCCAACAAAACATCCTCAGCTCTCTGCCATGACATCTTTGTATTATTCAATTATGCTTTGAATATTTTTACCCTCAGGCCGACAACACCTGCAAGCCTGGAGCTGGGGAGATGAAACTCATCACAAAATATCCCTGGATTTAACCCTGAATTCAGTGCAAAACTGCAGTTAATAAAAAACAACTCCAGTGTTCAGGCACAGAAGGACCAGAAGGGAAGAATTCCTAAAAAAAAAACCACGACCCTGGTCTGGAAAATCAACAACACAGAGGTGTCAGGTGGGCTGAGAGCTCCCAGCAAGGTGGGCAGAGATTCAACTCTAATAATAATAATAATAATAGATTGAGAAAGAATAAGATGAAAAATGGCTTTTTTGGGGGCTTGGAGTTTGTTTTACATAATAAAACAAGGCAACCCCAGTACAAATCATCAGTGGGTTCAACAATTTGCTCAGAGAGTTTGGGTTTAGAGGAGCAGATGATCCTTTAGAGTTTGAAACATGTCCAAACCTCTGATTAGGGGTAAATATAAAATATTACTTCTAATTAATTATGTAATTAATTACATAAATATTTCGTGATCATTTAAACAATAATTTAAATAATAATGCATTTTATAATAATATATAATATAATGTAATATAATATAATATAATATAATATAATATAATATAATATAATGGATAATTTATGTTATACATGTTATAAACAAATGAAACATATAAATAAATAGCATAGATTATATAGCATATACATTATATATTACATATATTATATATACTTTATAATATATACAATATACAATATACAATGTACAATGTATAATATATAATATATACTTTATAATATATAATATATAATATATATAACATATATACTTTATAATGTATTTTGTTTTCATGCACATTGTATTATATATTATATTTTTTCTAATGTATAGTTTATGTATTTTCATGTGTTTTGTATTATACACCCATATATTATAGAATTTTCATATGTATATAAATACATGTCAATTATATATTCTACATTATTCTAGACATATTTTTATTTTGATCTACATGCAGGCACACACACACATGTAAAAATAGAAATAAAAATAAAAATGAAATAAATAAAAATAAAAATAAATGACTGTGTGTAATGACTAATATAAATAATGTAAATATTACTTCCAGTCAGGCTCTGGAGCTCCAAGTGCTGCCGTGTCCCCAGGGTGTGGCCCTGTGAGCTCAGGGACGTGTGACACTCACTGTGTGTGACACTGTGTGACACTCACTGTGTGTGACACTGTGATACTGAGTGTGTGACACTGTGTATGACACTCACTGTGTGTGACACTGTGTGTGACACTGTGTGTGACACTGTGTGTGACAATCAGTGAGTGTGTGTATAACACTGTGTGACAGTGTGTGACACTGCATGTGACACTGTGTGTGACACTGTGCGTGACACTGTGAGTGTGACAGTGTGCGTGACAATCAGTGTGTGTGTGACACTGTGTGACAATGTGTGATACTGTGTGTGACACTGTGACACTGTGTGTGTGACACTGAGTGTGTGACACTGTGTGTGACACTCACTGTGTATGACACTGTGTGTGACTCTCACTGTGTGCAACACTGTGACACTGAGTGTGTGACACTGTGTATGACACTCACTGTGTGTGTGACACTGTGACATTCACTGTGTGTGACACTCACTGTGTGTGTGACACTCTGTATGTGACACTGTGTGACATTCACTGTGTGTGACACTCACTGTGTGTGTGACACTCTGGCACTGTGTGTGTGACACTGAGTGTGTGACACCCCCTCCGAGTGTCCCCACTCCGGCCATTCCCAGGATGTCCCCGGCAGGACCTTCCCAGCTGATCCTGGGCAAGGCAGGAGCTCCCTGACCCCTCTGAGGGTGACACAGAGGGCAGGGACACACCAGGGCTGGCACCGTGTCCCCAGGGCCACCCTGGGCCAGGGCAGCACACAGCTCTGCCTGTCCCTGTCCCTGTCCCTGTCCCCAGTACCCAGCTGGCTGTCCCAGGGCAGCCCCCAGCCATTCCCAGTAGGCTGCACCAGTCTGTCCCAGTCTGTCCCAGTTCTGTCCCTGGCTGTCCCTGGCTGTCCCTGGTTATCCCTGGCTGTCCCAGGGTGTTCCAGTCTCTCCCAGTCTGTCCCTGGCTGTCCCAGTCTGTACCAGTCTCTCCCAGGCTGTCCCAGGGTGTCCCAATTTGGTCCCAGTCTGCCCCAGTCTGTCCCTGGCTATCCCAGTCTGTCCCTGACTGTCCCAGTCTGTCCTTGGCTGTCTCTGGCTGTCCCAGTCTGTCCCAGGCTATCCCAGTCTGCCCCTGACTGTCCCAGTTCTGTCCCAGTTCTGTCCCAGGCTGTCCCAGGCTGTCCCAGTTCTGTCCCTGGCTGTCCCAGGCTGTCCCAGTCCGTCCCACTCTGCCCCAGTCTGTCCCAGGCTGTCCCAGGCTGTACCAGTTCTGTCCCAGTCTGTCCCAGTCTCTCCCATGCTGTCCCAGTTCTGTCTCAGTCTGTCCCAGGCTGTCCCAGGCTGTCCCAGTTCTGTCCCAGTCTGTCCCAGTCTGCCCCAGTCTGTCCCAATCTGTCCCACTCTGCCCCAGTCTGTCCCAGTCTCTCCCAATCTGTCCCAGTTCTGTCCCATGCTGTCCCAGTCTGTCCCAGTTCTGCACCAGTCTGTCCCAGGCTGTCCCTGGCTATCCCTGGCTGTCCCTGGCTATCCCTGGCTGTCCCAGGCTATCCCAGTCTGTCCCAGTCTGCCCCATTCTGTCCCAGTCCGTCCCAGGAGCTCCCAGGTACCAGATCCCACAGAGATGCTGATCCAAGCCCATCCAAACGAAATGGATTTTTTCACACTTCTGCACCAAAAGGTAATTACCAATTACCTTTGCTAATTACCAAAGGTAATTCTGATGAACTCCTCCAGGTGAGCCCAGCCCTGAGCAGGCACTGCAGCCCCTGCACCCCTGAGCACAGGGAGCACAACAACTCCCAATTTTCTCTATGCCCCAGAGAAAATCCAGCCTGGGCGACGCTGCCCGAGCCTGCAGCTGCTAAAAGGCTGATCCTTTCAGGAGAAAATGCTTCATTAATATTTAATTTGATAATAGAAGGTTAATTTTGCTAATATTTTAGTGAGCTTTGCAAAGTGCTTCGGAGATCAAGTGGCACTGCAGTGTGTGTCAAGAGGCATTATTATTATTATTGTTATTATTATTAATATTAATATTATTATTATTATTATTTAGCATTAATTGTGGTACAGAACAGCAAGGGGTTTAATTAGATTCCACTGTAAATTCCTCCAGACAGGAGCCTGTCATTTGCGTGTCTATAAAACTATTTAAAGCAAAAATAAATAAAAAAATAAAATAGAAGACACTAAAAGTCCTTGACAGTGTGAGGAGGAAGAGCCTGGGAGCAGTTCAAAACATTCAAGAACCTCTTCAGAGATGATATTGTAAAATTATAACATTAACAGAGTGCTGGGTTGGACCCACACTGAGCCTGATGGAGAGCACCCACCAGCTTGAGCTCTAAGGATTTCAAACAAATCTATTTGTTAGCATTAAAATATATATTGGTACATTATCACAATTAAAGATTTCACTGGGAAGAACATAAAATTAGGGTCAGAAAGGTCAATCTAAAAAAAACCCCTCCACTTTGGGGAGGTTTTTTAGTAGCCAGGTTGTGGTGATGCCTTTAAAATACAGAGGGGAACCACAGACAGGGCTGGAGAAGGAGGGAGCAACAAAAGGAACTGCAATGATAAGAAATATTTCCCATTTGCCATCAGCTGAAACCAAGCTGAGCAAAAACTCTGCCAAAGTGTTTGCAAGCCCTGGGCTGCAGCAAAGCCCCCAGAGCTGGCTGGAAGCTGAACCGGGAGCAGTTTTGGCAGCAGCTGATTCTGCCAAATTCTTTTCCCAAATCTAAAAACCCCAGGCTGGAATATAATATTTTTCACCACGGATTTCAAATGAAAAAAAAAAAACCAAAAACTGCTTCCCAGCAGGAATCCTGCTGCAAAAGAGGGAGGCAGGGCCAGGAACAGGGACTCTGGGGGTCTCTCAGGGTGGTCACTGTCCTTTGTCTTTCAGAAAGCTCTGAGCTGCTGTCCTGGGTTGACGGAGCCTTATATCCCATATCTGGACTGGGTTGTTATGTCTAACAGCCAATGCTTTGCTGGCTGTGGCTTCTACTGCGCTTGCTGCTTTTGGCTTTGCTGCTGGCTGCTTGCTTGCTTGCTTGCTCCTGCTTGCTAATTTAGCCGCTTTTGCTTTCTGCTGCTTGTTTTTGTGCTGTTTCTGTTTTTTTTTCTTTTCTCCCTTTTCTCTCTCTTCCCCCCCCCCCCCCCCCGAAGATTTGGACCGGCTCCGGACCTGAGGACCTGACCTGAGGATCTTCAAGGATCTCCGAGCCTGCGGAAGAAGCTCTGTGCCCTCCCCCCACAGTAACTTGAGCCTTTTCCTTTTCTCTTGTGGGGGGAAGAGTTCTTGTTAATAAATCGGTTTTTTCCACTTGTCTCCTCCAAAGAATTTCCTTCCCAAACCCAGGGCTGGGGGCAGGGAGGGGTGGTGGAGGTTTGTCTTAGGGGACTTCCTCTCGGAGGGTCTTCTAATTTGCCCAAACCAATACACTTTTTGGTGCATTGGCCGGGAAACAGGAACCAAAGCAAGTGGAAAAAACCTTAATAATAATAATATTGGTGATTCTAATTGTTTGTGGGTGCATTGGGATGGTTTTTTCTAGACTCATAATGTCATTTGGGGTGAAAGCCTGCCAATATTTTTGGTCCCTAGGGTCTTTTGAGACTCTATTATTTCTGTGGTACCTAGGGCTATTTCCTTACCCGGAGATAGCTCTGGTATTGCTCCTCATACGTAGTTCGTGTAGCCGTGGGGCACTAATCAAAATATTCATTGGGCTGGGCTTGTTTGTGATGATTTACAGAAAGGCTGTAAATATGTTTGATGGTTCGTTATTATGGTTGAGCACTCAGTTTGTTAGGGGAGAAGCGGGGGAGGAGTTTTTTCAGCCTCTGCTTTCCCTCTTCTCCTATGAATTGTTTATATCCCTGTTAGAAAATGTTCAGTTTCCCCTGAGTGTTAAAGAGTCCATCTTTCTGGTATTTAATTTAGTGAGTGTCCTCTATACTGTCTGCAGCTTACATAAGATGAAAGCTGTGATTTCCAAGGGGGCTAATGAGACTTCTGATTCAGGGGCAAAACCAAGTAGGAGAAATCTTGAATGGAGTGGGAAATGGGAAGATATAGGCCAAATTCTAAAGGAATTTTCTGATCCTATAATCTGGGACCTCCCGTCTGAACAGATTCAGAACCCAGTTAAGGTGGCAAGGTACTTGAAGGAGAAGTGCCATGGTAATACTAAGGAGGAAAGGATTATTGCAGTGAGCTGGGCCTTGGCATATGTTTATCGTACTCTGCTAGATACTGAAGGACAGCAGATAGAAGACAGGGAACAGGGAGATAAACTAGTTACCATCCCAGTCACTCAGGCTGCAGCTAATATTCCAGGCTCCAGACCAGTAGTTAAATCAGACAGCAGGCCTCAACTAAGGGCTGTTGCTGCTAATACAAAAGGTGGAAAGTGTACAAGGAAGACCGATCGCAAGGTGGAGGATGATGATGATGATAATCCAGGAGAAGGACCTTCACCAAAATCAGAAACCACATCGAGGGGTGTAGATTCTGGAGCCAATATTGATTCCTTTTCTCTAAAGGACCTTAGGGGCCTAAGAAAGGATTACAGGCGACAACCCAATGAATCTATAATTAGTTGGTTAGTTCGCCTCTGGGATGCTGCAGGGGAGGCTACAGTCCTGGATGGCACTGAGGCGAGGCATTTGGGATCACTGTCACTTGATCCTGTTATCGACCAGGGCATGATGAGGGAAGCCAATGCTCACAGCCTCTGGGAACGGATTCTGTATGGTGTAGCACAAAGATATCTGTGTGCAGATGACCTCTACCTGCAGCAGACGCAGTGGAGGACCATAGAACAGGGGATCCAACGTCTGAGAGAGATGGCAGTAGCAGAACTCATTTTTTCAGATGATGTAACAACTAGAAATCCAGACCTGGTACCATGTACACCTGTAATGTGGAGAAAACTTGTGCGACTTGGGCCAGCTGAATACGCTTCTGCTCTGGCAATAATGAAGCGAGAGGAGACACATGAGACTGTGCTCGATATGGCAAAAAAGCTTCGAGCATATGCTGATGCTGTACATGGCCCAACTCATGCCAGAATTGCAGCTGTGGAAACACGACTGCAGAAATTAGAAGACAAACTAGAGGAGAATCACAAGAAGCTCAGGGAAGAGATTAAGGAGGACTTCCTCCAAATCTCGGCTGTGCAAGTTAGAGGTCCTGGTGTCCAACGCAGGCGTCCCTTTGATGGGGAGAGAAAGTACACCCCACGAGCTGAGTTGTGGTTCTTCCTGCGTGAGTCTGGAGAAAATATGAGGAAATGGGATGGGAAACCTACTGCTGCTCTGGCACAACGGGTGCGCAATTTGAAGGAAGGCAGGATTTACAGAGGAAGTCTCACCAAACAGAGAGCAGCTCCAGTTGTTCGCAGCCAGGATGTCAAGTATGATGTCGATGGTGACTTGTCCGATCCCCTTGAGGGAACCTCTAAGACATATACCCGAGGAAAGAAGGATAATCAGGCTTAGAGGGGCCCTGCCTCTAGCCAGGTAGAGGTTAGGGAAAATCGTGTTTTTTGGACAGTGTGGGTTCGTTGGCCTGGCACATTGAAGCCACAAAACTATAAGGCTTTGGTTGACACTGGCTCGCAGTGTACATTGGTCCCATCGAGATATGTAGGGGCAGAAGCGGTTTCCATCGCTGGTGTGACTGGGGGATCCCAAGACTATACGTTGGTAGAGGCAGATGTGAGCCTGACAGGAAATGAATGGAAGAAACACCCCATTGTGACCGGCCCAGAGGCCCCATGTATTTTGGGCATAGATTACCTCCAAAGGGGGTATTTCAAAGACCCGAAGGGACTCAGGTGGGCATTTGGTGTGGCAACTGTGGTGACAGAGGGCGTCCAACAATTGAGTACCGTGCCTGGACTGTCCGAGGATCCACTGACAGTAGGACTCCTGAAGGGGGAAGAACAACAGGTACCAATTGCCACTTCGGTAGTGCATCGCCGGCAGTATAGAACAACTCGAGATGCCGTGATCCCCATCCATAGGATGATCCGGGAGCTGGAGAGCCAAGGGGTGGTTAGCAAAACCCACTCACCCTTCAACAGTCCCATTTGGCCTGTGCGTAAATCTGAAGGAGAATGGAGATTAACTGTGGACTATCGTGCATTGAATGAAGTGACACCACCACTGAGCGCTGCTGTGCCAGACATGTTGGAGCTCCAGTACGAGCTGGAGTCCAAGGCAGCGAGGTGGTATGCCACTATTGATATTGCCAATGCATTTTTCTCCATTCCTTTGGCAGCGGAATGCAGACCCCAGTTTGCTTTCACCTGGAGGGGAGTGCAGTACACCTGGAATCGACTGCCCCAGGGGTGGAAGCACAGTCCCACCATCTGCCATGGACTGATCCAGGATGCACTGGAAAAGGGTGAGGCTCCGGACCATCTACAGTACATCGATGACATCATTGTGTGGGGGAACACGGCAGCGGAAGTCTTTGAGAAGGGAGAGAAGATCATTCAGATTCTCCTGGAAGCCGGTTTTGCCATCAAGAAGAGTAAGGTCAAAGGACCTGCCCGGGAGATCCAGTTCCTGGGAGTGAAGTGGCAAGATGGACGGCGTCAGATTCCCCTTGAGGTCATCAATAAGATCACCGCCATGTCCCCACCAACCAACAAGAAGGAAACACAAGCTTTCCTAGGGGCCATTGGCTTTTGGAGGATGCACATCCCCGAATACAGTCAAATTGTGAGCCCTCTGTACTTGGTTACCCGCAAGAAGAATGATTTCCACTGGGGCCCTGAACAGCAGCAAGCCTTTGCCCAGATCAAGCAGGAGATCGCTCATGCGGTAGCCCTTGGCCCAGTCAGGACAGGACCAGAGGTGAAGAATGTCCTCTACTCTGCAGCCGGGAGCCATGGTCTGTCCTGGAGTCTGTGGCAGAAGGTGCCAGGTGAGACTCGAGGCCGGCCACTGGGATTCTGGAGCCGAAGCTACAGAGGGTCCGAGGACAACTACACTCCCACAGAGAAGGAGATCTTGGCCGCCTACGAAGGAGTTCAAGCTGCCTCGGAAGTGATTGGCACTGAAGCGCAACTCCTCCTGGCACCCCGACTACCGGTGCTGGGATGGATGTTTAAAGGAAAGGTTCCCTCCACCCACCATGCCACCGATGCTACCTGGAGTAAGTGGATTGGTGTCATTACACAACGCGCCCGAGTTGGGAGACTGAATCGCCCTGGAATTTTAGAGGTAATTACAAACTGGCCCGAGGGTGAAAGTTTCAGTGTGGCAGATGAAGAACAAGAACCGGTGACCCGGGTGGAGGAAGCTCCGCCATACAACCAGCTGCCAGCAGAGGAAGCCCGTTACGCTTTATTCACCGACGGTTCCTGCCGTGTCATAGGGATGAGTCGGAGGTGGAAAGCAGCTGTATGGAGCCCCACACGACAGGTCGCAGAGGCCACTGAAGGAGAGGGTGGATCCAGTCAATATGCTGAACTCAAGGCCATTCAACTGGCCCTAGATATTGCAGAGAGGGAAAAGTGGCCAAGGCTCTATTTGTATACTGATTCGTGGATGATAGCCAATGCTCTGTGGGGATGGCTGAAGAAGTGGAAAGAGGCGAACTGGCAGCGTAGAGGCAAACCAATTTGGGCTGCTGAAGAATGGAAAGATATTGCTGCCCGGTTAGAGAACATACTTGTGAAGATTCGCCATGTAGATGCCCATGTTCCCAGAAGCAGAGCTAATGAGGAGCAGCAAAACAATCAGCAGGTAGATCAAGCTGCAAAGATAGGGGATTTGAAAATAGATCTTGACTGGGAGCACAAGGGAGAGTTGTTCCTAGCACGATGGGCCCATGATGCCTCAGGTCACCAAGGTAGAGATGCCACCTATAAGTGGGCACGAGACCGAGGGGTGGATCTAACCATGGACAGCATTTCTCAAGTTATCCGTGACTGTGAGACGTGTGCTGCCATCAAGCAAGCCAAGCGGATGAAGCCCCTCTGGTACGGTGGACGGTGGTCTAAGTATAAGTATGGGGAGGCCTGGCAGATTGATTACATCACACTGCCTCAGACCCGCCAAGGCAAGCGCCATGTGCTGACCATGGTAGAAGCCACCACGGGATGGTTGGAAACCTACCCTGTATCCCATGCTACAGCCCGTAACACCATCCTGGGCCTTGAGAAGCAGGTCCTTTGGAGACACGGTACGCCCGAGAGAATTGAGTCAGACAATGGGACTCATTTTAAAAATAGTCTTATTAAAAACTGGGCTAGGGAACATGGTATTGAGTGGGTGTACCATATCCCCTACCATGCACCAGCTGCAGGTAAGATAGAGAGGTACAATGGGTTGTTAAAAACCACCCTGAAAGCATTGGGTGGGGGGTCCTTAAAAAATTGGGAGCAGCATTTAGCAAAGGCCACCTGGTTGGTTAACACCCGAGGTTCTACCAACCGAGGGGGTCCTGCTCAGTCTCAGCTCCTTAATGTAGTAGATGGAGATAAAGCCCCAGTGGCCCGTGTTAAAAGTTTGTTGGGAAAGACAGTATGGATCAACCCTACCTCGAGTACAGGCAAACCCATCCGTGGAATTGTCTCTGCTCAAGGACCGGGTTGTACATGGTGGATAATGCAGAAAGATGGAACAGTACGATGTGTACCTCAGGGGGATCTGAATGTGGGGTAGGATGCATATGTGAAGTGTCAAAGGTTCGAGCAAGTAAGACAGATGGAAACGTGTAAGTGTCGAAGGTCTGAGTAAGTGAGATGGAAGTTCTTATTGTGTGTCCACGATATGGGATAAGGGGTGGAATGTCCTGGGTTGACGGAGCCTTATATCCCATATCTGGACTGGGTTGTTATGTCTAACAGCCAATGCTTTGCTGGCTGTGGCTTCTACTGCGCTTGCTGCTTTTGGCTTTGCTGCTGGCTGCTTGCTTGCTTGCTTGCTCCTGCTTGCTAATTTAGCCGCTTTTGCTTTCTGCTGCTTGTTTTTGTGCTGTTTCTGTTTTTTTTTCTTTTCTCCCTTTTCTCTCTCTTCCCCCCCCCCCCCCCCGAAGATTTGGACCGGCTCCGGACCTGAGGACCTGACCTGAGGATCTTCAAGGATCTCCGAGCCTGCGGAAGAAGCTCTGTGCCCTCCCCCCACAGTAACTTGAGCCTTTTCCTTTTCTCTTGTGGGGGGAAGAGTTCTTGTTAATAAATCGGTTTTTTCCACTTGTCTCCTCCAAAGAATTTCCTTCCCAAACCCAGGGCTGGGGGCAGGGAGGGGTGGTGGAGGTTTGTCTTAGGGGACTTCCTCTCGGAGGGTCTTCTAATTTGCCCAAACCAATACAGCTGCCCACAGAAAAGATGAGGAGTCTTTAGATGTTCGTTCTCAAGGCCGTTTTGGGGTTTTTTTGTCTATTTTTTTCTTATCACAATTCTTTTTTCTGAGCTCAGCTGAGGTCTGGACACACTGCCTGTCTGCCTAAAGCTCGTCACCTTATATACAGATAATTACGTGCACTTTATTTACAATTGGGAACCAATTAGTTTGGTTCACAAAGTAATTCACAAAGTAATTCATTACCAAAATACTTTACACTAAACAGGTGTTTTCTGCTTTGACCCAATCCCTCTAAATCTACGTCATGCCAGAAGAAGAAGAAGAAGAAGACGAGGAAGAAGAAGGAGAAGGAGAAGAAGAAGGAGAAGAAGAAGGAGAAGAAGAAGAAGGAAAAGAAGGAAAAGAAAGAAGAAGAAGAAGGAGAAGGAGAAGAAAAAGGAGAAGAAGAAGTAGAAGAAGAAGAAGGAGAAGGAGAAGAAAAAGGAGAAGAAGAAGTAGAAGAAGAAGAAGGAGAAGGAGAAGAAAAAGGAGAAGAAGAAGTAGAAGAAGAAGAAGGAAAAGAAGGAGAAGAAAGAAGAAGAAGGAAAAGAAGGAGAAGGAGGAGAAGAAAAAGGAGAAGAAGAAGAAGAAGAAGAAGAAGAAGAAGAAGAAGGAGAAGGAGAAGAAGAAGGAGAAGGAGAAGAAAAAGGAGAAGAAGAAGAAAAAGGAAAAGAAGGAGAAGAAAGAAGAAGAAGAAGGAGAAGGAGAAGAAAAAGGAGAAGAAGGAGGAGAAGAAAAAGGAGAAGAAGAAGAAGAAGGAAAAGAAGGAGAAGAAAGAAGAAGAAGAAGAAGAAGGAGAAGAAGAAGGAGAAGACTCCAGGGCAACGCTCAGAATCCTCTATCTTGTCTCTGGTCACTCCTATTCTAAAACCCCTCATGTGCAAATATTAATACTTTCTTTTATCTTTGAGGCCTTGCAATTCCTCCCATAACGTTGGTAATTTTTCTCATGGATTATAATCGAGGCCCTTGCCTGTCTGGGGTCTATGCCAGGGTCTGCAACCCCCCCTGTACAAATCTCAGACCCCCCCCTGTACAGGTTCTAAACCCCCCTGGACAGGTTTCTGTTCGTCCAGAGTTTCTAAAGGAATGCCCTGGACTCTCACAAGGGACAAACCTGGATCAGCCACCCCTTCCCTGGGCAGCCAAAGCCACCACCCCCCCTGCCACAGCCAGGACAACAAAGATTTCTGGATCAGCAAAACCCCCTCTGCTATTCCCAAAATGTTACCATCAGCAAAACCCCCTCTGCTATTCCCAAACCCAAGTTATTCTGCCATAAAGTGGCCACTTCCACCTTTATTTGTCGTCCCCACCCATCCCAATGTTCAGTTTCCCCTTCTCAAACCTGGAACACAAAATCTCAGATTTCCCAATGTTAGAAATGCAGATTTTCGAGTTGGAATATTGAAATGGATGTTATGCATATCGTGT
This sequence comes from Phylloscopus trochilus trochilus, assembly GCA_016584745.2. Taxonomy (NCBI): domain Eukaryota; kingdom Metazoa; phylum Chordata; class Aves; order Passeriformes; family Phylloscopidae; genus Phylloscopus; species Phylloscopus trochilus. Next base: position 466,943 of record WQNJ02000546.1, read on the forward strand.
AAGAAGGTTGCACTGTATTTCCTTTTATTTGCAGGATTTAAAAATGTAATGGAGGGATATTTTCAGATAGAAGACAGAAGAGAACGTCTGAAATTCCTGAACTAAAGATTTCTGATAAGAAACAATTAAGCCTTTGAGGGTCTAAATCTCCAGAAGACAGATTTACAACATACATCTGGACTGTGTGGAGCCTCACAGATAACTTGTATGCTTAGGGAGGACTTGAAACCAAAATGAATATTTGAATCATGCATTAACTTATTTAAATATGTAACAGCAAGACTTTTAAATACCAAGGAATTTAGAAAGGGTGTGTGTTGCTTTACACCCTCAGCTGAGCAAGCTAGCTTTTTTGTCTCCTTAATTGTCTATTTTTATTCTATTTTATTTTTATTTTTATTCTTATTCAACTTCTCAATTAACATAACGTCGTTTTTCACGCCAAGGACTGGGAAATGAGGATTTCTCCAGTTCCAAACCCAACCTCCCCAAACACATGTTCTGCCCCTGACCTACCAAGGAAAGACACAAAAGCAACAAAATTGAGAAGCCAAACTCAGTGCTGGCAATGCTCACAGTGAGTGTGCATCGGCAGCAGATAACACCAAATGCACCAAATGCAAATCTGACAGATCCCACGGACCTGTAAAGCAATTTTAGCAAGTATTAAAGCTGGCTGATAGCTGAAAATCCGGTTAGGAGCCCTGACAATATAAACCAATGTAGGATTAGAGCTTACAAAGTCTTGCTTAAAGGCAAAAAAAAAAAGAAAAAAAAAAAAAAAAAAGACCATTAACAAAGTACTTACAAAGCAAACTTGCTTCTGAAAGTAAAAACAAGGATCCCATGCAAGCAGCACCTTCTCTGCACGGATCCCAGGGCACATTCAGCAGGGCTGGCAGGCAATGATTTGTTTGCTCATCCCCTCTGCAAAGCTCCTCGTGGTCACATCGAACAATTCACAGCTAATCCGGCCAAAAGTGCCCTTTTGTGGTCACCTACCCACACCGTGCCAGGCTGGGAGCTGGGGCAGGACAACTCCTGGAGCTGCTGCTGCTGCTGTCACGCAGGACATCCCACGGGGGAAATGTCCAGGACAGGCTCTGTCCTGTCTCAGAGCACAGGATTACCCTCTAAAGCCTTGCAGGAGATGCTAATCTTGGGAGGTCAACTGGCCAGACCTCCAGCTCGGGGGGTTTAAATATCTTCAAAATGAATGAGTGAGCCCTGGCAACACCCAGCTGGGAAAAAAAAATGGGAAAACTTGGGAGCTTCATCCCTGCAGTGGATCTCCCAAGGGAGTTTGTTTAGGTCACCCTGGGGTGGGTGTTCCTCACGTGCAGGCAGAGCTGGGATCCCCACCAATGAATCAGTCTGTTCATCCAGGGTTTCTAAAGGAATGTCCTGGACTCTCACAAGGGACAAGCCTGGATCAGCCACCCCTTCCCTGGGCAGCCAAAGCCACCATCCCCCCTGCCACAGCCAGGACAACAAAGATTTCTGGATCAGCAAAACCCCCTCTGCTATTCCCAAAACGTTTCCCCAGTTATTTACCATAAAGTGGCCACTTCCACCTTTATTTGTCATCCCCACCCATCCCCACCAGTCTCACAGGGAATGGAAGTGCCCCCCACACACATCCCTCCTCTGCAGGGTGGGCTGCCTGCAGCCCTAAAAATCAGCTTCAGGATCAGAGTCACGGCGTGGCTTGGGCTGGGAAGGACCTGAAAGCTCAGCCAGTGCCACCCAGGCCATGGCAGGAACACCTCCCACTGTCCCAGGCTGCTCCAAGCCCTGTCCAACCAGGGATCCAGGAGCAGCCACAAATCTCTGGGAATTCCAGCCCAGTTCCTCCCACCCTCCCAGGGAACAATTCCTGCCCAATCTCCCACCCATCCCTGCCCTCCTGGCAGTGGGAGACATCCCCTATGTCCTGTCCCTCCATCCCTTGTCCCAGGTCCCTCAGCAGCTCTCCTGAAACCCCTTTTAGGGTGCAAGGTCTCCCTGGAGACCTTTCCTTGTCCAGACTGGATGCTTTAAGGATTCCACAGGAGATTTAGACTCTTTTGGTGCCTGTGTGAGGAGCTGCCTGTGCTCAGGAGGCTGCTCAGGACATTTATTACCAGGATTTCTGATTCCCATCTGAGGGATTCACCAGAACTCTGTCCTGTCTGATTTTCAGGCACACAACCTGAAAATCCTGTCTGATTTTCAGGCACACAACCTCTTCAATCTGCTGATGGGACCTACCTGGAACATCAGGTAAAAAACCCCAACAGGCAGCCAGGACATTCCAGGGACATCATTTAGGGTAAGGGAGGCAAAAGTTTCACCCAAAAGGTCACAGGGTCCTTCCCCCAAAATGCTCAGGCTCTCTTTGTGCCTGCTGGCTTTGGAGTAAACATGGAGTATCCTGCAGGAATATCCCCTCAACGCTTTACTATCAGCCTCATCATTTTGTAAAATAAAATATTGGCTGGTTCAGTTCAGAGTGAAGGGTCTGAAAATCCCCGTTGAGCGAGTTCTGCAGACAAGCTTCACTAATCCTCAAAATCTAAAGGAGAAGCACAGACAGGAACTACATGGAAAAAAAAAAAAATGTCACCCAGCCACCCAAAGGGAGGTGGCACATCTTCATCCAAGGGGATCAGAGCTCAAGATCCCAAGAAGTTTTTGCATTTAATGAATATCTAAAGCACTAAGCTGGCAGCCCTGATGGAGGACAATTCACCCAGAGCAGAGCTGGGTACTCCCTCCCTTTCCTCTTGTCAAAGTGAAATGCAGCAAAAAAAATTCCATTTTCTTGAAAACTAAAATCTGAGGGGACTGGGCATTCCAGGCCTGGGGAACTCCAAAGCCAGCTGAGCAGAGCACCAGCAGAGTCTGCTCTCCCTGCTTTGGGCAAAGGTGTTGGGCTTAGGATGTCAGAGGTTCCTTCAGCCTCCTGAGCCTTCACAGGCTCCTCAGATCCAGCTCTTTGGAGAAAAAGACATTTCTGTCCTTGCAGGACAGAAAAGTTTCACTCCCAGGAGCCAGTGCTGAGCCTAAATCTGGTTGAGAGATTACACAAAATAATTTCATAGAATATCAGAATGGTTTGGGCTGGAAGGGACCTTAAAGATCATCTCATTCCAAGCTTCCACCATCCCAGGGTGCTCCAAAGGCCATCCAACCTGGCCTGAGACACTGCCAGGGATGCAGGGGCAGCCAGAGCTGCTCTGGGAATTCCATCCCAGTTTCTCACCACTCTCCCAGGCAACAATTCCTTCCCAATCTCCCACCCATCCCAGCCCTGCTGTGGGAAGCTATTCCCCCTCGGCCTGGCACTCTCAAATCCCCACAAATGAGAAGCAAATGAAATTCCACCACTGGAGCTGGATGGCAAGAAGATGATCAGGAATCTATTAAAGGCCCTCAAGGAACTGCAGGGCATTTCAGAGAGGGTGCTGACAGCTCCAGCAGGGTTTTATTGCTTTCCCTCTGAAATTCCAGGAGGTTACATAACCCTGACTGCTGAAAGGGCTCTGTGCCTACGACTGTCAGAACCGGTATCTCCAAACTTCAGAGATGCAAAGTCAGGAACTCGAGAGTTCAACACAAGGTTCATGTTCTGCCTTGTTAAAAAAAAAAAAAAAAAAATTAAATCTGCAAGGAAAAAAAAAATGCAGCTGCTACAGTTTTTTTGGGGTTGTTTTTTTTTTTTTGGTCCAGCTTTTTTCCCCCTTCCTTATTTCTCCTTCCCAGAGGGAATTTTCTGGCTTTGTCATGGGTTGGGAGGTGGAACTGTGGTGGGGCTCTAATTGTTCCAGGTCTGTTCTGCTGCTCCTGCTTCCCCCACCAGGAATGGCAGCTGCTCAGGAGTGAGTAATCCTCAGCACAGCTCAGATTTACTCCTCAGTGCCCTGGATCACGGGTCAGCTCCCACCTCTCCAGGCTCCACCTGGAACCACTCTCCACACAAACCCATCTTTTAATAACAAAAGCACCTGAAGCTCTGTTTTTTACACCAAAGACTCACTGAAGACTTATTTCCACTGCATTGAAAATACACCAGGGTGCCTGGAGAGGGACAGGGGGACAAGGGATGGAGGGACAGGACACAGGGAATGGCTTCCCACTGCTGAGATGGGATTTTGGGAAGGGATTCCTGGCTGGGACAGAATTCCCAGAGCAGCTGAATGCCTGGGAGTGTCCAAGGCCAGGTTGGACATGGTTTGGAGCAGCCTGGAATGGTGGAAGGTGTCCCTGCTTGGGCTTTTTGGTTGGTTTTTCTCAGTCAAGTGGTACAACTAAGACACTCCTGTTTCACTTGGGGTTCCTTCCTAAAGCCTTGGCAGGGAATATTTCAATCCACAGCCAGGCAAAACCTCCCCAAGCCTGTTCAGCAGGTGATGCAAAGAACATCTCCCATGAAAACCCCAGGGCAGCAATGAGCCAGCTGAATCCTTTCCCCATTCCCTGGCCTGGCCTCCTGCCTCAGAACTGAGGAGAAGAAGCCACAGGAAGATCTGTGGGCACCCTGCCCAGGCTGCCTGGCCTGAAATGAGTGAAGCTGAAATAGGATCAGCTCTGAGGCAAAAGAATTGTGAGGAGTGGGGGCACGGGAGGCTTGTCCAAACCTCACTGTGCTGGCACAGGGAGAGCCCCAAAGATCCCACAATCCTGGAATCATCCAGGTTGGAAAAGATCTCCAAGGCCATGAAATCCACCCTGTGTCCAATCCCCAGCTCGTCCCCCAGACTGCAGGACATGAGCAAAGCACACAGTTCATCACCCCCCACCCCCCAAAAAAAAATATCTGGGAGGGATGTTTGATTTTGTTCTGTCACATCACTTGGGATGCTGCTCAACCTTCTTCCTCTCAGTGAGAGCACACTGCATCTGAATCATGGAATTATTGAGGTTGGAAAAGAGCTCCAAGGTCATTGAGTCCAAGCTGTGCCTGATGCCCAAATTGTCCCCAGCACAGAGCACTGAGTGACACCTCCAGGAGTTCCTTGGACATCTCCAGGGATGGGCACTGCAAACCCCCCTGAGCACTTCCAAGGTCTGAGCACCCTTTCCATGGGGAAATTCCTGCTGCTGCCCACCCTGGGGCCGTCCCCTCTCCTCCTGTCCCTGTCCCCTGGGAGCAGAGCCTGACCCTCCCTGGCTGTCCCCACCTGGCAGGGAATTTTGGAAAACCAGAAGCTCCCCCTGAAGTTTCTCCAGGCTGAGCTGTGAGTCTCCTCCTCCCTGTGCTGGCCTGGCCACAGCTCCTGAGATCATCTCCCAGCCATGAACACCCAGGGCTGGGAGTGACGTGACAAAGATCCTGAGGGACAAAAACTGGGCAGGAAAATAAAAGATCACCTGAACTCTCCCACCGAGCTGCGTCGCTTTAACGCCCTCCTGACTTCCAGAGCAGCCTGGCAGGAGCCTCAGGGAGTTTTGGGGGGGGAGCTGCAGCCTCTCCATGGCCGGTGCCACCCCAGCCAAGGGACAGCGTGTCCCTTGTGCTGGCACTGGAGCGGTGACAGTGCACTTTGCAGAGCTGTGACCCCGCAGCGCTGTCAGCCCTGGTTTGGAGCAGGGAAAAGCTATTTCCCCTGAAAGGGCTGTTACCAAATTTAACTTTTCAGCTTTCTCCTGATTCAGGGGGGAAATGCTGCACTTCAAAAGGCTCCAGGAGGAGCTCCTCAATGGGGCAGAGGACTCTGAGCCTGCTCAGAGGGGTCAGGAGGAGGGCAGGATGCTGCAGAGCTGAGCCCTGCAGCAGGAAGGAAGCAGCACCAAGAACTCCTTCAGCAAAGGTCACTGCTGAGCTTGGTGCTCAGACTTTTTCAAACAGGAGACAGAAATCGCCATTCCTGGAGGGGTTTTCAAGGCAGGCAGGTCTGGGAGTTCCTTTCCCTGCAGGAGAATTGAAGCAGTTTCTAGGACAGGGACACAGATCTCTCCTGAGCCTCTGGAGAAGAGGGGAGGGATGAGCAAACATCACCAGAGACCCAGACAAGGAAGCCAAGGATTTGGAAGGTGAGCAGGACCCACAGGAGCAGGAGCAGCTCCCAGGTGTGTGCTGACCCCCTTGGGGCTCAGGAGCACAGCACTGGCACGGTTTGCTGGGCCAGGTTGTGCATTCCAATCCCTGGAAGTGTCCATGGCCAGGCTGGCCAGGGCTTGGAGCAGCCTGGGACAGTGGAAGGTGACCCTGCCCATGGCAGGAACCCTGTAAGGTCCCTTCCCACCCACACCATTCCACGATTCTGTGATTCCACTCATGCTTAGCAAGGGGCCCAGGAATACCCTCCAGTCCCCAGCCAAGATTTTGGGTTGGTACCAGACACAGTTCAGGGAATCCTGAGCTGCAGCCTGGGCTGATGCCAACACCTACAGAGGGTTCAGGGCATCACAAACACAGAGGAGCAGCCAAACCACCATCTGCTGCCAGGCTGCACACAGGACTGGGACTTGCAAAGTGCCTCCTGCTCCCAGGAAATAAAAGAGCCACAAGAGTGAATTAAAATAAAAATACCTGAGGAATAAAAAATCAGCAAAATTCCACAAAGAAAATATCCCTTACTTCCCACTGATGATGCTCTGGAGCCTCAAACCTTCCCTAAGCTTTATCCTTCTGAGACCCAACCACATTTACCCAAACTACCATAAAGAGTAAACCTGCAGATTTCCCTTCATCTTTAGATCCCAAGGCAGCCCAGGATTTCTCCTCCTGCTGTGCCCACACCAGTTCTGCTCTCTCCATGGGGAGTTTGACACCTGGGCTGCCCCTCCAAGGCTCAGGCAGACACCACACCTTCCCCTTGTCCCCAGATTGTTCCCTTTGCCTGGCAGAGCCTGGGCAGAGCTGGAGCAGGATCAGTGCCCAGATCCCACACCCATCACTCTGAGCCATCACAAACCCCAAACCCTCCCCTGAGGACACCCAAGAGATGAATTCTCTCTTTTTTTTTTTTTTTTAAATGCAATCGGGGCCAGAGAAGAAAACAAAAAAGAAGTGAAAGCAGCACTTAGAAGAAAACAGAAAAGAAGTGAAAGCAGCACTTAGAGTCTCTGCTGTGGATCACAGAGCTCCAGGTGTGTTCCTTTGAGAGTCAACATTTACAGAACCATGAAGGAGAACACAAGGTCCACACACCAGCTCACACTTGATCCACTTAGAGCATTTCCCAAGAGCTTTTCCTCTGGCTGAGGAAGCCACAAAACTGACTCTTCTCAAGACTTACAGCAAACAAAATACATGAAGGAGACATCCTCACTGCACCTCCGCTGCCTCCTCACACTTTTATCACTCCAGCTGGTTCTTTCTGGTTGTGTTATCATTTGTTCTGGTATCTTTTAATGAAATGGGTTACAAATTATTAATATTTCACACCCCTAGGCCAGGGTGGTGCCTGCCCTCTCCATCACCTGGGAACACCCATTCCCATCCCAGAGCTCCCCTGGCTGCTGGGCCCTGACCTGGATGGAGCCTGTGCTCCAATCCTTATCAAAAGATAAAAAACCAGAACTAAAGCAGGCAGAGGGCTGAACCCTGCAGCCTCTTGTGCATCACTTTCCCCTCCATCTCCCTTTAAGAGCTTTCTTCCAACCTTCTCTTATCTCTAATAAACTGGAAATCCTCTCCTTTTGACTCCTGCACTTCAGGGCTTGTAAATCACTGTGCACCATAATCTGAGGAGTCCTTAAATCTCTCCAGCTCTAAGTCCTCGCTTCCATTTTTATTAATTTCTTCCTTTTTTTTTTTTTTTTTTTTTTTTCCAGGCTCCTAAAAGCATTCAACACAGCCTCCTTGGAAATGGCCTGTGAATGTCTTTCCTGTCCATACAAATTGCTTCCCTCCATTAACTTTTTAGCACTTCACCTTCCCAACAGGTTTAACTCCTGCCACCCCTGACTGCCAAGACGAGTTTAAATTTATTTCCTTTTCTCCCTCCTGAACGTGTTTTTATTGCCTAAACCCAGCCAATTCTATCAGGTTCCTTGGTTCCCACCTTTTCTCACCCAGCTGTCCCAAGGGAAACCAAGCAGCAGCTCCAGGATTAACCCTTCTCCAGGCTCAAAATATTTTAACTCAATTCAGGTTGGGAAGCCAACACTTGTCCCCGAGAGCTGTCACTGAAGAAGCCCCTCTGAGCACCAAGAAATGAAGGATAAAATATGTAAGGAGTATGGGAACTCTGGAAAACGCCCCTGTAATCCTGCCCCACAGGTTCCATCCCAGCCCCAAAATCCCAGCACTTGATTGCTGCTCGGATGCAAAATTTGCTTCGTTTCTTTTGACCTACATATTTTGGCACTTCCACTCTGCCTCACACGAGATGGAGAGAAGCCATTGAGAAGTGACAGTATTTACTGTCACCCTTGAAACACATAAAACACACACACATACATCTCTCTGTATACACTCCTATGGATTTTTATTTTTTTGTTTTTTCTCTCCTCCTTCCTGCATCCCATCTGTGAAAATCCCCCCCACTCCCACCCTTCCCCAACATGCTCGTTGTGCAGAATGAGATGGTGATCATGGAAATCAGGGCTTAAAATAGCAAATTTCCCTTCAGCACTCGAGTGCTGTTTGTTTGTGGCTGTGATTCCAGCAGCCCCTGCTCACACACACACACATGGCCCTGACCTACTTTCCAGCTTTCCCAATCCCGTGGCACCGGGAGGAAATCAGAAGCAGTCAGGAGAAATCTCTCTCTTGCCACGTTTGTAAGAGAGTTTTTATGGCCATTAATTCCAGCTAGTGTCAAACTAATGACACCGGGGACATCAAAGCATGAAGCCATTTGCATAATGCCAGCAGAATCTACAATTTTATTACTGTTTATTCAGGCAGCTTCTGCTTAAGAACGAGGGAGATGACACTGCTGCCTGTGCTCTTTTGAATTCATTCTAATTTACAGCCCTGCAGAGAGGCAGCCAGTTTTCTAGGAATTCTTTCATTCCTCACTAAGGATGTTTTGAAGCAAACCCTGCCAATTTCGATTTTTCCCTCTGAAAAAAAAATGAAGTGCTGGATGAACCCTGAGAGCCTCAACCTGGCATCCTGAGCCAGCAGCTCACCTCAAAGCAGGGTGGCCAGACTTCTGTGGGAGCTGCCACCCCACAAGCACCACAGACATGGGATGGAAGGGTAAAAAAACCCATGAAATTCTTGCTTGGGTTCGTGTTTTGGCGCTGAGCTGTCTCACCTAGATGGAGCTGACAGCCGAGCTTTGACGGTGACGCGAGCCGACGTTCCTGGGGCTGGCTCTGGAGCTTCTCCCAGCCCCAGCACTGCTCACCCTGCAGGGCTCAGCCAGCTCCCAGACAGATCCCCTGGCTTGGCTTGGGCTGGGGGAACAGCTCTGGACTCCCAAAGTGTCACCTTCAAAGCCCTTGTCCCTCTCCAGGCAGGGAGCAGAGGGTGCCACCACCGTCACTGCTGGGAAAAAGGTCTGGGGGTGACTCCAGAGGAACCAACAAGGGACAAAAGCCTCAATTTTTGTCCCACCCCTGGGTATGGCTTGAAACTGGAATTCAGCAGCAAAAAGATGAGCATTGAGGAAAGAATCCCTGAATGGTTTGGGTGTGGAGGGACCTTTAGGATCGTCCAGAGCCACCTGGGCAAGGACATCTTCCACTGTTCCCAGGGTGGCCCAATGTCTAGCCTGGCCTTGGGCACTGCCAGGGATCCAGGGGCAGCTCTGGGAATTCCAGCCCAGCCCTTCCCCACACTCCCAGCCAGGAATTCCTTCCCAAAATCCCATCTCACCAGTGGAAGCCATCCCCTGTGTCCTGTCCCTCCACCCCTTGTCCCTCTGCAGCTCTCCTGGAGCTCCTTCAGGCCCTGCTGAACCTGCCCTCAATTCATGGAGGTTTAATGCTGAAATCTCCTGATTTTAGCAGGACTGGAGATATCCCTGGGATGGAAAAGTAGCACAAGACTCAGAAGGTAAAAAGACCCCCATGACCAGCAATTCTAAAACCACCACAAGAAACACAAGTGCCAGCTGAAATCAGCTCATCTGTGTTCATATTTATGTGATTTTAGCTGGAAGTCTGGCCAGGTAAACCTCATTTTCCTCAACTCTCAGCTACAAAATTATTACAAAATTCTAATTTGGATTTTTTCCATGATTATCAGGTTCCTCATTCCTGTGGAATCTGAGATTGTCTTTGGTAGAATTAAATAAAGAGCTGCACAAAATCACCTGAAACCTTCTGAGATTGTCTTTGGTAGAATAAAAAGCTGCACAAAACCACCTGAAAATTTCTGAGATTGTCTTTGGTAGAACACAGAGCTGCACAAAATCACCTGAAACCTTCTGAGATTGTCTTTGGTAGAACACAGAGCTGCACAAAACCACCTGAAACCTTCTGAGATTGTCTTTGGTAGAACACAGAGCTGCACAAAATCACCTGAAACCTTCTGAGATTGTCTTTGGTAGAACACAGAGCTGCACAAAACCACCTGAAACTTTCTGAGATTGTCTTTGGTAGAACACAGAGCTGCACAAAACCACCTGAACCTTTCTGAGATTGTCTTGGTAGAACACAGAGCTGCACAAAACCACCTGAACTTTTCTGAGATTGTCTTTGGTTGAACACAGAGCTGCACAAAACCACCTGAAACCTTCTGAGATTGTCTTTGGTAGGACACAGAGCTGCACAAAACCACCTGAAACCTTCTGAGATTGTCTTTGGTTGAACACAGAGCTGCACAAAACCACCTGAAACCTTCTGAGATTGTCTTTGGTAGAACACAGAGCTGCACAAAACCACCTGAACCTTTCTGAGATTGTCTTTGGTAGAACACAGAGCTGCACAAAACCACCTGAAACCTCCTGAGATTGTCTTTGGTAGAACACAGAGCTGCACAAAACCACCTGAAACCTTCTGAGATTGTCTTTGGTTGAACACAGAGCTGCACAAAATCACCTGAAACCTTCTGAGATTGTCTTTGGTAGAATAAAAAGCTGCACAAAACCACCTGAAACCTTCTGAGATTGTCTTTGGTAGAACAAAGAGCTGCACACAACTACCTGAAACTTTCAGTGATACACACAAAATTGCAACTTTTTTGGGTTTTTTTTTTTAGCAAAATCACTAATTTTGGTTGTAAAATTGAGGCATGCAACCCCTCAAATCTTGCAAAACTGCCCGTGAGTGACATTTTGCAAGAGCTGCTTGCATCACTGGGAAACAGGAGAGTGTTAATGTAGGAGATGGAACATCACAGATTTTCCAGGCAAAGCATGGGAAGAAGGGCTTGACAAAGCTGAGAGCAAATTATTTTTATCTGTAGCCAGGGGAAATGTTAGGGAAAGTGGAGACACAAGGAAATGACACCAAGGTAAATAAAGAGCTGGCTAAGTGACAAGTGGCAAGGCAATGTCAAAAGGGGAATTCTCTTCCTGGAGGAACATAAAGCAGCTATTAAAGTGTGAAGATCAGGGATCCAAAATAACCCCTATGCCTAATGTTTTCATTTCTAATCCCAGAAACGAAAAAACCTCTGACCAAATGCAGTTAAAAATGTCTTTTCTCAGAGAAAATAATCTGCCTGAACATCTCAGGACTCAGCTGAGCAGCCCAATTTCTGTTACCTGCACGTGCTGGAGGGACAGATCAGATGTTGCTTCCCAGTGATCAGAACCTCCCTGGAGTTTGACAAACCCTGGCTTTCCCTTCCAGTCCAGGATATTCCCATTTTGTGATTTCTTTTGGCAGATTTCTCTTGCTTTATGGCATTTCTCCCATTCTATGATTTCTCTTGCTTTATGGTTTTTCTCCCATTTTATGATTTCTCTTGGCAGATTTCTCTCAATTTATGTTTTTTCTCCCATTTTGTGATTTCTTTTGGCAGATTTCTTTTGATTTATGGTTTTTCTCCCATTTTGTGATTTCTTTTGGCAGATTTCTCTTGATTTACGGTTTTTCTCCCATTCTATGATTTCTCTTGCTTTGTGGTTTTTCTCCCATTTTGTGATTTCTTTTGGCAGATTTCTCTTGATTTATGGTTTTTCTCTCATTTTATGATTTCTCTTGTTTTATGGTTTTTCTCCCATTTTATGATTTCTCTTGGTTTATGGCTTTTCTCCCATTTTATGATTTCTCTTGATTTATGGTTTTTCTCCCATTTTATGATTTCTCTAGGCAGATTTCTCTTGCTTTATGGTTTTTCTCCCATTTTGTGATTTCTTTTGGCAGATTTCTCTTGATTTATGGTTTTTCTCCCATTTTATGATTTCTCTTGCTTTATGGTTTTTCTCCCATTTTTTGATTTCTCTTCCACTCCCCAGCCCAGCACTGGGATGGGAGATTTGGAAGCACCAAAAAGCTGAGCCCCAATGAAGGCAGAATTGGTGGCATCCAGACCCCTCCATCCCTCCTCCTGTGCCAAATGCCATTCCCAGGGAGTGTCCCAGAGCCACTGCAGCCTGACCCTGAGAGCTCTGCTGGCAAACACTGCCACATCCCTGCTCCTGCTGCTCCCACTGCCACCTTGGGAAGCAGCAGGAATGGCTCAGGAAAACCTGAGCTCTCCTCCCAGCCTTCCCACTAACTCACCACGACCACCAGCAAGTCCCAGTTTTCCTCCTGGAACTGGGAAGCAGCCACCTGAGGTGGTTAAGCTTTAATCTGCTGTACGGGTTTAAAAAAGACCCCAGGAGGATGAAATGTTGGTTTTGAGTCCTTCAGTCACCTCTGAGGGAACTCCCAACCCTCTGAAATCCAAGGCACTGCTGAATCCCAAAAGTTCAGGAAGAACAGGAAAAGACAGAGGGTTTGGTCAGAGTCTGGTTTTTCAGGAAGCCAGAGCAAACTGAGGGCATGGAAAACACAAATTCACAGAATCCCAAAACATCCTGAGCTGGAAGGGACCTGAGAGTCATCAAAGGGCAACTCCTGGCCCTGCACAGGTTGAACTTGTCACAGAGAACCCCAGGAGAAGAGACAGATCTTCTCTTTGAGAAGAGACAGATCAAACCTCTTCAGCTCCACAGGAGGGGACAGCCAGGGAGGATCAGGCTCTGCTCCCAGGGGACAGTGATGGGACAGGAGGAGAGGGAGCAGCCCCAGGGAGGCTCAGGGTGGGCAGCAGCAGGAATTTCCCCATGGAAAAGGTGCTCAGGCATTGGAAGTGCCCAGGGAGCTTTGGAGTGCCCATCCCTGGAGGTGTCCCAGGAACTCCTGGAGGTGACACTCAGTGCTCTGTGCTGGGGACAATTTGGGCATCAGGCACAGCTTGGACTCAAGGACTTTGGAGCTCTTTTCCAACCTCAACAATTCCATGACTCAGTCAGATGCAGCGTGCTCTCACTGAGAGGAAGAAGGTTAAACAGCATCCCAAGTGATGTGACAGAACAAAATCAAACATCCCTCCCAGATATTTTTTTTGGGGGGGGAGGGTGATGAACTCTGTGTTTTGCTCATGTCCTGCAGTTCTCCTGTCACTTCTGTGCCTTGCCAAGTCACTTCTAATTCCAGAGGTGCCTCCAGCATCAATTGTCCACAGGAAAAAAAAAAAAACAACCACAGCCCTAAAGTTGCAGAACTGTTCCCAAAGGAGCTTTTCATCCTGCACTATTTAGCAGGCATTGATTAATGCCAAGAGAAACAGGGATCCTGCCTGGTCACCTCCAGCTTCTGCCCAAATGATGGGACAGGTTTATGGGAGAGCACCCAAAAATCCCAATCCCACCTCACCCGCTGCAGCTCCAGGTGAGGAGGGACCAGCTCTGCCATGCTGAGGTGAGCTTTTACCCACCAATGGAAAAACAGGAGCACTGAATTAGAAAAAACCATCCAATCCAGCATTTCCCAGCATTTCCCACCATTTCCAAGGGCAGTGGGGAGCCTGGCTTGCAGTGTTATCCCACAGGAGAGTTCCCAAGGGACCAGGCACAGCTCCCTGGGCTGGGAGGAGGATGAGGACCCTGAGCATCTCTCCCACGTTATTTCAGTTTTAGAACTCCAGAAAGCAGCAAAGTTTTCCTGTTGTGACACTCAGCAGGAATTCAGGAAGGTTTTGTGCCACACCAGAGTGTTTCAGACACAAGGTGTGTTCAGTATTTCATGGGTCAGAGCTGGAAACCGGCTGCAGAAATTGCACCAAAAGAGCAGCAAAAAAAAAAAAAAAAAAAAAAAAAAAAAAAAAAAAGAGGGGGAGGTTACTGCTGAGGACATGTGTAATTTATATTTCAGGGACTTGCTCATGCAGGACTAAGGGAGCTGAATTTGTTCAAACCTCTCTCCAGGGAGAGCAGTTCTGTGGGCTTTGCTCAGCCTTGCTCAGCATTTCCGAGTTTCCCTTTGCTCAGCCACTCAAAAGCTGAGGTGTAGCTTTGCTCCAAACCACCAAAGAGCTCCTGAGCAGCATCACAGCATCCAATACGTTCCTTAACTATAAAATTTCCTTTTTCCAAAATAAAAAAAAAATAAAAAAAATGTCCCATTAATCCAAGATTACCCCGGAGCCAACCCACCCCCGAAACGAGAACGCTCGATAACAACAGCTGGGGTGCAGCTAGAAAAGATAAAATGCACAATATAATCAGCCTTACCCTATTTGCAGTGATGGGACTGAACTGGGAAGAAGATTAAAGAGCTCAGGCCTCCGAGGGAGGCACAAGCAGAGCCAGGATTAGGGAAGTTTCCTATCCCCAGGTTCAGATTTAGCCCGTGTCACACGACCTCTCAAAGCCACTCCGCCATCCCCAGCACACGACTCTTCCCGAAGCTTTTGTAAGCAGGATCAACCTCCCATCAAATCCCTTCTTACAAGCAGAACTCTGGGTTCAGAGGAGGAAGAAGAGGTGGGGAAGGGATGTTGAAAAGGGAGAGCTTGGTGGGATGGGGAGCCCAGGCTGGAGCAGCACTCCAGGCACAACCCCAACCTTCCTGAGGAGAATGGGATTCTGCAGCTCCTGCTGGGAATGGGATTCTGCAGCTCCCAAACCTCCTCCCCAGCCCTGAGAGCACTGCAGCAGCCAAACCTCCTCCCAAACCTTCTCCCCAAACCTCCTCCCCAAATCTCCTCCCAAACCTTCTCCCCAAACCTCCTCCCCAACCCTGAGAGCACTGCAGCAGCCAAACCTTCTCCCCAAACCTTCACCCCAAACCTTCTCCCAAACCTCTTCCCAAACCTCCTCCCCAGCCCTGAGAGCACTGCAGCAGCCAAACCTTCTCCCAAACCTCCCAAACCTTCTCCCAAATCTCCTCCCCAAACCTCTTCCCAAATCTCCTCCCCAGCCCTGAGAGCACTGCAGCAGCCAAACTTTCTCCCCAAACCTTCTCCCCAAGCCTCTCCCCAAACCTCCTCCCCAGCCCTGAGAGCACTGCAGAGGCCAAACCTTCTCCCCAAACCTTCTCCCAAACCTCCTCCCAAACCTCCTCCCCAAATCTCCTCCCAAACCTCCTCCCCAAATCTCCTCCCCAAACCTCTCCCCAAATCTCCTCCCAAACCTTCTCCCCAAACCTCCTCCCAAACCTTCTCCCAAACCTCTTCCCAAACCTCCTCCCCAGCCCTGAGAGCACTGCAGAGGCCAAACCTCCTCCCAAACCTCCTCCCAAACCTCCTCCCCAAACCTTCTCCCCAAACCTTCTCCCCAAACCTTCTCCCAAATCTCCTCCCCAGCCCTGAGAGCACTGCAGCAGCCAAACCTCCTCCCAAACCTTCTCCCCAAACCTTCTCCCAAACCTCCTCCCAGTTCCCTGCTGCTCTCTGCTGCCAGCCCAGGAGCTGAGCCCAAGGCTCACCACAAATATTTACCCAAGTGATCAACAGGGCAGAGATTAACTCCGAGCCCCACCTAGCAAAAAAAGGTGATGAGGGAGTGTTTAGACTGAGCTTAAGTTTTTGTGTCATTTTAGGGGAGCTGCTGTTTTGTTTTCCTTCGACAAGCCTCTCATTGAAATTTAATCTGAAGGATCACTGTAAAAACTCCCCAGCAGCTCCTGGAATAAGCAAGGGAATAAAGGTGATGTTGTTTCAAGCACTGAAGAAGGAGGAGGAGGAGGGGTGGAAATTATCTTTTTAAACTGCAGTTAAATTCCAGAGAGACAAATTAAAGGCAAAATGTGTAAAGGGTAACAGCAGGGCTCTGGATGAGGAGCAGTGAGGGTCTCCCTAAAGCACTGAGTCTGTCTCTCCTCTACCTGCCTCAAAAACCTCCTGGAAAACACCAAAAGGTTTCAAAAAAAAGCCAGAAAACATCCCAGTTCCACAGAAACACAGCTCTGAGAAACTTGGAGCTCGTCAGCCTTTCCCCAAAGGATGGGCAGAGAGAAGGATTCACATTTCCCAGGAGGTCCCAGCCTGCAGAGATCTCCCCAGACCAAGGTGCTCGAAGATTTAATCACACATGAAATCCAAGGTACAAGCTCCAAAGTTCCTGGCTTGGAATATTGGAATATTGAATATTTCCCAGCTCCTTGCTGAGGGAATTCAAGCCTTGGAGGACCCCATTAAGTCACCCAGGTGTCAGAACCTTGCTAGAACAACTCCTGAGCAGGCTGCAAAACAGAGAGGGGTTTGTGTTCCCACTTTTTAAAGCTCACTAAGCCTCCCCTGTTAAGCTTTTAATAGACTTCTCGGCATATGTAGGACTTCTTTATAAATCCTTGTAATTTCCTATTCAATGAGCCAAGTCAGGGGCATCCCACCTCTGAAGCAAAGTCTGGAACAAAATAAAAAAAAAAAAAAGAAAAAAAGGAAAAAAATTTAAAAAAAAAAAAAAAAAAAAAAAAAAAGAAGAAAAAAAAGAAAAGCCAAGTCAGGGATATCCCACCTCTGAAGCAAAGTCTGGAACAAAATTTAAAAAAAAAAAAAAAAAAAAAAAAAAAAAAAAAAGCCAAGTCAGGAACATCCCACCTCTGAAACAAAGTCTGGAACAAAATTAAAAAAAGAAAAAAAAAAAAGAAAAAAGAAAAAAAAGAAAAGCCAAGTCAGGAACATCCCACCTCTGAAGCAAAGGCTGGAATAAAATAAAATAAAATAAAATAAAACAAAACAAAACAAAATAAAATAAAATAAAATAAAATAAAATAAAATAAAATAAAATAAAATAAAATAAAATAAAATAAAATAAAATAAAAGCCAAGTCAGGGACATCCCACCTCTGAAGCAAAGTCTGGAATAAAATAAAATAAAATAAAATAAAATAAAATAAAATAAAATGAAATAAAATAAAATAAAATAAAATAAAATGCCAAGTCAGGGACATCCCACCTCTGAAGCAAAGTCTGGAACAAAATAAAATAAAAAAATAAAAAAAAAAAAGAAAAGCCAAGCAGCAGATTGGTGGGGAAGCACCATCTGAGATAGAGAGCCAGCACGAAAACAGCATTTTGTGCACAGAAATGCACAAAAATGCTTTTCCTTGGAGCCACCAGAGGAGCTCCCAGGGCTGCAGCAGCTCCAACAGCCAGGGTCCTGCAGGGCAGCCCTCTGGGGACACACGGTGACACTGGGGACAGCTCAGTGCTGGCTTCCTGAAAAACCTGCACCCAACTCCCAGCTCCTCCATCCCTCAGCCCAGACACCACAGGATCCCAGAACTCCAGGATTTGGGTTGGAAAGGATCTCAAGCTCATCCTGCTCCAGGGTGCTCCAAGCCCTGTCCAACCTGACCACCCCAACTTCCCATTCCACCCTCACAGCCTGGCAGGAGCTCCCTTGGGGACACAGAGAATTCCACCTCCAGTGGAGCTGCCTCTCTCCACTTCCCTCCTTACACAACAGCCTGAGCTGCTCTGACACCACCAGGCCTTGGACCCAGCAGAAGAAGCTCCTTGAGCAGGTCCTTCCCCACCTGGGGAAAGCTGCAGAGACCTTCATGGCACAGGGTTCTTGACCATGGCACCAAGATGTCCCCAGGCCAGGTTCTCCCTGCCTTTCCCTCAGGGTAATCAGGAATTCATGGGATGGGGTTGGGTGGGAAGGATCACTCACTGCCACCCTCCCTGCCACTTGTCCCAGGCTGTCCCAAGCCTTGTCCAACCTGGCTGCTCTGGGCACCTTTGGCTGTTATTCAGACATTTTTAGCAGCACCTCAACACCTGGGAAATTTCTCTCTGCTCTTTGAAAGGCTCAGGAGCTGAGATTGTGTAGCTGCTCAGCTCCTGAGCTGTAGGAAGCCACAAATTCCTCACCTGAAAGAAGACCAGGACCTGGAGGAAAAAAAAAAAACAAAAAACCTTCATCCCCCACTCCCCCTCCAGGAGCTGGGGAAGCTCCACATTCCCTGGAATGGCTTTGTCCTCCCAGGGTCCTCACCAGGGCCAGGGACAGAGACCTCTCAGGCTGTAACATCACCTTCCCCCCCAAAAAAACAACCACCCCAAAGCTCACACAAAGCCTCTGAGTCACAGAGGAACTCAGCAAAGCTGCTGAATTATTCACTTGGCTGCTGTTTTTAGACTGGAGCCACAGGAAACGTGAACTCCCCGGCAGTGAGCATGGCTGGATCCCCCTCTGAGGAGCCTAAAAAGCTCTGCCTGAAGCCCAGGAAGGATAAAAGCCTTTGTAAATTAAAAAAAAAAAAAAACTTGCACCAAGAGGGAAATACACAGGCAGGTAAAAGAGGAAAGCCAGTAGAAAAGAGCACACCTGTAGGTGTCCTATTTACAAAATGCTACACAGAATAAACAGATTTTGGGGATGGTTTTGTTGGGTTCTTTGGTTTTTTGGGTTGTTTTTTTTTTGTTTTGTTTTTCTCTCCCAGAGCTGCTCTCCATCCCTTCATTCCCAGCCTGGATCTGTGCTTGGGATTGTCCCAGCCCAGGTGCAGAACTTTGGCCTTGCTGAACCTCTCCAGGCTGGCCTGATGTTTCAGCTTTCATCTTTTCCAGATTCTCTACTGCATTGGTATATAACTCTGAACTTCACATAAAGTGTTAGCAAGTTCTCCTCACAGTTTAGTCAAGACAAAACAATCCTTTTCCAGCCCCAGAACCAAGGACACCATTGCAGCTCTAGGCCCAGAAAGTACAAACAACAGCAAAGTGAGGAGAGCAATCTGGGATGATGGGACTTCATAACCTGAAGCTGTAATTGGACAATTAACCCCAGTATGTAAATGGACTAAAAGTTATAAAAGAGTGAAAACTCGTGACTCAGAGTCCATCTTGGGTGGGGCCACAGCCAGGCTCTTGTACTGCCCAAGATGTATCCTTTGAAGGCCTTTTTTAATAAATACCTATTTTATTCCTTTAACTCTGTCCAGCCTCTGCTCCAGGCAGCCTCTTTAGGCATCAGCCAGGTCCCTGTGGATGCCCCTGTAGCTGTGACAGCACCCAGAGCTGGGTGTCACCAGCAAAATGCCCCAGTCCCAGTGGCCCTGGCACCTCCTGGACAGTGTTGGTGCCACCCCTGAGCACCCCCCTGGTCACTGCTCTGCCCTGGGACACCCAGCCAGTGACCAAAATCTGAGAGTGACCATCCAACCCCTTCCTCACCCACCAAATCCTCCATGCAGGACATCCCTGTCTCTCCACTCTGGAGATGAGGATGTCGTGTGGGACAGAGTTTTTTTTTGCACAACATCCTCGCCTTGGAGGGTTTTGTTTTGCTGTTTGCTGTCCAGGATTCCAGTCCCAGTCATTTCCCCCTCCCTCTGTCCAGCAAATGCCAGCAGAGCAGCTGATCCAGCACATCCCCTGCCCTGGCAGCAGGAGCCCAGCAGGAGATTCTCACCAACAGAACAACTCGGGAGGGGTTAGTTTGAGACGTTTTATTAGGGAGATTTATTCCACAGCTTTCAGTTGTTACAGCTTCACATCGTACAGAGCATTGGGATGAGTAATTTCAGCAGCAGGAGTGACAAACAGACAGGGGTGTTAAAAGCACAGGGGTGTTAGAGCACAGGAAAAGGTCCAGCAACACCTCCCAGGGCTGGAGGAGAGCAGGAAATCTGAGCAGAGGAACATTCCTGGGGGCTCCCAGCTCATGGGGCTGCACAAGGACACACACACACACACACACACCTCACTCTGAGCTCTCAGTGGGACAGCTGGATGTTTTCCAGGAGGGACAAAAAAATCCAACACTCTGCACAGCTCCACCCCTGGGACAGGCATCTCCAGCAAATCCAGAGCTCGGGGTGAGTGCAGCAGGAACATCCAGAACCTCACCCCAGAGCAGAGCTTCCCCCCTGCCTCCAGCTGCCCTGCACACCAGGGAGCTGCTGGCACCTCAAATATCCAGGGACACACACACACACACACACACACAGAGGGGGTGACAGGATGGGATAGATGATCCATGTTTGCAGCAGGGAGATCACAACCCTGGGGCTGCAGGAGCTGCTCCTGCTCTGCCCCTGCTCTGCTGGGCACACCCAGCCCCATCCCACTTGACTGGGGGAGTCCCAGGATGGGCAGCTGGTCCCAAACTCCTCTGCTCACTTCACTAGCAGTCCCTCTAGCCAAGACTTTAAAGCATTTGTTGCCTTTCAATAAAGTAAAGTTATCTGTGGGAGTGAGCAAAGTCTCCTGCTCAGGTAACCTGAAACCTTCTACAATTCAATCTGCAAATTCTCAGCCTTACAATTATTTATTCTCTGTTTCTAGGGCACAAGAGTTAAGCCCACTTAAGGCAAAAGGTGAGAAAGAACAATTGAGGAGCCAAGTTAAAAGTGATGCTGCCTTGCTTCAAAAATCACAAAAAAAAAAAAAAATAGCTATGAAAAGGTCTTCAAAAAGAAAGCCAAGGATACAAGAATCTCCTTTTATGGCCACACATGCACCAAAAACCCAAAGGAAAGCACAACATGAAAGACTCCCAGGCTGGACTTGGATCTCAGAGGTCTTTCCCAACCTGAATGCTGCTGGGGTAGGGGGAAGGAAGAGCCCAGTTTGGGGAGCTGGGAGCCTCCCAGGACGTGGAGTTTTCCCAGGAAAAACAACAACAACAACAACTGTGCACCTGGGAGGGGTCACCTGCTGGCAGCTGGCACCACAAGGACCTCAGCTCCTAACCAAGGGGTTAAATTGGCACCAAATTGAGGAGAAAAGTGCCAGGTGACTCAGAGCTGGCACTGCCACTTGGGAGGGAGAATGTGAGGTCTCCCTGGGGGAAATAAATAACCAAGCAAGGCTGCCTGTGCCTGGGGGAGATGCCCAAAGAACCCCTCTGATGGCACAGAGTGCTCATTCCAGGTGGGACAGCCCCGAAATCCTGAGAGCAGCAGGGGTTGCTGTGGGTGCCAGCTGCCATTCACTTCCTAAAAATGCCATTTTTAGGCAGAGTGAAGCTCTCAGCGGGTTTGTTTTGGGCACTTCAGCCTCGGATTGCATTGGGGTTTCATTAAATCCTTCTCATCAGGACACACCGAGCTGCACAAGAAGATTGTCCTCACCCAAAACAGTCCCAAAGCCCAGGCTGAGCTTGCCTCAGGTAAAAAAAAAAAACAAAAAAACCCAAAAAAAACCGGCATTGTCTCTCTAATTATCTCCTCCTTTCATATTTTGTTTCATTTGTTTGATGGAAAAAGGAGCACTTGTGCCTTTGGGAAGCTTTGCACCTCTGTGGAGGCAGTGGGAATCCCACTGGCCACGCTGCTGTGGCTCTGGGTTTGGTTCAAACAGCTCCTCCTGGAAATTGTCAGGATTATTTCAGTGCAATTTCACAGCTCACAGTTGCTTTTGTTTCCCTGACTTTTAGCAGGGACAGATTATTTCTCGTGGCAGGTAAAATTCCATCCAAGGCTGTCATTCCCCCACAGGAAGCCAGAGGTGTGGAGTTAAAAAAAAAATAAAAGGCAATTTCCTTTCTTATTTTTTTGGGAAGGAGTGTGACAGCAAAGCCACTCCCTAAGGCAGGGATTTGGGGCTGGCTGTTTTCTTTCATACTCCCAGTTATGGCAAGTGCTTGGACCCCAAAATCCACCCCTCAGACACCAGAGATGATCCACCTGCACCTCAGGAAACTTGGTTTTCCCTAATTTGTCCCTAATCTCGAGTCTACAAAGTGCTGAAATGATGTGAACCCACCCTTTTTGGAAGAAAACAATTGTTACAGATCAGAACCTCAGGTGAGAGGGTTTCAAAGCAGCAAGGATCAAGGCAGGTACTCTCAAAGGCTGTGGTGAGTGTGGGGAGAAGGGGAAGGCAGCTGCAGTCATGGTGGACCCATCCACTATGGAAGCACAACTGGAAATTCCAAACCTTCTCTTACATGGAGCACCATGAAAAAATGGAGAGAAATTAAATTTCAAGGTGATCAAACTAAAAATAAAATAAAAATTATGGAGTTGTGGTCGTGATTTCAAACCAGTGGCATAGTGCAGTTCCAAAGCAGGGTGCACTTTTGTGCTTACACAGAGAGAGGAAGGTTTCAACAAGCACTGCAGAGCACAGGGAGGAGGAGGAGCAGGATTGGAGCCACACCCTTTGGTTCTTCTACAGCCAAGTCCAAGGAGGTAAAAGCAAGAGCTCTGTAAAATGCTGCAGATTTTTAGAAGTGTAATGGCAGGTAGGAAAGGACACTGGCCTCGTGGCAGTGGCAGCCCCAGTGTTAGGAGACAGTCTAGGCTTCTAGGAGGAGAAAATAGAAGAGAGGGAAAGAAGGAGGAGAAGGGGAAGGGGATGGGGAAGGGGAGGGCAAGAGAGCGTTAAGTCATTAGTCAGCATCACCATCGAGGCAGCACAACACCAAGCACTTCATTAGGGCAGCCAGGAGATTTGCCAAAAGCCAGCTTGGTTCCCAGACACACACACACACACCAGTTCTGCTCTTGGAGGTGGCTGAGGAGCTGCCACCAGCCCCCAATGGGCTGGGCCAGGTCACCACCAGGGTGTCCTGGGTTCCAATGTAAAATTGTGCCCAGGGTCTGTATTCTATCCCCATGAGCCCTTGGAGCCAAGGTGGGGCAGTGTTTTCCTTATCTTCTGTTAATGAGCCCAACAATGCCTTCCTACAGGAGTTATCTCTGGTTAATGGGCCATCAAGGACCCACTGCATGACTCATGGAATGAGATCATCCCATTGTGAGATGCTCTGCCCAGGGGGAGGAGCCAAGCATTCCCACCTGGATAGAATCCAGGGTTTGAGACATCACGAGCAGCTTTTTATCCACTGGACTCCCAGAGGAGACAAGAGCTACCAGACGGAATCACTGCTTGGACAAGAACATCTCATCTGGTTCCACTGGATTCCTGGAGGAAGACTGGACCCTTCTCACCATCCCTGGACCCTTCTCACCATCACTGGACCCTTCTCACCATCACTGGACCCTTCTCTCTCAGGATCATCTCTACTCCAACAGAACCACATCTGCCACTCCAGGAGGACTCACTTTTGCTTCAAACACCCTGACCAACAGGGTGTCAGGTTGTATTGTACCATTTATTTTATTTTACCTTTTTTTTTTTCTTTCCTCTCTTCTCCTATTAAATTGTATCTCTGACTGGGAGTCTCACTGGTTTTGCTTTCAAACCAGCACACAGGGCCAGGCACCTCGGGATGCTGCTCAGGAGCACAGTTTGCACTGAAATCCAAGTATTTCTGTGACCCAGCGTGGGTGACAGAATTGCTGGAGGGAAGGCCCAGCTAGGGGAAGTAGGAGCATCCAAGCAGGGCTACTTCCCCCCCTAGGGAGCTTCTCACCTGCCAGCAAGAGCATGAGAACAGCACCTTGGGCAAGAGGCATCCAGATCACCCACGGGATCATCCATCCACGATGGATTTCTCTCCAGAAATTTGGGTTGGGTTTTATTTTTTAAGTACATGTTTCCTTTGAACTCTAGGCAAATATCCTGCAATGAAGAGCTGCAAATGGAAAATCGGGCACGGATTTTTTTTTTTTTGATTCTAAACCTGCTGTTGGTTTGACCAAGCCCTCCCTAACCTTTGCCTGGGGGAGGTGAGCAGTGAGCTGCCTCCCCCAGCAGGGATTCCAAAGCACCACGGAATTCCCTGCTCCCCAGCTGCCTCGCAGGGCTGTGCATCCCCAGGAAGGCTGCTCCAGCCTCTCTCCATTTATCCTTTTAAGGAAGAAGAGGATTAGCAGCCAGCCTTCCTTGCAGGGGATGTGCCCAACACCCAAAGCCAGAGCTCTCAAGATTCCCAAAAAAAAAACAAACCCCCACGGGGCCAGACAGCAACGGTCACGTCGGGCTCAGCGCTGCCAAGGGCTGAGCCCTTCACGGGAGCTGCCAGGGTCTCCCTGCCCCAAATCCTGGCCCAAACACAGCACTGCCAAATGAAAATAACTCTGCTCTTGATGGAGGGTGAGGTTTGGGTCCCTGCCATGGGCTGCTCTGAGGGTGTCTGGGAGAGGGCAGAGCTGCCAAGGAGGGCCAAGAGCTGACTGAGCCCAGCTCTGCAGGCACATCCCACGTGGCTGCAGATGGGATAAAACAAAGTCAATCAGCACCTGGGTTTAGCTGATGAGTGAAGAAAACCATCCAGCAGTGCTTCCTGTGCTCCAGGCCCAGAGAGAGCCACATTGGGGATTTGCAAACAGCTGAACCCACTCCTTTTCCTTGGAGTCTGTTTCAGAACCGACTTAAACCCAGCTCTGCTTTTTAAAGCTCTCTCTGTGGCTTTTAGCACTGGCTTTTGGAGCAAAAAGCTGCTTTGCCTGAGCATCACCTTCCTCAGTCCTCTCCTGGCTGCTCCATTTCTCCACATCCCTAAGAATCATTTCAGCTCTCAGGGGGATGGATCCTGCTGAAAACAAAACCCCCACAAGGCTGGAGGTGGTTTTGGAGCCAAGGGATCCAGGATTTAGGCAGCAGCACCTCTTAAATGTGGGACCAGGCACAGCTCTGAAAGCCCTGCAGTGCCTGGTGGAAATCCAGCATTTTTCC
The DNA here is from genome assembly GCA_016584745.2 of Phylloscopus trochilus trochilus. Taxonomy (NCBI): domain Eukaryota; kingdom Metazoa; phylum Chordata; class Aves; order Passeriformes; family Phylloscopidae; genus Phylloscopus; species Phylloscopus trochilus. The sequence goes on from WQNJ02000546.1 coordinate 491,744, forward strand.
CTTCTCTCCCATGCAGAACCACGGATGTTGCAGATATTCCAACAAGGAAAGGGGGGGTAGGGAAAGAGGCCATGAAGGAATTGTGTCATGTAAATCTTCTGTTATCCTGGCAAACCTAATTAACTTGATGGCCAGGGCTCCTCATCCTGACACTGCTGCTCTGCCACTTTGATGTCACTTTTAGACAGATTGGAACAAGAGGAAAAAAAAAAAAACAAACCAAATAAAAACAAACCAACTCTACCCCACAAAGAGGGAAGGTATTAATAAATTAAAAAGCTCCAGACACATAAAAGTATCTTTGATCAAAGCTGTTAACGTTTAGTGTGAAGAGTTAAACCTCCACAAAAAGCAAGAGCGAGGCAAATAACAAAGAATTTTTGAAACACAAGCCAGAAGTTCAATACAAGAATCCTGATGCCTTTAATTATTCAGACCATAAATCTGACTGCACTTCTATCTCCTTTGCTTATGAGTATTAAAGAAGAGGGAGGAAATATCCTTAGGAAGGTTCAGAAGTGTTCTTAATTTCAGTTTATACTGAATTATAGAAGATAATAGAAGATACAGAAGATACAACTCCCTTTTGAGTGGATTTCCAATGGCAGACGAAGCACAAAGATCAATTTTTCTGTTGCCGTGAAACTCACGCTAAACCAAACCCTAAAATCCTGAAGAGAATTATGGCAAAGAGGTGTTTCAATTCATCCCCACCTCCCAAATGTTCATCACTATTTCCTGAATAACTGGGGACATT
>WQNJ02000546.1:1145000-1345000 GCA_016584745.2 Phylloscopus trochilus trochilus
AGTTTTGGGAAATCCTCAGCTTTATTTATGGAAAGTGGAGATTTGATATTCCCAAGGAATGATCCCTTTGGCTCCTGTCCATCCCTTTTTTTTTTTTTTTTTTTTTTTTTTGACAAAAGAAAAAGAGGGATAGAACTAAATTTCCCGGAATTGCTGAGGGGGATGGAGATGAGGGATCCAATCCCTCAGTTCCTAAAACTGGTTAAAAAAAACACCTTTGAATTCCCTAAATGTGGCCCCACGGGAATATGAGGTTTCTTCACTGACTATTGACAGCTCAGGACAAAAAAAATCCATGGAAAATTCCCTTTTTTTTTTCCAGGGAAAACCGCTCCAACTCCAGCTTTTTGTTGTCCCAGAAGAGGGAATGTTGCCCTTTCCCACCTGACTCTGAGCAGGGTTTTGGGAATGCTCTGTGGGACCCTGCAGGCACCTTCAGCTGTGATCCCAGAGCAACCATCAGCTCCTTCCAATGGGATCTGCTGGAAGATGGGAAGGGAAAACCAGGAAAGGCTACAACTCAGGGGTTGTTTTCCCTTTTCCCTTCCTTTTTTCCCTTTTCCCTTCCTTTTTTCCCTTTTGTCCCGGTTTTTCTCCCTCCTCAGCATCGACAGTTGGTGCTGCTGAAGGGAAAACGCTGAATTTTGGGGAATCTGATCCTGTTCCGAGACCCAAAGCTCCATCCCGAATCCAAGGTTTCCCAAGGATTACTGGGAAGAGATCGCCCAGAGAACTTTGTGGACCAATCCCTGGAAATGTCCCAGGCCAGGCTGGACAAGGTTGGGAGCAACCTGGGATAGCGGGAGCCTGGAGAAAGGAAAATCCAACATTGTCATCCTTGGAAAAAAAAAATCATCCGGAGTAGATTGGTGCATTCAGAGCAATAAAGAAATCGAAATACAGCAAATAAAAAAATGTCAGGGGTGTAGCAGGAGAAGTGAATAAATGTAGGAATGTAAATTATAAAATATGAATTATAAAATGGCAAAGAATATAAATATAAATATAAATATAAATATAAATATAAATATAAATATAAATATAAATATAATGTTAATGTTAATGTTAATGTTAATGTTAATGTTAATGTTAATGTTAATATAATATAATTACAAATAATAAATATAAATATAACTATAAATATAACTATAAATAATAATAAAAATAGAAATAAAAACCATAGAAATAAAAATCAAAATAGAAATAATTTTAAAAAAAGAAAAATCAGAATAAAATCAAAATCAAAATCAAACAAAAACCCCAAAATAAAATAAAAAAATATAAATGAATATTAAAACCTACAATTGAAACGAAATAAAATAAAGATAAAATTAAAATAAAAAATTAAAAGAAAACCAAAACCAAAGCCAAAAATAAAAATAAAATTAAAAGAAAATTAAAAGAAAACCAAAACTAAAACAAAAATAAAAAGTTAAAATAAAGACAAAACAAAAAATAAAAATAAATAAAAATAAAAACAAAAACAAACAAAAACCAAACCAAACCCTCAACCCCTCCCAAAATAAAAATAAAAATAGAAATAGAAATAGAAATAAAAATAAAAATAAAAATAAAAATAAAAATAAAAATAAAAATAAAAATAAAAATAAAAATAAAAATAAAAATAAAAAAGAAGTGAAGGGTTTTTTTAGCTGTCACTGGAAGAATGTCCCTGCTTTATTTATGGTTTTCTAGCTGCCGGGACACAGAGCAGAGGATTTATCTGCTCTAAATTTAGCTCCCCAAATGCTGGCCAGCCAGGAATCCCAGCTATTCCAGGGATTAGCCTGGATAAATTGTGTTTGAGATGTGCTGGAGATAAGCAAAGTATTCCCAGAGATAATTCCTAACGATAACGGAGGATCTGGGGGCTCAGCCCGGAGTTCAGGAGAGCAAAGGGAGGAAATAAATCCCGGTGGCTGAAAGCTCCTGGATTCCCAACCCTGTGGCCTGGGAAAGGAGTTTGTTCCGTGCCTGGGTTCATTCCCAGACAGGCAGCCAAAAAATAAAAAAAAAAAGTCCAAAAAGTTGGTTTTTCACACCAAACCAGGGGGACAAACGGAGAGAACTTCCCGCTCTTCCCACGGGGCAGCAGAAGAGGGAAGAAATCCTTGGGGGATCAGAATCCGAAGGCGGGGGAAGCGAAGTTGTGCGAAAAGCCTCTGATGGAAAGGGTCTGGAAAACCCAGCTCCAGCTGGGAATGGTGTCTGGTCAAATTCTGGGACGTGGCAGGGGATGAACGGGGGATCCATCTTCATCTCCCAGGGGAAAATGCATTGCACCCACGTTGGGATAATCCCTGGAATCAGGGAAAGCAGGGGGATAAAGGGATCGGGAAAAAGCCCCGGAGTGCCGGAGGGCTAGGAGTGAAGGCCCCCTGACCTTGTGCTCCAGCATCTGGTGGTGTCCTGGTTCCATCCCAAAATTTGGGAAGCAGGAAAAGGGGAATTCTGCCCCTCTGCCCGCTCAGGTGATTCCACACCTGCAGAGCTGCTCCAGCCCTGGATCCCAAAAGCAGCAGCACCTGGAGCTGCTGGAGAGATCCAGAGGAGGCCCTGGAGCTGCTGCAGGGCTGGAGCCAGGCTGGGAGAGCTGGGAATGTTCCCCTGGAGAGGAGAAGGCTCCAGGGAGAGCTCAGAGCCCCTGGCAGGGTCTGGAGGGGCTCCAGGAGAGCTGGAGAGGGGCTGGGGACAAGGGATGGAGGGGCAGGACACAGGGGATTGGGTTCAAACATAAGGAGAGAATGTTCAGATGGGATTTTGGGAAGGAATTTCTGGCTGGGAGGGTGGGGAGGGGCTGGGATGGAATTCCCAGAGATTTGTGGCTCTTCCTGGATCCCTGGAAGTGTCCAAGGACAGGCTTGGAGCAGCCTGGAACAGTGGGAGGCGTCCCTGCCCATGGTGGCACTGGACGGGCTTTGAGGATCCTTTCCAATCCCAACTGTTCCACGATTCCTTTGCAATTCCATCCCTGGAAGTGTCTCGCTGGGACACGTTCCCAAACCAGGAACAAGGAGCTCTGGAATTCCAGAGCTCCACATGGAAATACCTGTGAGACAAAAGGTGAACCAAGCCCTGAGGGCTTCTCTGGGAAGATTCTCCCAACTTCTCATCTCCAGACATCACATCCAGTCCAGGAAACCTCTCAGAGGATGGAGGGAGAGGACACAGGGAATGGCTCCCACCGCCAGAGGGCAGGGATGGGTGGGATTTTGGGAAGGAATTACTGGCTGGGAGGGTGGGGAGGGGCTGGGATGGAATTCCCAGATTTGTTGTGGCTTCTTCTGGACCTCTGGAAGTGTCCAAGGCCAGGCTGGAGCAGCTTGGGACGGTGGGAGGTGTCCCTGTCCATGGTGGCACGACAGCCAGGAATTCCTTCCCAAGCTCCCATCTAAACTGGATGGGATTGAAGATCCTTTCCAACCCCAACCATTCCACGATTCCTTTGCAATTCCATCCCTGGAAGTGTCTCGCTGGGACATGTTCCCAAACCAGGAAGGGGGAGCTCTGGAATTCCAGAGTTCCACACAGAGACAAAAGGTGAACCAAACCCTGGGGGCTTCTCTGGGAAGGTTCTCCCAGTTTCTCCTTTCCAGACTCCGCATCCAGCCCGGGAAAGCGCTCCCAATATTTGGGATTTTGGAATTATATCCCTCTCACCCCTTCTGGTGCCTCAGGGAGTGGAAGGATCCCCAGGGCAGCACAGGGATCTCAATCCTGCTCTCTGGAATTTCACCTGGAATTTCAGCTTTCCCATCTGGCTCCTGTTATTATCCCTACAATGGTGGCCTCCCGTTATGTTTAATAAATATTTTTTCCATTTTCTTCCCTCCAGGAAAGCAGGAATTCCAGGAATTCTCTTTTCTCCTATGGAAGAATGGTCAATAAGCGAAACTTTCCCACTTTCTCCCAGTTTTTGTGAAACTTGGATTCTTATTATCGTCCTGATAATGTAAAAAAAAAAATAAAAATCCCAACTTTTAATTGAAATTGTTTAATTACACGATTTCCCACAGATAAGAAAATGAGGGGCGCTTTGGCCTTTATTAATGTGTTAATATTATCGATATTAATTAATGATTATATTATTAATAATAATAATATTAATAATAATGCTATTAATAATTAAAACCAAATTCATATTCCCAGGAAATGCAGAGAGAGGGAATCCTTCACCTCACCACAGGGAATCCTGGACAGACTTAATGGAAATATCTCCTGCCCCATCGTTCCCATGGATTGTGCAGGAAATCCAGGGATTCTCCAAACTTTTTGCCAAATCCCGAGGTGTTTCCATCCCTATCCCTGTGCCCCACCAATTCCTTTTAGGATTTTTCCTGGTTTGCATCCTAAACAACCAGACAGCCCCGCTGTTCCCAATATTTCAGTGGGTGTTTGAGGGATCCCAAGGAAGGGAAGATGGGAATTCAGAGATGGGAAGATGTGGGAATCAAGGAAAGGGAAGATGGGGGGAATTCAGGGAAGGGAAGGCAGGAAGGATTCAGGGATGGGATGATGCGGGGGATTCAGGGAGATGGGGGGAATTCAGGGAAGGGAAGGCAGGAAGGATTCAGGGATGGGATGATGCGGGGGATTCAGGGAGATGGGGGGAATTCAGGGAAGGGAAGACAGGGGGAATTCAGGGGAGGGAACATGGGGAGATTCAGGGAAGGGAAAATGGCAGGAATTCAGGGATGGGAATATGGGGGGAATTTGGGGTTGGAAAAATGGAGGGATTCAGGGAAGGGAAGATGAGGGATCCAGGGAAGGGAGGATAGGAGGGATTCAGGGAAGGGAAGATTGGGGAATTCAGGGAAAGGAAGATGGTGGGAATTCAGGGAAGGGAATATGAGGGAGAGTTCAGAGATGAGAGGATGGGGGGAATTCAGAAAAGGAAGATGAGGGGAATTCAGGGATGGGAAGATGGGGGATCCAGGGAAGGGAGGACAGGAGGGATTCAGGGAAGGGACGATGGCAGGAATTCAGGGATGGGAATGTGGCGGGGGGGAATTTGGGGATGGGAAAACAAAGGGATTCAGGGATGGGAAGGGAAGGGAAGGGAAGGGAAGGGAAGGGAAGGGAAGGGAAGGGAAGGGAAGGGAAGGGAAGGGAAGGGAAGGGAAGGGAAGGGAAGGGAAGGGAAGGGAAGGGAAGGGAAGGGAAGGGAAGGGAAGGGAAGGGAAGGGAAGGGAAGGGAAGGGAAGGGAAGGGAAGGGAAGGGAAGTTGGGGAGATTCATGGAAGGAGAAGGTAGCAGGAATTTAGGGAAGGTAAGACAGGAGGGATTTGGGATGGAGGGAGTTCAGGGAAGGGAAGATTAGGGAATTCAGGGAAGGGAAGACAAGAGGATTCAGGGATGGAGGGAATTCAAGGAAGGGAAGATTAGGGAATTCAGGGAAGGGAAGATGGGGGGAATTCAGGGAAGGGAAGATAGCAGGAATTTAGGGAAGGGAAGACAGGAGGGATTCAGGGATGGAGGGAATTCAGGGAAGGGAAGATTAGGGAATTCAGGGAAGGGAAGATGGGGGGAATTCAGGGAAGGGAAGATAGCAGGAATTTAGGGAAGGGAAGACAGGAGGGATTCAGGGATGGAGGGAATTCAGGGCAGGGAAGATGGGGGGAATTCAGGGAAGGGCAGGGGGCTGATCCCCCCTGTTTCACGCCTCCATTCCCATCCCAAGGGCCGTATCCCAAGTTCTTTGATGATCAGGAGCCAATCCCGGAGGATTCACCCGCCGGCCGCTCCCCTTGAGGCAGAGCCGAGCTTTGCTCCTTGTGGAAGCTCGGCCGGGATGAAGGAGCCGTCAATCCCGAGAGCGAGGGGATTTGTCAGGCGGAGCCCCCGGGACCTGATCCCTTGTAAACAGCTCGTTAAGGACTTTACATCTCCCGGGTTCCTTCCCTCTGGCTTTTCCCTCCCACGCGCCCAGCCCGGGCAATTCCCTCCATCCCGGGCCTTGTAAGAGGATCCCCAGGCCATTCCCGGGATGTTTTTTCAGCCTCCACAGCTGCCAGCTCCTTTCAAAGTCGCGTTTCCAGGCTGGCTCATCCTTGGCCTTGGTGACTTCGCGTCACCTGCGGCTGGAATTCTCTGGATGCCCGAGAGACAACGGAGCTGATCCAAAGGTTGGAGCTCCTCTGCTCTGGAGCCAGGCTGGGAGAGCTGGGAATGTTCCCTTGGAGAGGAGAAGGCTCCAGGGAGAGCTCAGAGCCCCTGGCAGGGCCTGGAGGGGCTCCAGGAGAGCTGGAGAGGGACTGGGGACAAGGGATGAAGGGACAGGACACAGGGAATGGCTCCCACTGCCAGAGGTCAGGGATGGGTGGGAGATTGGGAATTGGGAATTCCTGGCTGGGAGGGTGGGGAGGGGCTGGGATGGAATTCCCAGATTTGCTGTGGCTGCCCCTGGATCCCTGGCAGTGCCCAAGGCCAGGCTGGACAGGGCTTGGATCACCCTGGGACAGTGGGATGTGTCCCTGCCCATGGCTGGGGGTGGAATGGGATCATCCTTAAGAACTTTTCCAATCCAAACCATCCTGGAATTCCCTGAGTCTCTTCCTCAGGGACGTTTTCCCTCCAGGGAAGCCGGTGAGGGTCACTGAGCCCCCCCAGGATCCTTCCAAGGTTTTCCTTTGGCCCAGGGACAGCGGGGATAACCAGGGGGTGCTCCTGACGGGGAGAACGCAGCTCCAGGGCTCTGCCCTCACCCCCACAATCCTCAGGGATATTCCCAGATGGGAATGGGCCGGGATATTGCCCAGCTCAAACCGTTTCCCATCCCGCCCCTCCACTTCTCATCCCCTGGGATTCCCTTCCATGGGATTCTGGGGAATTCCTGCTGTGCTGAGCACTCTCCTGGCAGGGAAAAGGGGAATCCCATCCCAGGGAAAGTTTTGTTTGCAAACATTCCCTGGCCCGTTGGGGATCGTGTTACAGCCATGGATTTCTGCCAGGCGTGAATTCCATGTGGAATTCCACCGTGTTTCTCCCTGCTCTGGGCTATTCCAGCACAAGCTGAAAGCATGGTTGTTTTATTTATTTTATTTTATTTTATTTTATATTTTATTTTATTTTATTTTATTTTATTTTATTTTATTTTATTTTATTTTATTTTCAGGAATATCTTCTGGAATAACGACCCAAGGCTTTAGCAGGAAATCCTTTGCCTGGAGTAGGGAATGCCAACATTATCCCGTGTTTAGTAGGAAATCCCATTATCCCATATCCCTTCTGAGATGTGGGAATATGAACTTTAGACCGGGAACAGGAACAGCTGGATGCACTTTTATCCCCAAGAACGAGGCTGAGAAGGAATTCCTGGGACAGCCAAACTCTCCCAGGACGTGGTGGCTCTCCAGGGCTTCCTCTGGGTTTTCAGGGATATTTTCCGGCTGTTGGAGGGGTGGGATGGAAGAGCTGAGTTGTGGGATGAACGACTCTCAGCACAGGAACGGGGAAAACGGGATCTGCCAGATCTTGGAATACGGAGCTGTCCCAAATCCCACTGGGAAAGGCAGAGCTCTGTCACCTGACTCGGCATCAACCCACCCTCTGTGCTCGATTTCCAGAGAAAATTCCAGCTCCAGCAGCTCTTGGATTGGCCCATTTGGGAACCAACAGGAAAACCAGATCCAGTTAGAGCTGGGAAAAAAAAACAATCCCCATGGATGGATCCAATCAACCTCGAGGTGCAGCTGGGATGGCTCCAGGGCATTCCAAGACGGACCAGTGGAGGTCGTGGAGGATCATTCCTTATCTCCCATCTCTCCCTGGTGGTGGAAGAGGTTGAGTTGGAATATTCCGAATCCTGGGAGTGAAAGTAGGCCCTGATCTGCCTGGATGGGCCGGCTTTGGTCTCCTCTCCCTTCCCAGGGGAAAATCCCTGCTCTGGGCTCTCCTGGCTCCTTCCAGTCCTCTCTGCTCCTGCAGGAAGCTGAGTCCCTCCGGCTCATGGAGCTTGTCAGGTGGAATTCTGGGTTATCCCGGTCTGGAATGCTCTTCCATGAGAAAACCTGGATCCCACAGATGGAAACTTCCCGGGAATCCTGGACCTACCTGGCTGCACAGCCCCAGTCCCTCTGGCTCATGGAGCTTGTCACATGGAATTCTGGGTTATCCCAGTCTGGAATGTTGGTCCATGGGAAAATCTGGATCCCACGGATGGAAACTTCCCAGGAAACCTCGACTGTACTGGTGCCAGTCCCACTGGGCCCAGTTTCCTCCGGCTCATGGAGCTTGTCACATGGAATTCAGGGTTATCCCGGTCTGGAATGATCTTCCTTGAGAAAACCCGGATGGAGAATTCCTGGGAAACCTGGACCTACCTGGCTGGGCAGTCCCAGTCCCTCCGGCACCATGATTTGGGTGGTCAGGGAATGGAAAAATCCCGGAATAACCTCAGGATTGGTTCGCTGCCCTCACCAGGCTCTCCATGGAAATCTCATTCCATGAGGTCACTCCACGGATTCCCGAGCCCGGCCGGGTTTTGGGATCACCAGATCCTTAGGATGGGTCGGGTGACAGGAATTGCTCCTGCTGGATCCCAAATCCTGCCTCTCATGGGGAAAAAAAAACAAAACAAAACATCTGGAATGCTCCATCCTGGCGCTCCACAGGGACGGGATCCAATAAACCCGGGCGGATCTTGGCAGATCCGTGGCTCCCACCAGAAATCCCAGCTCCGGTTGCTTTTGGGATGGCCGCCTTGGGACAATCCTAATTACACCCAGCTGGCCCTGGCCATATTTAGGGATCTTCATTTGGGGTTGGATGCTTTTTTGAGGTTTTTTGGGGTTTTTTTTGGGTTTTTTTGGGTTTTTTTGGGGTTTTTTTGGGTTTTTTGGGGTTTTTTTTTCCATCCCTAGGGCTCTAAGGAATTCCCAACTGAGCGGCAGCAGGCGCGCTTGGATCAGGTAACGAGAACGAGGATAACGGGATGGAAAATCCATGGGAGGGGCTGGAATCCCAAAAAAAAACTGACCAGGGGGGCAACGGGGCTGTGGGGATTTATTTGTTGCCGGGAGGGAAAAGCCCCGAAATTTTCACAGCTGCGGGAAGGAGCGGTGGGATCGGCTCCCATTCCTGGTGGGAATTTTAAGCATCCCAAGTCACCCTCCAATCCCAAGGCGGGAATAACAACAGCACCCGGGATTCCTCCGAGCATGGAGGGGTTTTTTTCCCAACTTTTCAGCGGGAGGAAGAGGAAGTTTTAATGAGGGAATTTTAATTTTTCTCCCAAACACTCTGGAAAAAAATGAGATAAGCTCAGCCAAAATTTCCTTTTTTTTTTTCCAGTTTTATTGAGGGAATTTTAAATTTTCTCCAGTTTTAATGAGGGAATTTTAATTTTTCTCCCGTTTTAATGAGGGAATTTTAATTTTTCTCCTGTTTTAATGAGGGAATTTTAATTTTTCTCCAGTTTTATTGAGGGAATTTTAATGATTTCCCCAAACACTCTGGAAAAAGGAGATAAACTCAGCCAGTTTCCTTTTCTCCAGTTTTAATGAGGGAATTTTAATTTTTCTCCCATTTTAATGAAGGAATTTTAATGATTTTCCCAAACACTCTGGAAAAAGGAGATAAACTCTGCCAAAGTTTCCTTTTCTCCAGTTTTAAGAAGGGAATTTTAATTTTTCTCCAGTTTTAATGAGGTAATTTTAATTTTTCTCCAGTTTTAATGACAGAATTTTAATTTTTTCTCCAGTTTTAATGAGGGAATTTTAATTTTTCTCCCGTTTTAATGAGGGAGTTTTAATTTTTTGGGAAGAGCAGGTTAAGCTCTACCCAAACAACCTCTGGGAACGGAGCTTTCCTCGGGCTTGGAGCCACGGAGAGGGGATTTTTCCAAGGATGGGAAGTGATGGGAATGGCTTTGAACCACAGGGGGGTCGGTTTGGGTGGATACTGGGAAGGAATTCCTGGCTCCGAGGGTGGGGAGGCTCCAGGACGTTTTTCCAGAGGAGCTCTGATGCTCTTTCCCAGCCATCCACACTCCGGCGTTCCAGCTGCCTTGGGAAAGCCAGAGGAGCAGGATTGGAGAGGATCCGTTGGGAAAAAAAGGGCCCAGGGATGGCTGATTCCAGGGAAATCAAGGAGCTCCATTAATAATTACTAATATGGGACCACATTAATAATTATTATAATTATTATAATTACTATATGTATAGTTATTATTTTGTATATTATATAACGTGTTAAATGTATTATATTATAATATAATGTAATTATGTATTTTAATATCTTTTGTATATAATATAAACATGAAAATATTCTAAATATAATATTCATAATATCATAACATAACATAACATAACAATAATATAAGATATAATATTTTAAATATAATATTTCTATATAATATATTATGTTGTATTTTTATATATTTATCTATTGTATAAAACAATAACAATAACAATAACAACAATAACAATATAATGTAATGTAAGATAAGATAAGGTAAGATAAGATATAATATTATAATATTTAAAAATATTGTAATATTTTAAAAATATAACATAATACTGCATTTACATATTTTATATTGTTTATTATTATAATTATAATGATGAAATGATAACTATAGAAATATAATATAATATAATATAATATAATAGAAGTATAATATAATATAACATAGTATAACATAACATAACATAACATAACATAACATAACATAACATATACATCATTATAGTGTTAATTATAATTATTATTATAATAATTACAATACTTTTATTGTTATTATTGTTACTTTTATTATTAATAATACTAATGGTACCATAATTACCATTATGATTAAGGTAATAATGGCTGTCATTCCCATTCTTACCTTGGGAATATCCCAGAGGATTGTGGGGGTGAGGGCAGAGCCCTGGAGCTGCGTTCTCCCCGTCAGGAGCTCCCCTGGTTATCCCTGCTGTCCTTGAGCCAAAGGAAAACCTTGGAAGGATCCCTGGGGGGGCTCAGTGACCCTCACCGCCTTCCCTGGAGGGAAAACGTCCCTGAGGAAGGGACTCAGGGAATTCCAGGATGGTTTGGATTGGAAAAGTTCTTAAGGATGATCCCATTCCACCCCCTGCCATGGGCAGGGACACCTCCCACTGTCCCGGGGTGATCCAGCCTGGCCTTGGGCACTGCCAGGGATCCAGGGGCAGCCACAGCAAATCTGGGAATTCCATCCCAGGGCCTCCCCACCCTCCCATCCAGGAATTCCCAATTCCCAATCTCCCACCCATCCCTGCCCTCTGGCAGTGGGAGCCATTCCCTGTGTCCTGTCCCTCCATCCCTTGTCCCCAGCCCCTCTCCAGCTCTCCTGGAGCCCCTTCAGGCTGTGAGGGAACATCAGGAGCAGCCCTGACCTGCAGCTGTTAAAGAGACAGGGAAAGAAAAGAACTTTCCAAAGCCACGAGCCAGAGCATTGGGCACATTGAGATCCAACTTCTGGGACAAAGGGATGTTTGGAAGCTTTTTGGTTTGGAGATGGGACAGACAAAAAGGAGCAGGAGTGGGAAAAAAGGGGAATAAATTCATTGCAGTGGCGTGGGAGCATCAGGATCCACCTGGGGGGTTCCTGTGGGTTGGACTTGGAATGTTTCTCAAAGCTTTTGTCAGAGAATCCTGGAATGGTCTGGGGTGGGAGGGACCTTAGGGATCATCCAGTGCCACCATGGGCAGGGACACCTCCCACTGTCCCAGGGTGATCCAGCCTAGCCTTGGGCACTGCCAGGGATCCAGGGGCAGCCACAGCAAATCTGGGAATTCCAGCCCAGCCCCCAGGAATTCCCAATTCACAATCTCCCACCCATCCCTGCCCTCTGGCAGTGGGAGCCATTCCCTGTGTCCTGTCCCTCCATCCCTTGTCCCCAGCCCCTCTCCAGCTCTCCTGGAGCCCCTCCAGGCCCTGCCAGGGGTTCTGAGCTCTCCCTGGAGCCTTCTCCTCTCCAGGGGAACATTCCCAGCTCTCCCAGCCTTTCCTCACAGGCTCCATCCCTGGGATCACCCCAGTCAGAGCTGGCTGAGGACAAGCGGTTTTCCAGCTCCCCTAAATCTTTGCCCGTCCCTTCCCAAATGGAATTCCGTGGGTGTTCCCGGTGGATCAGCTGAGCCGTCACCGACCTCGTGCAGCGCTCGGAGTTGTATCCAAATCTCATTCCAGCTGCTGGAGCCGGGATGTGGGAGATCTCTCCTGGAAGAAAGGGGGAAGAATGGATTTCCCAAGGGGGAAAGGATGGATTTCCCAAGGAGAAAAGGATGGATTTCCTAAGGGGGAAAGGATGGATTTGGAAGGAGAGCGGGATTTTAATTGGATGCCAAGACTGAAATGCCGGGTTTGGGTAACGCCTCATGAAAAAAAAAAGATCCCAAAACTCTTCAGGAACGAGGGAAAGAGAAGGAATGAGAGGAGAAGAGGCAAGGGAATAAAAATCACTTGGAGTCCAGCCCGGGGCAGATCCTGGGTGCGAATTCCTGATCTTGGGATCACATTCCCTGCCCAGGGCCTGAGCTGTGTCCATCCCAGGCCCACCCAGGGGCACCTTTGGGTTCACCCCTCACCCTGCTCCAGAGCCCGGCTCTTTTCCCACCTCCCAACCTTCCCCAGCCAAGCCAGGGATGGAGCATTCCCAGGATTTCAGGAGCTCAGCCCTCAGTCCTTGATCCCAGGACATTCCCGGCGTTCCTGCCGGGTCCATTGTTCCCGAGCTGGTGCCTCAGATTGGGTTACAGCCCCGCGGGGGACGGAGGGAGAGGGGGGGAGCCCAAATTCCATCCCGTGGAAAAGGCAGGAGAGTATTTTGGGAAGTGACGTCCATGTTCCACCTGTGGCATCCCAAAAAAAAAAAAAAAAAAAAAAAGTAAAGTTCCCTTTGGATTTAAAGCACGGAGGAGCAACAACGCCAAGGAAAGGAAGGAAATTCAGTTTTAAAACATTCCCTCTGGAAGGTTCCTCCTCTTCCCACTTTTATTTCGGCCTCCTTTTGATGTTTTATTCCTTTTTTTTCCTCACCCATCATTTTAAAATTCCCTTTTCCCCCTCCTCCCATGTCCAATTGTGAAAAAAGCTGGAATTGTGATTCCCTGGAGGGAAGCCCAGGGTTTAAATCACAATGGGAAAAGGACGGGGAGGTGCAAATTCCCTGGCAGGAGAGTATTTTGGGAAGCGACGTCGATGTTCCACCTGCGGCATCCCAAAAAAAAAAAAAGAAAATTCCCTTTGGATTTAAGGCACGGAGGCGCATCAAGGCCAAGGAAACAAAGGAAATTTACCTCTAAAACATTTCCCCTGGAAGTTTTCCTTCCCTTTTTTCCTCCTCTTCCCACTTAGATTTCAGCTTCCTTCTGATGTTTTATTCCTTTTTTTTTTTTTCCCCTCCCCATAATTTTAAAATTCCCTTTTCCCCCTCCTCCCGTGTCCAATTGTGAAGAAAGCTGGAATTGTGGTTCTCCTGCCGCAACCTGGAGGGAACCCCAGGATTTAAATCACAATAAAAAAAGGATGGGAGGTGTGAATTCCCTGGAAGGGGAGTATTTTGGGAAGTGACGTTGATGTTCCACCTGCGGCATCCCAAAAAATAAATGTTCTTTTTGGATTTAAGGCACGGAGGAGCATCAACGCCAAGGAAACCAAGGAAATTTACTTTTAAAACATTTCCCCTGGAAGTTTCCCCCATTCCCTTTTTTCCACCTCTTCCCACTTAGATTTCAGCTTCCTTCTGATGTTTTATTTCTTTTTTTTTTTCCCTCCCCATAATTTTAAAATTCCCTTTTCCCATTGTGAAAAAAGCTGGAATTGTGGTTCCTGCCGCAACCTGGAGGGAACCCCAGGGTTTAAATCACAATAAAAAAGGATGGAGGTGTGAATTCCCTGGATCACCACTGCAAAGAGATCCACTTTTATGGATCCGAGAGGAATTTTAAACATCTCTGAGGAAAAACCAGCAGGAGGACCTCGATAATTTTTTCCAAAGGGAATAAAAATCTGTAATTGATGGAAATAGATCATCAGGAAGTCTGGAAAAAGAATTGTTAAATAATCTTTTTAATTATGAAATTATTTTTTTCTTTTTTCTTTTTTTTTTTTCTTTTTTCTTTTTCCTTTCTTATTTTTTCTTTTTTCTTTTTTATTTTTTATTTTTTTTCTTTTTTCTTTGTTTTTCTTTTTCCTTTTTTTTTTTTTTTTCTTTTTCTTCTTTTTTTTTTTTTTTTCCAAAACCCCTGCAGGATCCCATTGATTTTTTTTTTCCTCCCCCCCCAGACTTCCTGAATTTTTTACTGGCTCTGGAACGCCAAAACCAGATCCCCTCCTTCTCCTCCCCCCGTGGTGCCTCCACATCCCTCAGAAACTCATTTTCCATGAGTTTCCCACATTCCCCCCCTCGGATTTTGGGAGTTTTTAGAGTTTTAAAGTTACATTTTTTTCTGTAGAAAAGATGCTTTTGAGTCCTTTCCTTGTCCAAGGGAGGAGCCAGCACGTGTTGTCCCGATCCCAGAATTGGGGGAAGGAAAGGATGGACCGTGCCAGGCAATCTCCCATCCCAAAAACATTCCCTCTGGAAGGTTCCTCCTCTTCCCACTTTTATTTCGGCTTCCTTTTGATGTTTTATTCCTTTTTTTCCTCACCCATCATTTTAAAATGCATCCACATCCCAGCATCCACAGCTGGGACAAATCAGCCTCTTCCCCTCGAAGTTCTGGAAGATTCTGAGCAGCTGAAGAGTTGGGCCAAAGGCAGGAGTTTGGCTTTTTATATTTTTTTTGGGTGGGGGGAGCTAAAATTCCTACAGGAGGCAGGGATCACGTTGGTCAAAAGTGGGATTCGGGAGCAGGAATTCTCATCCAGGTGGAAATTCCCGGGTTTTTTTCCCCCTTTATTTCTGGGCCTCCCAGCAGCTTCCTCAGGAGGTCAACCCCTTCTGGTGGTCCCACCTCGTCCCTTTTTCCACCTGGATCCAACACCTTCCCTTCTCACCCTGTTTCAACCACTCTGGTGTTGAGGAAGGGATGAAAAAACTGGGAAGATCTGGCAAAAAAAAAAAAAAATTGGGAGAAGAAATCGAGGTTTCTTCTACATTCTCCATCTGGTTTTTTGCTCTTTTTTTTTTTTTTTTTTCAAATCATTTTCCTTTTATTTTTAAACTGCTTCGAGTTTTCCTTCCCTAATTACCCTGGACGTGCCAAAGCCTTTTGGGAAGCTGGGGGGGTTTCTGTTTTTAGCCCGGGTTCGCTAAAAGGGTGAGGAGCAGATGTTGGTTTGGAGCTGGTTTTCCTCATCCAACATCTGTCAGGAACATCTGGGGCCCCGAAAAAAAATTTCCTCATTTTTTGGGTCATAAATCTCCTGAAAAGGCGGTTTTTTTTATGCTCCCTGGGGAAGGCCTCCAGCTGTGGCTGTCTCCCAATTCCAAGGGCGGAATTCCTCGGCGGGAAAAGTTGCACAACAATTTTTTTTTAATTTTTTTTTTTTTTTTTTTCTTGGAATGGGAACATCTTTGACGTGTCAAGCCCTCGTTTAAAAGACATCTGGAGACCTTCCAGGGATCTTTTGGGAGTGAGGATTGGAGCTTAAAAATAAAATAAAATAAAATAAAATAAAATAAAATAAAATAAAATAAATCCTGAATTAATTGTGGGTTGTTTTTTTTTATTTATTTATTTTTTGAACAGAAATCCTGAAATATTCCAGAGGGGGAGGAGCGGAACGGATCTGGAAATGGATCCATTTTTCGCCCCGAATCGTTGAATTTTGATTTTCTACCACAATATCCCATGGGAACCGGTCGCTTCTCCCAGGCTTTTGTTTTCCTTGGATGAAAGGAAAACAAAAGCATTCCAAAAAGAAGGAAGGATCCACATTCCCTCTCCAGTCTCCTTTACCTGAAAGGGGGGAGGGTGGCAAAACCCCCTTTCAGGAGTCCCCGCTTGTGAGGGGAGGAGGAAAACTTCATCCTCCAAAAACCCAGCGCCAGGGCGCTATAAAGAGCCAGAGCCAATTCAAAATAAAACGGAATTTATCGCCAGCGAAAATTCACGGACCAGAAATTGACAAAGCCAATGCAGAAAATCGACAGGGTCAGTGGAGCAAGGAAATAAATAACAGCTGAGCCTTGTGAAGTGTCCCCCGACACGTCACCCCCGAGGTGACACTCACCAAGGACTCAGACCAGGTCTGCCGTTCTTACACCCTTAACTCAGTTGTCTTGGTTTTGGAAAGGCAGGTTTCTGCCAGGGAAAGCTGGGGTTTCCCTTGGAATGGGGAATGTAAACCCCTCACCCCCACCAAATTATAATTTTGTAATCAAGGGCTCTCAGGCAAAGATTTTTGGGGATAGGAATAACAGTTCTTTCCTGGGAATATTAACAATGCAAATGTGATAGGAAACAAAAACCACCCAACCAAACCAGCAAACAAACAAACAACAAATTTGGAAAAACCCTGACAGAGTCAGAGCTACAACCTGACACCCTTCTGGTCAGGGGGTTGGGAGCAGTCCAAAAGTGAGTCCTCCTGGAGTGGCAGAGGTGGTTCTGGTGGAGCAGAGATGATCCTATAGAAGAACTGGGTCCAGTGGAGGTAAAAGGGATCCAGTGGTGGTAGGAAAGGCTCCACTGGTGGTGGGAAAGGGTCCACTGGTGGTGGGAAAGGGTCCAGTGGTGGTGGGAAGGATCCAGTGGTGGTGGGAAAGGTCCAGTGGTGGTGGGAAGGGTCCAGTGGTGGTAGGAAAGTATCCAGTGGTGGTGGGAAGGGTCCAGTGGTGGTGGGAAGGGTCCAGTGGTGGTAGGAAAGTATCCAGTGGTGGTGGGAAGGGTCCAGTGGTGGTGGGAAGGGTCCAGTGGTGGTAAAAGGGATCCAGTGGTGGGAAGGGTCCAGTGGTGGTGGGAAGGGTCCAGTGGTGGTAGGAAAGGGTCCAGTGGTGGTTTGAAGGGTCCAGTGGTGGTGGGAAAGGGTCCAGTGGTGGTGGGAAGGATCCAGTGGTGGTGGGAAAGGTCCAGTGGTGGTGGGAAGGGTCCAGTGGTGGTAGGAAAGTATCCAGTGGTGGTGGGAAGGGTCCAGTGGTGGTGGGAAGGGTCCAGTGGTGGTAGGAAAGTATCCAGTGGTGGTGGGAAGGGTCCAGTGGTGGTGGGAAGGGTCCAGTGGTGGTGGGAAGGGTCCAGTGGTGGTAAAAGGGATCCAGTGGTGGGAAGGGTCCAGTGGTGGTGGGAAGGGTCCAGTGGTGGTAGGAAAGGGTCCAGTGGTGGTGGGAAGGGTCCAGTGGTGGTGGGAAGGGTCCAGTGGTGGTAAAAAGGGTCCAGTGGTGGTAGGAAAGGGTCCAGTGGTGGTTTGAAGGGTCCAGTGGTGGTGGGAAAGTATCCAGTGGTGGTGGGAAGGGTCCAGTGGTGGTGGGAAGGGTCCAGTGGTGGTGGGAAGGGTCCAGTGGACGAGAAGGGGTCCAGTGGATGAGAAGGGGTCCAGTCTTCCTCCCTGGAAATCTGGTGAAGCTCGCCGCCTTCCTGTCTCTGTGTCTCCGTTTATCCAGCCAGCAAAACTGCCTGCCCCCACCTGGTGGTGACAACCACCAGGAATGGCACGGCTTCCCGAGCTTTTCCAGGCAGGAATCAGGCTCTGCCCTGGGATGGGGAACCACTCTGGAAAATCCCAGCCTGGGCAGTTTTCCTGTTCCCAAATCTCCTCCTGTCCCCATGGGAGGCTGGGGATTGGGATCGGGATCGGGATCGGGATTGGGATTGGGATGGGGATTGGGATGGGGATCGGGGATCAGGATCCCCCACTGCCAGGGGGATGTGATCCATCTCACAATGGGATGATGGAAATGCAGATGCACGGCTCTGGGAGGGGGTATAGCCTGGGGAGGTGTTAATGGCCCATTATCAGAAGGCGTCAGGCCTCCTACCCCTGGAGTTACCAGAGACAAAGAAAAACATCTCCCCAACTGCCCCCCAACAGATGAAAAGAGAACACACAACCCCCGGCTGCACAACCCAGGACATCAGTGAACAAAACCTGTACACAACCCCCGGCTCCACAACCCAGGACATCAGTGAACAAAACCTGTACACAACCCCCGGCCCCACAGCCCAGGACATCAGTGAACAAAACCTGTACACAACCCAGGACATCAGTGAACAAAACCTGTACACAACCCCTGGCTCCACAACCCGGGACATCAGTGAACAAAACCTGTACACAACCCCCGGCTCCACAACCCAGGACAACAGTGAACAAAACCTGTGCACAACCCGGGACATCAGTGAACAAAACCTGTACACAGCCCAGGACATCAGTGAACAAAACCTGTACACAACCCCCGGCTCCACAACCCGGGACATCAGTGAACAAAACCTGTACACAACCCCCAGCTCCAGAACCCAGGACATCAGTGAACAAAACCTGTACACAACCCCCGGCTCCACAACCCAGGACATCAAGTGAACAAGTCTGGACTTGTCTGGTGGTGCTGGTATCGAGGGGAGCTTGAAACTTCTCGAGGTTGGTGCCACTGCCCAGTCCAGGATTTCTATGGTTTCCTTTGCTTCCTGATGGTGCTGCTGATGGAATCAAGGTATGGTGTGAATGGATTTCCTGGGCGTGCAGGGTGTATCCTGAGTACTCCTGATGCCCTAGGCAGGGATGTATTCTTTTGGGCTATCAGCCCTCATCAGATGTGCTTCCCCGGGGTCTCCACCTCTCCTTTGTGTTGTAATCTATCAGCCCTCATCAGATGTGCTTCCCTGGGGTCTCCACCTCTCCTTTGTGTTGTCATCTGTCGTTTCCATCCCTGGTGATGTGGGGAGGCCTCTGGCCAAACCGCCAGCCCGGCGCTCGCCCGAGCCCGCCGCGCCTCTGAGATTTTAATGAACTTTTATTCCTACAACACAGCTATTACAAAGAACGTGTTTCACCCTTCACCAGTATCACCTTATTGGGAAAACGTGAATTAATCCATCGTAACACAGGGTTATGGAGATAAATGAGACCCCCCAGCTTCGGTCTTCAGAGCTGTTTAATTCCGTTTCTCATCTCGAGCTCTGCACGCCGCCCAAACCTGGCCTAACCAGCCGGAAACACAGGGAAAAAATAATCCCTGGACAGCAGATCCCAAGGGTCTTGATGGTTTCTCACCCCAGTTAACTCCTAGAACGTCCACAAGGTTTTGTAATGCTGCGTTTGCGATTTTGTGCCAGTTCTGTGCCAGTAATCGCCGCCCGTTCTAAACGCGCGACCTCCGTGTGTCAAACCCATCCCGCCAAGGTCTCCGTGCCACCGGCACAGCGGGAAATGGAGCAGGAGGAGGAGGAGGAGAAGAAGAAAAAGAAGAAGAAGAAGAAGAAATAGAAGAGGAAGGAGAAGGAGAAGGAGAAGGAGAAGGAGAAGGAGAAGGAGAAGGAGAAGGAGAAGGAGAAGGAGAAGGAGAAGGAGAAGGAGAAGGAGAAGGAGAAGGAGAAGGAGAAGGAGAAGGAGAAGGAGAAGGAGAAGGAGAAGGAGAAGGAGAAGGAGAAGATGAGACACCACCCAAAATTCTCCAACTTGCTCTCATCTGTCTCTGTACTAAAAACCCCCAAACTACAAATTTTCTGTGTCAAACTCACTCTGCCAAGGTCTCTGTGCCACCACCACAGCAGAAAGTGGAGCAGAAGAAGAGGAAGAAGAAGATAAAGAAGGAGAAGGAGAAGGAGAAGGAGAAGGAGAAGGAGAAGGAGAAGGAGAAGGAGAAGGAGAAGGAGAAGGAGAAGGAGAAGGAGAAGGAGAAGGAGAAGGAGAAGGAGAAGGAGAAGGAGAAGGAGAAGGAGAAGGAGAAGGAGAAGGAGAAGGAGAAGACACCGCCCAAAATTCTCCATCTTGCTCTCATCTCTCTCCACACTAAACACCCAAAACTAGAAATTTTCCCCCTGTGACAAACCAAACTGCTGTTTCTTTCCCACCCTCGTTGCTTTCAGCTCATCTCTGAGCATTGGAAGTTCTCCCCATGGACTGAGGCCACAGGCAGCGCTTTCCTGGGGTCCCAGCCAGGGTCTCGGACACCCCAGAGCAGCTCCAGGGATTTTCCACATTCCCTGGACTCTGACACAAGGGAAGGAGGGAAATTGGGAGATAATCTCATCCAGGTCCCCTTTTCCGATGAGATGTGGCTCCGGATATTTGGAGGTTCCCTTCCAAACCTGGGCTGCTCCCCGATTCCCAGCGGACATTCCAGCATTCCATCCCCTAGGACAGCCAGACTTGTCAGGCAGGGGTCATGGTGGCATTCCCGAATTTCAGTGATCCTGATTTTGGGCTGGAATGGTTTCTTTTTGCTTCAATCCTGATTTTCCGGGCCTTTAATCCGGTTGTTTTGGGGTTTATTTTTGGGTTTGGTGGGAAATGTCTTGCTGAGTCCTGGAGAAGCTCATCCTACCCTGAGGATCCAGGGGATTTCAGACAATTCCCAGTTATCCCAGCTTCTCCGGTGGGATATCCTAATCTGTTCTTATCTCCACATTCAGTTATTCTGGAATAATCTCTTGGTGCAGAGAAGCTGAGGAGGAATCTCCACCCTCTGATTTGGGAGAGAAGGGAAATTTGATTTTGGGATATGGGAGAGAAGGGAAATAAGATTTTTGGGATATGGGAGAAAAAGGAAATTGGATTTTGGGGATTTGGAAGAGAAGGGAAATCTGATTTTTGGGATATGGGAGAGAAAGGCAAATCTGATCTGTGGGATTTGGGAGAGAAAGGAAATTGGATTTTGGGGATTTGGAAGAGAAGGGAAATTGGATTTTTGGGATATGGGAGAGAAGGGAAATCTGATTTTGGGGATTTGGAAGAGAAGGAAAATTGGATTTTTGGGATATGGGAGAGAAGGGAAATCTGATTTTTGGGATTTGGAAAAGAAAGGAAATTGGATTTGGGGGATTTGGAAGAGAAGGGAAATTGGATTTTTGGGATTTGGGAGTGAAGGCAAATCCGTCTTTCCTGTTTTTTCTGGGCCCTTTTTCTCTGGCAGAGGTGGAGGTGACGATCCCGAGCTGCTGCTGAGATCCTGCTGACACCTCCATGGCCTGACACTTCCCGGGGCTCTTTTCCACTCGGGAATGCGGCCCGGCGGATTTTTGAACGTGCAAAACCTGTCCCTGTGGCTGCAGCCGACCCCAGATCCCAAATTAATTTTCAAATTAATTAATTTTGCTGCTCTAACTGAGCAGAATCCAGAATTCCCCGGATCCGTGCTGATCCCAGAAAGGCGGATTGAGGGGCTGAGAGTGAACAGGGTGAAATGAATTCCAGTCCTTTGGGCTGGAATCCAAATTATTGATTTAAGTCAAAGTTAAGTGGCCTGGAATCAAAATTACTGAATTAATTCAAGTTTAATTGGATTGGAATTAAAATTATTAAATTAATTCAAATTTAATGGGGCTGGAATCAAAATTGTTGAATTGATTCCATTTTAACTGGGCTGGAATCAAAATTACTGAATTAGTATGAATTTAACTGGGCTGGAATCAAAATTGTTGAATTAATTCATATTTAATTGGGCTGGAATTAAAATTACTGCATTAATTCAAATTTAACTGAACTGGAATGGAAATTGTTAAATTAATCCAAATTTAACAGGGCTGGAATTGAAATTACTGAATTTTTTCCTTTTTTTTTTTTTTTTTTTCTTTGAGGGGGAAGCATTATCCCAATCCAAGCGAGGCCGGGATTCGGAAAGCTCCGAGCGGCCGCTCTTATCTGGGTCCTTGGGGCAGGAATTTGGCTCTCCAGGCCCTAAAAAGGGCTGGAAAATCCCGAGGATTCGCTTCCAGAGCCGCCCTTTTCCCGTGGCTTTTCCCCTTACCCCTCTGGATGCGTTTTCCTCTGAGCCATCCCAGTTTTTTTGGTGGTTTTTTTGGGCCCTTTCCCAAAGGAAAGTGTTGATCCCAGGCAGGAATTTTGCCCAGGGCCAGCTGACACGGTGTGGGGATGCTTCGGCTTCCCTAAAGCCGCATCCTCGGCTCTAAATATAAACCTGGGCTTATCTTTGCATGACAAAGGGACCGGGGGGCGGGGGGGGGAGAGAATCCAGGATGGAAAATCGAGCTGGGAATGTCACTCGGGAGCTGGGAATGTCACTCGGGATGGCTCAAACCCACCTGGATTCCCACCCCCTCCCCACCACCTCCAGCCTCCCCCTTTGTCCCCTGCACGGCAAAAAAAAAACCCAAAACCAAACAAAACCCCTTTGAGCCGGTGCCAGGCTGGGCCTAAACCCCCCCCCCACTCCAAAAAAATCTCTTTTCCATGGAAGTGTTAATCGGGAAGGATGCCGGGATCCAAGGGCAGGATCCAAAATAGCCGGGGGCTCGCTCTTTGTCCTTTTATAGCCAGGGCCGGCGGGTGGTGGCACATGACAGGCCTGGGAGGGACAAGGTGGCACTTCCAGAGGGGATAAAGACCCAGCCCGGGCCGGGATCTCTCCCTGCAGCAGCAGCAGCAGCTCCTCTCTCTCTCTTTCCTGCCTTTCCCGGCCCTTTCCTGCTCTCCTTCCCAAATCCCATGGCTCCCAAGAAGCCCGAGCCCAAGAAGGCCGAGCCCAAGAAGGAGGAACCCAAGCCGGCGCCGAAGCCGGCGGAGCCGGAGCCCAAGAAGGAGGTGGAATTCAACCCGGCTTCGGTCAAGGTAGGTGGATGGATCCCTTTATTGGGGAGTGGAGGAGATTCCTTTCGGGAATCGGGTATCCTCAAAAAGTTGAGCCGGGGGATTGGGTTTGTGCCGGAGAGAGCGAAGGTCCCGGGAGGGAGAAACGGCGCGAGGCACAGGAGGGTCTCACTGCCGGGCATTGTCCCTTGGGAATTGTCCTTTGGGAAAAGGGAATTGTCCCTTGGGAAAAGGGATTGTCCCTTGGGGATTGTCCTTTGGGAAAAGGGAATTGTCCCTTGGGAAAAGGGATTGTCCCTTGGGGATTGTCCTCTGGGAAAGGATTGTCATTTGGGAATTGTCCTTTGGGATAAAGGGATTGTTCTTTCGGAATTGTCCTTTGGGAAAAGGGAATTGTCCCTTGGGAATTGTCCTTTGGGATAAAGGATTGTCCCATGGGAATTGTCCTTTGGGATAAAGGATTGTCCCTTGGGAGTTGTCCTTTGGGATAAAGGATTGTCCCTTGGGGATTGTCCTTTGGGGAAGGGGATTGTCCATTCGGGAAAGGGAATTGTCCTTTGGAAATTGTCCTTTGGGATAAAGGGATTGTCCCTTGGGGATTGTCCTTTGGGGAAAGGGAATTGTCCTTTGGGAATTGTCCTTTGGGATAAAGGGACTGTCACTTGAGAGTTGTTCTTTGGGAAAAGGAATGTTCTTTGGGAATTGTCCTTTGGGGAAAGGGAATTGTCCCTTGGAAATCGTCCTTTGGGAATTGTCCTTTGAGATAAAGGGATTGTCCTTTGGGGATTGTCCTTCAGGAAAAGGGATTGTCTTTTGGGAATTGTCCTTTGGGATAAATGGATTGTCCTTTTGGAATTGTTCTTTGGTAAAAGGATTGTCCTTTGGGAGTTTTCCTTTGGGTAAAGGAATTGTTCCTTTGGGATAAAGGATTGTCCTTTGGGGAAAAGGAATTATCCCTTGGGAATTGTCCTTTGGGGATTTTCCCTTGGAAATTGCCTTTTGGGAATTGTCCTTTTGAGATCGTCCTTTGGGAATGGTCCTTTGGGAATGGTCCTTTGGGAAAGGGCATTGCCCGTGGAGGAAGAAGAGGAGCTTTGCAGGATCCCTTTTTAGCAGGAATTTGGAGCAGACAGTCACAGAACCAGGGAATCCCAGAATCCCGGGATTAGGACAGACCTAAAATCCCATCCCATTCCATGGGCAGGGACACCTCCCACCATCCCAGGCTGCTCCAGCCTGGCCTTGGGCACTGCCAGGGATCCAGGGGCAGCCACAGCAAATCTGGGAATTCCATCCCAGCCCCTCCCCACCCTCCCAGGGAAGGATTTTTCCCGATACAAAATTTCTTCGGTTAACTTCCATTTTGCTGGATTTTCCCTGTTTATTCTCCTTTTTTTTTTTTTTTTTCCTATCACCTTTTTTTTTAATTCCATAGCCATCCAAAAAAATCATTCCCCCTCTTTGATTCATATCCAAAACACCCAAAGCATCCGAGGTTTTTCCATTTCCTTAAATTCCTTCCCAGCCAGGAATTCCATCCCAAAATCCCGTCTGAACATTCTCTCTTCCACTCTGAAGCCATTCCCTGTGTCCTGTCCCTCCATCCCGTGTCCCCAGCCCCTCTCCAGCTCTCCTGGAGCCCCTCCAGGCCCTGCCAGTTTCCC
The DNA here is from genome assembly GCA_016584745.2 of Phylloscopus trochilus trochilus. NCBI lineage: Eukaryota > Metazoa > Chordata > Aves > Passeriformes > Phylloscopidae > Phylloscopus > Phylloscopus trochilus. The sequence continues at coordinate 1,169,271 of WQNJ02000546.1, forward strand.
TGGAACTTCCCCTTCTCCAAGCTGGACATCCCCAGCTGATAAATCTCTCTGGATCCTGGAAAAAGCCGTTTCCCCTCAGGAAAACTCTGGAATTGTGTGAGAAAGGGAATAAATCCTTCTCTCCCGCGTGGGACTCGCAGCTCAGGATTTGGGATGAATCCTGGAAAGGGCTTTTTTCCTGCCTCGAATCCCAAATTCCCGGGTAAATCTTTGTATTTCGATGAAAAAAAAAAAAATCCGTGATTTGTAACGTAGCAAGGAATCAAATCCCAAGGAATTCAGTTTGGGGGGAGTTTTGAAGGGAACAACTCGGGAGCTGGGGCCATGTTCCCAGAATGATTCCGTGACCTTGGGAGAGAGGTTTGGGATGGGATGGGATCCAACACCTCCGTGCTCAACATTCCAGAGCTGGAAAAGGCCAGGGACAAAGGGAATTGGAGGCACAGGGAGCTCCAGCCAGGACACTGGGAATTTTTAAAATAATTTAAATTTATTTAATTTAAATTATTTAATTTAAAAAAAAATAATTCAAATTTAACTAGGCTGGAATAAAAATTACTGAATTAATTCAGATTTAAGTGGGTTAGAATCCAAAATTATTGAATTAATAGCAATTTAAGTGGGTTAGAATCCAATATTGTTGAATTAATACAAATTTAAGTGGGTTGGAATCCAAATTATTGAATTAATTCAGATTTAAGTGGGTTAGAATCCAAAATTATTGAATTAATATAAATTTAAGTGGGCTGGAACCAAAATTGTTGAATTAATTCAGATTTAAGTGGGTTAGAATCCAAAATTATTGAATTAATAGCAATTTAGGTGGGTTAGAATCCAATATTGTTGAATTAATACAAATTTAAGTGGGTTGGAATCCAAATTATTGAATTAACTGGGCTGGAACCAAAATTGTTGAATTAATTCAAGTTGGGATATTGTGGGATCAGGGGCAGCAGGGATGAGTTGTCAATAAAAAAACCAAACCCAAATCCAAATCCCTCAATAAAAAATCTTTATTTTTTTTCCATCAAAACGATTCCATGCTCCACGAATTTATTTTTATCCCTGGGGGGAAAAAAAAAGAATTCCAGCATTTTTGAAAATTACCCAACAAAACTATTTGGGAATTTTTTTTTTTTCCACGGAAATTTTAATTTTCCCTCTTCGGCACAATTGGGACAGATGAAGGTTGCATCTATCGAATTTCATATACAAATATAAATTTAATATCTAAACTTCATAAATAAATTATAGAGTTCTTAGGTGCTGAAACTTTGTCTGGAATTCCCAAATAAGAAAGAAATCCCAATCCGGAGCTGCTGTGAGAACATCCCATTCCCAAATATCCGGGAAATTGGGAAACGCAGAGTTGGAGTCTGGGGTGGGGTTTTTTTGTTGTTTTGTTTTGTTTTGTTTTGTTTTTCCCCCAACCTCACAGAAAGGAGAGGGGACATTCCCTTGAGGAGTTTTCCTGGGAATTCTTGAATTTGATCAGGAATTCCCTTCTCAGTTTGTGCAAATTCCTGCTCCATAAATATAAATAAATATAAATAAATATAAATAAATATAAATAAATATAAATAAATATAAATATAAATATATAATAAATAAAATATAAATAAATATAAATAAATATAAATAAATATAAATAAAATAACAATAACAAAACCAATAAAAATAACAATAAAATAAAAATATAAACAAATATAAATAATATAAACAAATAAATATAAATATAAATATAAATATAAATATAATTCTAAACAAATAACTATAATCCTAAACAGATAAATATAATTCTAAACAAACAAATACAAATACAAATACAAATACAAATACAAATACAAATACAAATACAAATAAATCCGGCTCTGCTTCCATAATCCCTTCCCCAAATGTTTGGGAAAATGCTTTGCTGAGGGTTGGGATTCTCCAAATATCTCCAATTTCTGCACTGCAGGATGAAATCCATTCTTATTTCCCTGATCCACGGATTAAAAAAAAAAAAAAAAAAAAAAAAGTCAGAAAAGCGACCTTGCAAACAAAATGTTCAAAATCCATCTTTTCATTGGGAATGTCTCCAATTATTTCTATTTATGCCCAGATTTTGTTGGTTGTGTTTTGTTGGAATTTTGAGATTTTGTTGTTGTTGTTGTTGTTTTAACCCCTAAAAAAGTCTCAAAATCCAAATATTCCTGCGGGAGGGAGAGGCGCTCCTTGTCGGAATTTTCCCGCCTCTCCCAGTCTCGATAACGATCCCGGGATCTTATTTGGCACCTGGAATTATATCAGTTTTTCCCATTTTTCTTTTCCTCTCACCTTTGGATTCTCCTGGTCTGTTTTTTTGTGTCTGCCCAGGGGCCTAAATTTGGGATCCACCCTTTAACTGAAGCCGTTATCCCGAATTTTTGGGGGTTTCTCGCCTTCACATTCCTGCTGGATTTGATCCAACCTGATGAAATTTTCAACCTTCCAAAGATTTCCCGAATTTCCAGGAGCGGGTGCAGTTGGATCCTGTTTGGAACTCATCCAAAAGATGTTTTGGGGGATTTATTTCTGCTTTTTTTCTTGAAAAGTTGGGCTCATTCCTTGGAAATTTTTAAATTTTTTTTTTAAGGAAGTGTTTTTCTAGGATGATTGCTGAATTTTTTTTTATTTTGAGGAATAAATTGTCCCAAAACGATTGGATAGCAAACATCACAATTGTTGAATTAATTCAAATTTAACTGGGCTGGAACCAAAATTATTGAATTAACTCAAATTTAGTTGGGCCGGAACCAAAATCATTGAATTAGTTCAAATTTAATTGGGCTGGAACCAAAATCATTGAATGAATTCAAATTTAAGTGGGTTGGAATCCAAAATTATTGAATGAATTCAAATTTAATTGGGCAGGAACCAAAATTATTGAATTAACTCAAATTTAGTTGGGCCGGAACCAAAATCATTGAATTAATTCAAATTTAAGTGGGTTGGAATCCAAAATTATTGAATGAATTCAAATTTAATTGGGCAGGAACCAAAATTATTGAATTAACTCAAATTTAATTGGACCGGAACCAAAATCATTGAATTAATTCGATTTAAGTGGGTTGGAATCCAAATTTTGGGATCCAAAATTATCTTTTCTGTACATTTAATTCATTCCCACCCGGAAAATCTTTAACAGGGAGGCGCATTTTCCCGGGAATATATTTTGTTTCCATTGGGCGCTGCTGAGCTGGGATCAATGGAGATGAGTGGGGAATTTGGGAATTTGGGTGGCCAAAGTTGGATGAGGTGAAGTTGGCGTCCCAGGGATTAAAGAACGCTGGGATTAAAGACTGGGATTAAAGAACATTCCTAAGTTTTAGCACTTTAAATACAGAATAAATTATTTATAATTTATATAATATTTATAATGTTTGTAACCTTCGTAATTCCCAATTGTGCCGAAGGCAAAAAATTAAAATTTCCATGAAAAACAAGAATTTTCCCAAATAATTGAGCAGAGGAATTTTAAAAAACCCCGGGAATTTTTTATTTTTTTTTTTTTTCCCAAGGTAAAAATAAATTTGTGGAGCATGGAATCCTTTTGATGAAAAAAATTTTTTTTTGACTGATGCCAGTTTGGGTTTGGGTTTTTTTTATTTTTTTTTAATGACAACTCGTCCCTGCTGCCCCTTGATCCCACAATATCCCGATGGATATTCCCAAAAATTCCCCGGTGTCCTGGCTGGATCTCCCTGTGCCTCCAATTTCCCTTTGTCCCTGGCCTTTTCCAGCGCTGGAATGTTGAGCACGGAGGTGTTGGAGAGAGCTGGATCCCATCCCAAACCTCTCTCCCAAGGTCATGGAATTGCTCTGGGAGCACGGAAAGATGGAGAAGCCTCTGGGAGGGGTGGGAGCAGCGCCAGGAATGCTGAATCCCGCTGGATTTGCCTGTTCGGCTCCGGAGCTTGGGAGCATTCCAGAGGCAGAAGTGTGGATGGGGAAAGGGAAGATTCTCTTGGAATTAATTTGGGATTTTGGGGTTGATTTTCTTGGGAATGACGGATGGAGTTGTTCCATTTGAATCCCACCCCAGGGACGGGATAATTTGGCTCCGTCCTTGGGTGCTTCCAGCTCCAGGAGGTTTGAAATTATCCCAGCTTTTGTCCTTGGAACGCTCCTGGAAAACCATCAGGGATGAGCTGGAACCAAAATTATTGGATTAATTCAAATTTAATTGAGCCAGAACCAAAATGATTGGATTAATTCAAATTTAACTGGGTCGGAACCAAAATGATTGGATTAATTCAAATTTGACTGGGCCGGAACCAACATTATTGGATTAATTCAAATTTAATTGGGCTGGAAACAAAATTATTGAATTAATTCAAATTTAATTGGGCCGGAACCAAAATTATTGGATTAATTCAAATTTAATTGGGCCAGAACCAACATTATTGGATTAATTCAAATTTAATTGGGCTGGAACCAAAATTATTGGATTAATTCAAATTTAATTGGGCCGGAACCAAAATTATTTGATTAATTCAAATTTAATTGGGCTGGAACCAAAATTATTGAATTAATTCAAATTTAATTGGGCCAGAACCAAATTTATTGGATTAATTCAAATTTAATTGGGCTGGAACCAAAATTATTGGATTAATTCAAATTTAATTGGGCCGGAACCGACATTATTGAATTAATTCAAATTTGACTGGGCCGGAACCAAAATTATTGGATTAATTCAAATTTAATTGGGCCAGAACCAAAATGATTGGATTAATTCAAGTTTAATTGGGCCAGAACCAAAATTATTGGATTCATTCAAATTTGACTGGGCTGGAACCAAAATGATTGAATTAATTCAAATTTAATTGGGCTGGAAACAAAATTATTGAATTAATTCAAATTTAATTGGGCCAGAACCAAAATGATTGGATTAATTCAAATTTGACTGGGCCAGAACCAAAATTATTGGATTAATTCAAATTTAATTGTGCCGGAACCAACATTATTTAATTAATTAAAATTTAATTGGGCCAGAACCAAAATGATTGGATTAATTCAAATTTGATTGGGCCGGAATCAAAATTTTTGGATTAATTAGAATTTAATTGGGCGGGAATCCAAATTATTGGATCCAAAAACTTCCCCGTGGAAAATGAGGATGAAATCCAGCCTTATTTCCATAATCCATGGATAAAAAAAAAAAAAAAAACAAAAAACCCCAAAAAAACCAACCAAAAAAAAGTTGGAAAAGCCACCTTGCACCCGAGCAAAACTTTCAAAATCCATCTTTTTACGGGAATGGCTCCGATTATTTCTATCAATGCCCGGATTTTGTCGGACCCAAAATGGTCCCAAAAGGATTCCATCCCTAAGGAAGGACCCTAAGGATCATCCCTGCCATGGGCAGGGAAACCTTCCGCTATCCCAGGGGATTCCAAATTCCATCCGACCTTTCCTTGGGCTCTGCCAGGGATCCAGGGGCAGCCACAGCTTCTCTGGGAATTCCAGCCCGGCCCCTCCCCACCCTGCCAGCCGGGAATTCCTGTCCAATATCCCGTCTGACCCTGCCCTCTGGAATTTTGAGAGCAGACTGAAAATAAGGAATAAACTCAGCGGGGGGGTTTTAATGAACTCGACAAAGATTCTGCTTCCTTTCCCTATTCCGGAAATATTTCTCTTTGGAATTAAAGCTGGAATTAAGGGCCGATTCCTGATTTAACTCCCCTTCCCAAAATATTTCTCCTTGGAATTAAAGCTGGAATTAAGGGTTGATTCCCGTTGTAACTCCTCTTCCTGAAATATTTATCTTTCCCGAAATATTTCTCTTTGGAATTAAAGCTGGAAAATTTTCTCTTTGGAATTAAAGCTGGAATTAAGGGCCAATTCCTGATTTAACTCCCCTTCCCAAAATATTTCTCCTTGGAATTAAACCTGGGATTAAGGGCCGATTCCTGTTTTAACTCCCCTTCCTGACATATTTCTCTTTCCCGAAATATTTCTCTTTGGAATTAAAGCTGGAAAATTTTCTCCTTGGAATTAAAGCTGGGATTAAGGGTCGATTCCTGTTTTACCTCCCTGTCCCAAAATATTCCTCTTTGGAATTAAGGCTGGAATTAAGGGCCCGTTCCCATTTTAACTCCCCTTGTCGAAATATTTCTCTTTGGAATTAAAGCTGGAATTAAGGGCTGATCCCTGTTTTAACTCCCCTTGCTGAAATATTTCTCTTTCCTGAAATATTTCTCTTTGGAATTAAAACTGGAATTAAGGGCTGATTCCTGATTTAACTCCCCAAAATATTTCTCTTTGGAATTAAAGCTGGAATTAAGGGCTGATTCCTGTTTTAACTCCCCTTCCTGACATATTTCTCTTTCCCGAAATATTTCTCTTTGGAATTAAAGCTGGGATTAAGGGCCGATTCCTGTTTTACCTCCCTGTCCCAAAATATTCCTCTTCGGAATTAAGGCTGGAATTAAGGGCCCGTTGCCATTTTAACTCCCCTTCCCGAAATATTTCTCCTTGGAATTAAAGCTGGAATTAAGGGCTGATTCCTGTTTTAACTCCCCTTCCTGACATATTTCTCTTTCCCGAAATATTTCTCTTTGGAATTAAAGCTGGGATTAAGGGCCGATTCCTGTTTTACCTCCCTGTTCCAAAATATTCCTCTTCGGAATTAAGCTGGAATTAAGGGCCCGTTCCCATTTTAACTCCCCTTCCCGAAATATTTCTCCTTGGAATTAAAGCTGGAATTAAGGGCTGATCCCTGTTGTAACTCCCCTTCCTGAAATATTTCTCCTTGGAATTAAAGCTGGGATTAAGGGTCAATTCCTGTTTTAACTCCCCTTCCCGAAATATTTCTCTTTGGAATTAAAACTGGAATTAAGGGCCGATTCCTGTTTTAACTCCCCAAAATATTTCTCTTTGGAATTAAAGCTGGAATTAAGGGCTGATCCCTGTTTTAACTCCCCTTGCCGAAATATTTCTCTTTGGAATTAAGGCTGGAATTAAGGGCCGATTCCTGTTTTAAGGGCCGGAGCTGTTGGAGTGTTGATCCCAGGGCGCTGGAGGAGCTGGTATCCGTGGCAATTACAGTGGAAAGGGATGGGAGAGGAGATGATGGGAATGTTGGGTATTAACAGGATTTAAAAGGTTTTAGTGGGAGAAAAAAAAACAAATAAACCAACAAAAAACAAAAACCAGGATCCTGAGCCTGATGGTTTTCCTGGCCTCTTTCCAGCTCCTGCATTTCTGTCTCCTGAAGCGGCGTCCCAAGGGATCAGTAAAAAAAAAAAAAAAAAAAAATCCAAAACAACAACAACAACAAAAATCCCACTCCCCCACCCAAAAAAAAAAAAATCCCCCCCAAAACAACAAAACCTCAAAAAACTCCACAAAAAAACCCCACAAAGACAACAACAAAAAAAACCAAAAAAGCCCAAAACAAAACAAAAAAACCCCATCCCAAAACGCCACAAAAAACCCCCAAAACCAAAAAACAACCCCAACAAAACAAAAAAACCCCAAACTCCACAAAAAAACCAAAAAAACCAAAAAACAGAATAACCCCCCCAAAACTCCAAAAAAAAACCCACAAAAAAAACCCACAACAACAAAACAAAAAAAACCCAAACGCCACAAAAAACCCCCAAAAAACCAAACCAAAAAAACCCCAAAGCTCCAAAAAAAAAACCCCACAAAAAAAAAAAACAAAAACAAACAAACCCCAAAAAACCAACAAAACAAAAAAAACCCCCAAACTCCACAAAAAACCCCAAAAACAAAACCAAAAAAAACCAAACCAAAACCAAAACAAAAAAAACCTCAAAACTCCTAAAAAAAACCCCACAAAAACCCCAAGCAACAACAAAACAAAAACCAAAAAAACCCAACAAAACAAAAAAACCCCCCTAAACTCCACAAAAAAAAAAAAAAAAAAAAAAAAACAAAAGAAAAAACTCCCCCCCCAAAAAAACCCCAAAACCAAACCAAACCAAAACAAAAAAAACCCCCAAAACTCCACAAAAAAACCCAAAAAACAAAAAAAACCCCAAAAAATAAAGAAAAGAAAAACCCCTAAAATCCAACCTCCTCCTCCTCCTCCCAAACTCTCCCTGCCACGGCCAAGTGACAACCCTGCTCTCCATCCCCGGATTCCTCGGCGCCCAATGGAAAACCGGGAATGCCGTTCCCCTCTTGGAAGGGCTCCGTTGTCCAAAAACGCTTCCCCTGGCTCGGCTCCTGCCCGCGGGGTGACAGCAGGTTTTATTCCCGGGGCTGATGTCAGGCTCAGCTATGCCTGGCTCAGCCCGGGAGTGACACGGGGGGGCTTTTATTGGGATTGATAAAAATTCCGGGAGATTTGGGAAGCTGCCAATGACGTCAGCGGAGCCAGGGGTGGGGTTGATCCCTCTCCTGGAGGCTCCAGGATAAAAAAAAAAAAAAAAAAAAAAAGCAGGGAAAGAATCCAGAGGCAGCAGGGTGCAGCTGATGCCGCCAGGGGATGATTCCCTCAGGTCGGGGTTGCTGGAGGTGAGGAGAGCTGGGATCGGGCTGGTGGGAAGATGTCCTGGGTGGTGGAGCCAGGGGTTGTGTGTTCTGTTTTCAGCTGTTTTAAAGCAGTTGGAGGAGATGTTTTTTCTTTATCTCTGGTGACTCCAGGGGGGAGAGGCCGGACACCTTTGGATAATGGGCCATGAGCACCTTCCCAGGCTGTAGCTTCCCCCCACAGAGCAGGAAATCTGAAATCTGAAATCTGCATTTCCATCATCCCATTGGGAGATGGATCACAACCCCTGGCAGTGGAGGGGCAGGCAGTTCTTCTGTCTGGAAAAACTGAGACACAAAGACAAAAAAGCTGTTAGTTTTTCACCCCATTTCCTAAGGAAAAAACCAAACCTCATCTCACCATCACCAAACCTGATCTCACCATCACCAGATCCCATCTCACCATCACCAAACCTGATCTCACCATCACCAGACCCCATCTCACCATCACCAAACCTCCTCCTCACCATCACCAGACCTGATCTCACTATCACCAGACCTCATCTCACCAACGCCAGACCCCATCTCACCATCCCCAGACCCCCTCCTCACCACCCCTAGACCCGGTTCTTCTACAAGATCATCTCTACTCCAACAAAACCACATCTGCCACTCCAGAAGGACTCACTTTCAGACTGCTCCCAACACCCTGACTCACAGGGTGTCAGGTTGTAGCTCTGACTCTGTCAGGGTTTTTCCAAAATTGTTGTTTATTTGTTTGTTTGCTGGTTTGGTTGGGTGGTTTTGTTTCCCATTACATTTGTATTTTTAATACTCCTAGTGAAGAACTGTTATTCCTATCCCCAAAATCTTTGCCTGAGAGCCCTTGATTGCAAAATTATAATTTAGTGGGGGGTGAGGAGTTTACATTCTCCATTCTAAGGGAAACCCCAGTTTCCCTGGCAGATCCCTCTCTTTCCAAACCAAGACAGAAGGTTTGGATTTGGGAGTTGGGTATCCTCATGGAAGGTGTGGCGGTGTCTGTGTGGATGCCTTGGGAAGGCTGAGCTGGAGCAGAGACTGGGCAGAGCTGGAGAATAAAGCAGAGATTTATTAAAAGGCCTTTAAGGACACACCTTGGGCAGGACAAGAGCCTGGCCAGGGCTGCACCCAAGGTGAGACCCAAAATGGACACAAAATGGGTCAAAAATGGTCACAAAATGGAAACAAAATGGGCACAAAATGATCCCAAAATGGACACAAAATGGACACAAAAGTGACACGAAGAGGTCAGAAAATGGTCAGAAAGTGGTCACAAAATGGACCCAAAATAGACCCCAAATGGTCACAAAATGGACCCAAAATGGACCCAAAATTGACACAAAATGGACCCAAAATGGACCCAAAATGGTCCCAAAATGGTCCCAAAATGGACACAAAATGGACACAAAATGGGCACAAAATGGTCCCAAAATAGACCCCAAATGGTCACAAAATGGACACAAAATGGACCCAAAATTGACACAAAATGGACCCAAAATGGACCCAAAATGGTCCCAAAATGGTCCCAAAATGGACACAAAATGGGCACAAAATGGGCACAAAATGGACACAAAATGGAGGCCCGGTCACCAGGTCTCACCCTTTGATCAGTTCTGGTCCATTTGCACTTTGAGGTTGAATTGTCCAATTCCAGCTCCAGCTGATGCAGTCCCACCCTTCTTGTTTTCTCCCTCCAGCCCCCGCTGTTTGTGCTTTTGGGCCTGGAAACTTGTCCCAGCTGTGCTTGGTGTGCAGCAGGAGCAGGATTTGTTTTGTGTCCCTGCTGTGTGCAGAGCTGAGTGACCCTGGATGTGAGGCTGGGAGCTGCACCCCTGGGCAGCACAGAACCTGGGATACACGGAATTAAAACCGAATACACGGAATTAAAACCAAATAAATGAATTTAAAACTGAAGGCATCAGTGTGCCAGGGCAGGACAAAACCAGGAATTGCTCTGACTCCTGCATGGGCTTTGAGCAAATCCCACCACTTGGGAGCTTCAGGGAGAGGGAGGCTTGGATGGGAATGTCCTGGCTTTAAAACCTCCATTCCCAATGGAAAAAAAAAAAAAAGGGGGGGAAAATGGAATAGAAAATAGAAAAAAGAAAGGGAAAATAATGGGAAAAAAATGGGAAAAAATGAAAAAAAAAGGGAAAAAATGAAAAAAAGGGAAAAAATGAAAAAAAAGAAAAAATCGAAAAAAGGAAAAAAATCAAAGAAATTGAATAAAAATAAAAATAAAAATAAAAATAAAAATAAAAATAAAAAAATAAAAAATAAAAATAAAAATAAAAATAAAAATAAAAATAAAAATAAAAATAAAAATAAAAATAAAAATAAAAATAAAAATAAAAATAAAAATAAAAATAAAAATAAAAATAAAAATAAAAATAAAAAATAAAAATAAAAATAAAAATAAAAATAAAAATATGCCAGGGAAAACTGAGCTCTTCTGCAGAAGATCCCTTTTGCCGGGATATTCCCCCACAACCAACATCCCAAGGGAAGCCATCCCAGTGTCCTTCCAAGGAAAAGGGGAATGTGGAGCCATGGACTCATTTAGGGTGGAAAAGTCCTCGGAGGTGGGGTCAGATCCAACAATTAATTAATCCATCGCTGCCCCCCCAGTGCCACATCCACACGGATCCTAAATCCCTCCAGGAATGGGGCCTCCCCCTCTGCCCCGGGCAGCTGGGCCAGGCCTGGGCAGGGGAGATTTTCTTTTCTGGGATGATTTTTGTTCCCAATATCCAAACCTGAACCTCCCCTGAGGCCAAGCTGGGCAGGGCTCGGAGAAACCCGGGATGGAGGGAGGTGAATCCTTCATGGACCTCCCGACCCCCTCTGGGATGGTGAAACTGAGATTAAACCGATTCCTTCTTGCCTGGTTCATTTCCCCCTCCTTATCAGTTCTCTTATCTGGCTTTTTTGTCTCTTCCAGGTGGAATTCAGCCCTGACCAGATTGAAGGTGAGCAAGATTTTTTTTTTAATTTTTAAATTTATTTCCTGGGCTCAGCAAATCCATCCCTGGGAATCTCTGGGACGAGCAGGGCCGGGATGTTGGAACAGCTTTGGGAAGGCTGAGCTTTGATTCCCGGCTTCTCTTCCGCTCCTCCTCCAAATCCTTCCCTCCAAAAAAACATAGCAGGGACTTCATGTCCCGTTTCCAGCAGTTACACCCCCAAAACAGCCCCAAGAATGGGGTTTTTTTTAGGAAAAAAAAACAAAACAAAACAAAACAAAAAAAACCCAACCAACCAACCAACCAAAAAAAAAAAAAAAAAACCAGAAAAAAACCCAAAAAAACCCCAAACAAACAAACAAACAAAAACCCCACAAAAATCCACCAACATCAACATTTTCAAAGGAAAACCCTCAGCTCTGCCCCAGAGATTTTTTTTTAATTTTTTCTTTTTACCAGAACTTAATGCGTTCCAGCTCTCTCCCGAATCCAGCGAGTAACTGGGCCTGGCGTGGAATTCCTTCATCCTTTCCCAGCCAGACACCAGCACTGATTTCCAAAACCCAAGAAACTGATCCCAAAAAAAAAAAAAAAAACCCTCCCTGGGAAGCCTGGGGCTGCAGCTGTCGCCCCCCTTTTCCCTCCAAAATTTGTGGGATCATTGACGGACGGGACCGAACATCTGGCGGGATTTGCCTTTGCTCTCAGGAGAGCCCCTGGGAGGTGGGGCCGGGGTTAATTAGGGCCGGGGGAAATCAATCAGAGGGGAGATGTTTAATTATCGCCTCCCCTCCGACCCCCAGGAGGACCCAGGGGTCTTGGGGAAGGTCGGGTGTTTCCCGGTTTTGCCGGCTGATCCCGAAGCGGCGGGAATTCCGTCCCTCTGGGTCGGATCTCCCCGCTCCTGGTTCGTTGGGGTTCTGAAGGAGAAGCTGCAGCAGCTCAAGGGCTTTTGAAATTCCCCGAAATTCCCAAATTCCCTCTTTTTTTGTTTGTTTTTTGGGTTTTTTTTTGTTGGGTTTTTTTTTTTTGTTTGTTTCTTTTTTGTGGGTTCTTTTTTTGTGTGTTTTGCTTTGTTTGGTTTGGTTTTTGTTGTTTTTTTGCTTGTGTTTTTTGTTTTTGGTTGGTTTTGGTTTTGGGGTGTTTTCCTTATTTGTTTTTTGGGGTGTTTTTGGTTTTGTTTTTTTTTGTTTCTCTTTTGGGGTTTTTTGGTGTTTTGTTTGTGTTTTTGTTGTTGTTTTTATTGTCTTGGGGTTTTGTTTTTGTTTTGTTTTTTGGGGTTTTTGTGGGTTTTTTTGTGTTTCGTTTTGTTTATTGTTGGTTTTTGTGGTTTTTTGGTTTTGTTTTTGGTTTTTGTTTTTGGTTTTTTTTTGTTTTGTTTTTGATTTTGATTGGGTTTTTGTGGGGGTTTTTGTTTTTGTATTTGTTTTTGATTTTGATTTTGATTTGGTTTTTGTGGGGGTTTTTTTGCTAAGGCAAAGGTTATACAGAATCCGAAAGGATTCCTGGATGTTTTCTTCCCCAAAACGTTGCTCCAGGAGAGGAACTGGTGGCCTGGGGTGAAGCTTCCCGGAACATTTTCCCGTTTTTTCTGTGTCCTGCTCCTCGGCCACGGGCAAAACCCACCCCTGGTGGCAAATCCCTGCTCAGAACAGATTTATTTGGGTTTGGGCCTCCTTCCCCAGCTCCTGGGATCGCTGGAAAGGAGGGAGTGGGAGCCCTTCCAGATTGGGAATCTTCCTTCTGGATTGGGAATCTCCAGGAGCTGGGGAGTGGTGCTGGGTGAGGAGCTCAGAGCAGGGAAAAAAAAAAAATAATAATAAAAAAAAAGAATTCAAACTCAACCCCTTGGTAATCTGAGCTGTCAGGGATTTTGCTGGATTGGGAATCTCCAGGAGCTGGGGAGTGGTGATGGGTGAGGAGCTCAGGGCAAGGAAAAAAAAAGGGCAGAGGGGCTGGAATTGGGAATCTGGAAACATCCGCCGCTCCTGCCAGAGGGTTCCCGGCCAGAGGGAGGGCAAAGGACATCGAGGTGGTTTCGGAGCTTTGGATGGGAATGTCGTGGAGTCAGCAAATGCAAATGGAAAGATTAAAATAGCAGGCGAAAAAAAAAAATTAAAAAAAAAAAAAACCACAACAAAAAAACCCCCAAAAACCTAAAAAGTCCACTCAGCCCCTTGGAAATCTGACCTGTCAGGGATTTTGCTGGATTGGGAATCTCCAGGAGTTGGGGAGCGGTGCTGGGTGAGGAGCTCAGGGCAGGGGAAAATAAAAATAAAAATAAAAATAAAAATAAAAAATAAAAATAAAAATAAAAATAAAAATAAAAATAAAAATAAAAATAAAAATAAAAATAAAAATAAAAATAAAAATAAAAATAAAAAAATTGGAAATCTGAGCTGTCAGGGATTTTGTTGGATTGGGAATCTCCAGGAGTTGGAAAGTGGAGCTGGGTGAGGAGCTCAGGGCAGGGAAAAAAAAAATTTAAAAAAAAAAGTCAACTCAAACTCTTGGAAATCTGAGCTGTCAGGGATTTTGTTGGATTGGGAATCTCCAGGAGCTGGGGAGGTGGGAATATTATTTCCCGTTATTCCAACCCCCGGGGGAAGGAGCTGGGAAGGGATCTCAGGAAAATCCACGATTGCCCTCTGCTGGAATGAGGGGCTGGGAAAGGATCGGCCCAGGAGGGAAAAAATCCGGGAGAGGAAAGAAGAAAACGAGGGAAGGTTAATTAGTTAATTAGTCCCAAATGAGACGGTCGTTGGGAAGTTTGGGAGAAGGAAATGAGGGGAATCGGAGCGGAATGAGCAAAATGGGAAAGGAGGGAGGAGAGGGAAATCCAGAAAAACTCAGGGAAGGAAGGGCAGAGGGAAAGAAGGGAAAAAAAGAGGGAGGTGGAAGGGAAAAAAGAGAAGGAATCGGGGGAAGATGGAGAAAATCCCGGGCTGAGTGGTGGAACGGATCAGGATTTAGGAAAATCTCCCGGAGTCTGGAAAAGCGGGAGGGAAATGAAGGTGGAAAAGCAGCAGCAGCACAAAAGGGATTTAAATACAAAGGGATTTTCGGTGATCACAAAATGATCGGTTTTGGGTTTTTTATGATCAGTTGTAGGGTTTTGTGATCAGTTTTGGGGTTTTTGTGATCAGTTTGGGGGTTTTGTGATCGGTTGTGGGGTTTTGTGATCGGTTGAGGGTTTTTGTGATCAGTTGTGGGGTTTTTGTGATCAGCTGTGAGTTTTTTTGTGATCAGTTGTGGGGTTTTTGTGATCAGTTTGTGGGATTTTTGTGATCAGTTGTGGGGTTTTTGTGATCGGTTGTGGGATTTTTGTGATCAGTTTGGGGTTTTTTGTGATCGGTTTTGGGGTTTTGTGATCGGTTTTGGGGTTTTGTGATCAGTTGTGGGGTTTTTGTGATCAGTTTGGGGTTTTTTGTGATCAGTTTGGGGTTTTTTGTGATCAGTTGTGGGGGTTTTGTGATCAATTGTGGGGTTTTTGTAATCAGTTTGGGTTTTTTGTGATCAGTTTGGGGTTTTTGTGATCAATTGTGGTTTTTTTGCGATTGGTTGTTGGTTTTTTGTGATCAGTTGTTGGGGTTTGTGATCAGTTGTGGATGGTGCACTGGGAAATCAAGGACAACAGTGAAGTTAAAGGACAGAGGATAAAGTTAAAGGATAAAATTAAAGGACAGAGGATGAAGTTAAAGGATAAAGTTAAAAGACAGAGGATGAAGTTAAAGGATGAAGTTAATTTATCCTTTAACTTCATCCTCTATCCTTCGAGGATGAAGTTAAAGGAAAAAGGATGAAGTTAAAGGATCAAATTAAAGCACAGAGGATAAAATTAAAGGAGAGAGTAAAGGATAGAGGACAAAGTTAAAGGATAGAGGATAAAGTTAAAGGATAGAGGATGAAGGTTAAAGGATAAAGGATGAAGTTACAGGATAAGAGGACAAAGTTAAAGGATAATGGATGAAGTTAAAGGATAACAGGAAAGGATAATGAGCTGTTCCTGCTGCTCCCTGGGATCCTCCTCTGGCCCTGCAATTCCAGCAGGGAAAGGGGAGCCTGAGGAGCTGGATGGAGAGCCTGGGCCAGTCTGTG
Organism: Phylloscopus trochilus trochilus; assembly: GCA_016584745.2. Lineage (NCBI taxonomy): Eukaryota > Metazoa > Chordata > Aves > Passeriformes > Phylloscopidae > Phylloscopus > Phylloscopus trochilus. The sequence goes on from WQNJ02000546.1 coordinate 1,184,837, forward strand.
CTGGATCCTGCACCGGCTCCGGGAGAATCATTCCGTCTGGGAAGGATCCCTAGGAGCATTGGTCCCAACCTTTGTCCCAGCACTGCCCAGTCCAACATCCAAGGTCCTCCAGCACCACCTCCAAGGAGATCAGTGATGGAAAGGAGAACGTCTCCCGTGGGAATGCTCTTGGGTGTCCCTGAGTGACCCTGAGTGTGTCTGTCCCTCAGTGTCCCTGGGTGTCCTTGTGTGTCCCTGGGTGTCCCTGAGTGTCCCTGTTTGTCCCTGTCTGTCCCTGTCTGTCCCTCAGTGTCCCTGGGTGTCCTTCTGTGTCCCTGTTTGTCCCTCTCTGTCCCTGCGTGTCCCCATGTGTCCCTGGGTGTCCCTGTCTGTCCCCATGTGTTCCCATGTGCCCCTGAGTGTCCCCATGTGTCCCTGGGTGTCCCTGAGTGTCCCTGTTTGTCCCTGTCTCTCCCTATCTGTCCCTCTGTGTCCCTGTCTGTCCCTGTTTGTCCCTGGGTGTCCCTGAGTGTCCCTGGATGTCCCCGTGTGTCCCTGTCTGTCCCCATGAGTGTCTGTCCCTGGGTGTCCCTGAGTGTCTTTGTCTGTCCCTACGTGTCCCCATGTGTCCCTGTCTCTCCCTCTGTGTCCCTCTGTGTCCCTGTCTGTCCCTGTCTATCCCTGAGTGTCCCTGGGTGTCCCTGTCTGTCCCCATGTGTCCCCATGTGCCCCTGAGTGTCCCCGTGTGTCCCTGTCTGTCCCTGTCTGTCCCTGTTTGTCCCTGAGTGTCCCTGGGTATCCCTGGGTGTCCCTGTTTGTCCCTGAGTGTCCCTGGGTGTCCTTGAGTGTCCCTGAGTGTCCCTGAGTGTCCCCGTGTGTCCCTGGAGTGTCCCTGTGTGCAGGGGAGGTCAGAGCAGGGCCTGGGCTCTGCAATGGCACCAGAGGAAGGGGCAGGGGGTGATCCCAGGAACTGCCCCTGCACAGGAGGCAGAACTTCTGCCCTGGGCAGTGCCCAGCCCTGAGCAGAGCCCGGAGAGGCTGGGGAGCCTCCCTCACCGGGGATATTCCGGAATTATCCCGGCACAATCCTGTGCCCCGAGCTCTGGGGTGGCCCTGCTGGGGCAGGCAGGTGCCACCAAACCGCCCTCTGCTCTGGTCCCTTCCAACCTGACCCATTCTGGGATTCTGGGATAAGGTTTTCCATCCACCTCCGCCCTCCCCCACCAGTTAACGCCTCGTTGGGTGCTGATCCCAGTATTTTTTCCTGGCACATCTCCGCTCCAGCCCCAGAGATGCTCCTGGAGTTCCAGGCGCTGGGTCAGTGCTCCCAAAGCATCCAAACTTTCACCCAAGGTTCCTGTTCTCCCATCAGCAGCGCTGCTGTTGAACCCTCGGCCTTCCTGAGTGCTCCTGAGGAGCTGGAGACCTCCCGAGGCCGACAATTTCTCCTGTTCTCCACACTTTCCGAGACGGAAATCCCTCTGGAGAAGGGTTTGACCTCCTCCGATTCCGTTCCCCGGTGGAACCGGAAAATGCGGGGGAAGGAGGAGCAGGAACATCAGAGATGGCAGAGCTCATCCCAGTTTTTCCCAAGCCACAAAACAAAACGGGCAGGTGCTCAGCCAGGGAAAGGTTTTGTGGCAGTAGGACACAAAAGGAACAAAACTCACACGCTGAGATGTTCATGGTAAAAAAGGGGCCAAAAAATAAAAGTTTATTTACAGACCTGGACATTTATATAATTCCAACAGTGACCGTGGATTGGAGGATGGAAATTGTCCTCTCCAACCACACTGGTCAACCCAACAGCCCATCAATTCTCTCCTCCTTATGAGAAGAATGTAAACATGAAAGGACAGTTACAACAACAATGGGTTGTTTGTGTGAAAATCGTGAGAGAAACTCCATTGCAAAAGGTGAACACAGAAGGGTGAAATAGAACTTGAGAAAAACTTCCAGAAAAAACAGAGGAGAACAGAAAAACCCAGGCAACACAGCCCCTCCCCACCCTCCCAGCCTGGAATTCCTTCCCAAAATCCCAGCTCATCAGTGGGAAGTGTCCCAATCCGACACAAAAGGAACGACACTCACACACTGAGATGTTCATGGTAAAAAAGGGGCAGTTTATTTACAGACCTGGACATTTATAGAATTCCAGCAGTGACCATGGATTGGAGGATGGAAATTTTCCTCTCCAACCACACTGGTCAACCCAACGGTCCATCAATTCTCTCCTCCTTATGAGAGGAATGTAAACATGAAAGGACAGTAACAACAACAATGGGTTGTTTGCGTGAAAATTGCATGAGAAACCCCATTGCAAAGTCAACAAGCAAAAAGCTGAAGTAAAACTTAAAAAAAATAAAAATATAAACAAACAAACAAACCAACCAACCAAACAACAACAACAAAAAAACCCCAAAAAAACCCCAAACAGAAAAAAACCCCAAAGCAACAAGGCTTTAATTGGATTTGTGTCTTTATCCAAGGGGAGCAACGGGATAAATTCCTCCTGACCTCTCTTCCCTTCCAGAATTTAAGGAAGCGTTCTCCCTCTTCGACCGGACCCCCAAGTCGGAGATGAAGATCACCTACGCCCAATGTGGAGACGTCCTGAGGGCTTTGGGGCAGAACCCGACCCAGGCCGAGGTCATGAAACTGCTGGGCCGACCCAAACCTGAAGGTTGGTGGCCTCCCCATCTTGTTTTGGGGAAGGGAATTCCCAGAATTGTTCCTGGAGAAATGAGGCCTCCATTTTCTCCCTGCGGAGTAACTCAGGGTTATGGAGCAGCCTCTGAAATTCCCAGCAGGAAGGGAGGAAAAATTGGTCTGGCAGTGGAGATAACTGTCCCACATTGAGGGGGATTAATTAATTTAACAGCCCTGGGCGTCCATGTGTTTTAAAACTGAGAAATGTTTGCCTTTTAAAATTGCATTTATGGAGGAATTCGTGAGTGTTTCCTAAAACCACGGATATTTCCAACACATCCAGAGGAACAAAGGGACAACCTGGATGTGTGGATTGTTCCACAAAAGAAGGATGGGAAGGCCTGGAATGATTGCAGTGATATCCTTCTGTATTCTGGTTAATTCCCAGAATCCTCCTAAACTTCGATTTCCAGGCTCTTCTCTCCCTTTATCCAACATCTATTCCCACATTTCTGTGCTCATGCTGGATATCCCATGGTCAATTCCCAGAATCCCCCCAAACTTCCATTTCCAGGCTCTTCTCTCCTTTTATTCAACATTTATCCCCGCAGATCTTCTACCCCATGGTGGATATCCCATCATTATTCCCAACTCCCTCAGAATACCATGAAACCTCAATTTCTAGGCTCTTCTCTCCTTTTATCCAACATTTATCACCACAGATCTTCTACCCCATGGTGGATATCTCATTGTTATTCCCAGCCCTCCCAGAATCCCCATGTGCTTCCATTTCCAGGCTCTTCTCTCACTTGATCCAACATTTATCCCCACATTTCTGTGCTCATGCTGGATATCTCATGGTTAATTCCTAGAATCCCCCCAAACTTCCATTTCCAGGTCCTTTTCTCCCTTGATCCAACATTTATCCCCACAGATCTTCTACCCCGTGATGGATATCCCATGGTTAATTCCCAGAATCCCCATGTGCTTCCATTTCCAGGTCCTTTTCTCCCTTGATCCAACATTTCTCCCCACATTTCTGTGCTCATGCTGGATATCCCATGGTTAATTCCCAGAATCCCCCAAACTTCTATTTCCAGGCTCTTCTCTCCCTTTATCCAACATTTCTCACAGCAGGTGATGTGTGGATCATGGATCCACATCCTGTGGTGGATATCCCATGGTTATTATATTATATTACTTATATGATTTATATTATGTTAATATATTATATTAACCCATTTTAGTATAATATATTAATATATTGCATTAACCCATGTTAATTCCTACCCTGTGGTGGATATCCCATGGTTAATTCCCAGAATCCTCCCAAACTTCCATTTCCAGGCTCTTCTCTCCTTTGATTCAACATTTATCCCCACAGATCTCCTCCCCCATGGTAGATATCCCATGGTTAATTCCCAACTCTCCCAGAATCCCACCAAACCTCCATTTCCAGGCTCTTCTCTCCCTTGATCCAACATTTCTCCCCACATTTCTGTTCTCATGGTGGACATCCCATGGTTAATTCCCAGAATCCTCCCAAACTTCCATTTCCAGGCTCCTCTCTCCTTTGATCCAACATTTATCCCCACAGATCTCCTACCCCATGGTGGATATCCAGTCGTTATTCCCAGAATCCCCATGCGCTTCCATTTCCAGGCTTTTTTCTCCCTTGATCCAACATCTATCCCCACAGATCTTCTACCCCATGGTAGGTATCCCATTGTTATTCCCAGCCCTCCAAGAATCCTCCCAAACTTCCATTTCCAGGCTCTTCTCTCACTTGATCCAACATTTATCACCATGGATCTCCTACCCCATGGTGGATATCCCATGGTTAATTCCCAGAATCCCCCCAAATTTCCATTTCCAGGCTCTTCTCTCCCTTGATCCAACATCTATCCCCACAGATCTCCTACCTCATGGTGGATATCCCCTTGTTATTCCCAGAATCCCTCCAAACTTCCATTTCCAATCTCTTCTCTCCCTTGATCTGACATCTATCCTCACAGACCTCCCACCCCATGGTGGATATCCCATGGTTAATTCCCAGAATCCTCCCAAACTTCCATTTCCAGGCTCTTCTCTCCCTTGATCCAACATTTATCACCACAGATCTTCTACCCCGTGGTGGATATCCCGTCATTATTCCCAACTCTCCCAGAATCCCACCAAACCTCCATTTCCAGGCTCTTCTCTCCCTTGATCCAACATCTATCCCCACAGATCTCCTACCCCATGGTGGATATCCATTGTTATTCCCAGCCCTCCCAGAATCCTCCCAAACCTCCATTTCCAGGCTCTTCCCTCCCTTGATCTGACATCTATCCCCACAGATCTCCTACCCCATGGTGGATATCCCATTGTTATTCCCAGAATCCCTCCGTGCTTCCATTTTCCCCCGTGTTTTCCAGAGATGAACTCCAAGATGATCGACTTCGAGACCTTCCTGCCCATGCTCCAGCACATCGCCAAGACCAAGGACACGGGCACCTACGAGGATTTCGTGGAAGGGCTCCGGGTGTTCGACAAGGAGGGGAACGGGACGGTCATGGGAGCCGAGCTCCGCCACGTCCTGGCCACGCTGGGTGAGGAAAACCTTCCCTTGGGAATTGCCATCCCTCCGATAAATATCTCCTTCCCATCACCATGAAATGATCCCAGGATTTCCAGCCCCAGATGTTCCCGTGGTTTGGCCCCATTTTTCTGCCCTTCCATCCCTCCCTTCTCCTCTCCCTCCCTCCTTCCAGTTGTGTTTGGTTTTTTCCAAAAAATTTAAACACTTATTTTTTCATTTTATATATTTTCTTTTTATATTATTGTTATCTATTATCTATTATCGATTATCTATTATCTATTATCTATTATCTATTAGCTATTGTCTATTGTCTATTGTCTAGCAATATCTATAATCTATTATCTATATTTATTAATATATATTACATATTACATATTAGGTATTATAATATTATATAATATTATATGTTATTATATTATTTATTTTTTATTTTATATATTTTCATTTTATATTCTTTTCTATTATATATATTAATATATATTACATATTGCATATTAAGTATTATAATATATTATAATATATATTATAATATATATTATTATATACATTATAATATATTATAATAATAAAATATATACTATATAGCACATTATGTATTAATTATGTAATTAATGTAATTACATTATTTGTAATTATTGTATATATTGCAATATAATGTATATTGTTGTATATTATAGATTATAGATTACATATTACATATTATAGTATTATATATTCTATATATTCTATCCATATATATTATAGTAAACGTATTTTTAATTATATTGAATTTTTTTATTGTATAATATATATTATATATTATATTCTATATTTCAGAGTACAAATTACATATTAAAATATAATATTATATGTTATATTCATATATATTATATTAAATGTAAATTTATAATATATGACACAATAAATATATATATTTAAAATTATACTTTTATATATATAATATATAAAATCTATAATTTTAAATATATATTGTATTTAAAAATTATTTGAATATTTATTGGAGAAATCAAACACAGCACATTTATAAATAGTAAATAGTAAATAGTAAATAGTAAATAGTAAATAGTAAATAGTAAATAGTAAATAGTAAATAGTAAATAAAATTTTAAAATTTTAAATTATTAAATATATCACCACAAATCATCCCAACATTGCCAATCCCGACAATTCCCTTGCTTTGCCTCCCTTCTGCTTCACCAAAACGGAGCCTTACAAACCAACAGGCACCAAATACTGAAACCCTCAAATTAAATTCCATTAAACCCATCCCCGATCCACCCCCAAAGATCCCAAATTTGACCTTGGAATCTTCCGGAACCTCGAACTCCGAGGGGGAGCTCAGTTTTCACTGAGAGGTTTTTTGGGGTTTTTTTGGTGAGGACTTGGTTAAAACCGACCCAAACCTTCAAGATCTGGATTAAATTTGGAGCTCCAAAAGGAGCTTTTCCCACCCCAAATTCCCTCCCAGGGAGAAACCTCCCCCTCTTCTCTCCTGCCCCCATTTGTGCTCCTCAGGAGCTTCCTAAATTCCCAAATCCGAGGTCCTGATCCTGGGATTTTTTTTCCATGTAGGGGAGAGGTTTCCATATTTTTTCCCTGCCTTTCTGGATTTGGATCCAGGTTTGGGTCAGGTTTGGAATTTGGATCAAGTTTGGAGCTCCAAAAGGAGCTTTTCCCACCCCAAATTCCACCCCAAGGAGAAACCTCCTCCTCTTCTCTCCCGCTCCCATTTGTGTTCTTCAGGAGCTTCCTAAATTCCCAAATCCGAAGTCCTGACCCTGGGATTTTGTTTTCCATGTAGGGGAGAGGTTTCCTTACTTTTTCCCTGCCTTTCTGGATTTGGGATCAAATTTACTCTCAGATTTAGATCCAGGTTTGGGTCAGGTTTGGAATTTGGATTAAGTTTGCAGCTCCAAAAGGAGCTTTTCCCACCCCAAATTCCCTCCCAGGGAGAAACCTCTTCTCTACCGCTCCCATTTGTGTTCTTCCGGAGCTTCCTAAATTCGAAGTCCTGATCCTGGGATTTTGTTTTTCATGAAGGGGAGAGGTTTCCTTACTTTTTCCCTGCCTTTCTGGATTTGGGATCAAATTTACATTCAGATTTGGATCCAGATTTGGGTCAGGTTTGGAATTTGGATCAAGTTTGCAGCTCCAAAAGGAGCTTTTCCTCAAATTCTCCCCACAGGAAGAAACCTCTTCTCTCCCGCTCCCATTTGTGCTCTTCCGGAGCTTCCCAAATTCCCAAATCCGGGGTCCTTATCCCGGGGTTTTGTTTTCCATGCAGGGGAGAGGCTGACTGAGGAGGAAGTGGATAAACTGATGGCTGGGCAGGAAGATGCCAACGGCTGCATCAACTACGAAGGTGGGTGGGAGCCCTGGAGGCTTCCTTAAAACATTCCCGAGAAGAAGTTCTAAATCCACGGAAAATCCTGAGCAGAACTTCCAAATTTTAGCCCGATTCTGCCTCTTTCATTCAGTTTTTTTTTAAATTTAATTTAATTTTTTCACGGATGATAAAACCCATCAGTGAATTACGTTTCCCACGGGATAACTGATCCAATTTTCCCTCTTTTTTTTTTTTTTTTCCCAGCTTTCGTGAAACACATCATGGCCAACTGAGCCCAGGTGAGTCTCCTCCGCCCTTCTCCCGGATTTCCCAGTCCTCCTTCCTTTGGGATTGACTGGAAACCTCCAAAGGAACAAATTTATTTTTCCCTGTGCCTTCGCAAATCCCCGCTCCCAAAACTCCTGAAGAAGCGAGGAAATGGAATTCAGCTAACGAGAGAAAGGGGGAAAAAAAAAAATAAAAATAGAAGGAGAAGAGAAAAGAGGGAATCAGGAATGTTTACACCACTGGGAGTGTAATTAGTGGTTTTCCATAAATCCAGGCTCCCACCATCTCCTGACAATGGATTGGTTTTCCAGGAAGGGGCCGGAGTTTTATCCAGCACATCCAAACCACGAGGACATCTCCGTCCCGCCCTCACAAAGGAGCTGGGATTTGTTTCCAGCATTTCCCCGGGCAGGGTTAATCCCGTTTTTACTGGAAAAGGTGCCCCCGCTGCCTTTCTCTGCCATTCCCTGGATTTTCTCCCTGCTCAGCTCTTGGGGAAGGAGCTGACCAATCCATCCATTCCGATATCCCAGGAAAAGCTGCGCTGGGATTTGGCCTGGACCTTTCGGGTTTCCTCTGTTTGTTTTTATTTTTTTTTGCCTTCTCCCTCGGCTCTGGTTTATTTTTAGGCCGGGCTTTGGTTTGGATTCGGAGCTGCCCCGGCTGTGCTGAGGCGGCTTTTGGTTCTGGGTCAAGTCGGAGTCACATTCAGCTTTTTCGGGAATTTTGTTCCAAGATATATAATTAGCAAAATATAAACAAGCTAAAAAAAAACCCCAAAAAACAACCCAGACTTGGTTTGGGGTTTTTTGGTTTGTTGTGGTTTTTTTTTTTTTTCTTTATTTCTATTTTTTCCCTATTAGGATCCTTTTTTTTTTTTTTTTTCCTTGAGGCATTTACCTTGGAGCTTAGAGTTTTCCATCCCATTCCCAGAAGGAATTTACCTTTGAGCTTAGAGCTTTCCATCCCATTCCCAAAAGGAATTTAACTTTGAGCTTAGAGTTTTCCAACCCATTCCCAGAAGGAATTTTCCTTTGAGCTTAGAGTTTTCCAACCCATTCCCAGAAGGAATTTACCTTTGAGCTTAGAGTTTTCCAATTGATTCCCAGAAGGAATTTGCCTTTGAGCTTAGAGCTTTCCATCCCATTCCCAGAAGAAATTTACCTTTGAGCTTAGAGTTTTCCAATTGATTCCCAAAAGGAATTTACCTTTGAGCTTTGAGTTTTCCAACCCATTCCCAGAAGAAATTTACCTTTGAGTTTAGAGTTTTCCAGGCCATTCCCAGTTTTTGATACCAAGGATCCGGAGCCTTGGTGTGATCCCAATCCCATGGGCCCTGCCTGTTGTTTAGGGATGTTTTCCATCCTTAATCCACCGGGAAATTCCCATCCCAATGGGAACCAACGCCAGCCACCGGAGAAGACAAGTGAGCATGGAAAGCCGGAAAACCGGAATAGGATCAGGAAGCGATTCCCAGGGTTTGGGTGGGTTTGGGAAAGGAGGCTGGAGCTGGCGATTCCCAGGAAACCGACATCCGTGGGATTTGCCGACGAGCCTCGGCGGTGTCATCCAGCGGCGCTCGGAATGTTTCGGGAAAGAACAAAATGGAATCTCCGCCCTGGAAGGAGAGAAGATCCTTTGACGTGGGCTCGGAATGAATCCAGAGCCCAGACCAAAAATTCGGGAAGGGCTCTGTCTCTGGGCCATTCCCGCGGGATGGAGGGGAAGGCAGAGCTGCCTCTCAGGAATGGAACCGGGCCTTGCCTTTCCTCCTGGTTTCCTGAGTGGATTGGGATGGTTTTGGGTGGAATTTTCCCACCTGGATCAGCTCCGGGTGTTAGGGGCTGCTTCCCAGGGTTTTCTCCATCACCCAGCACGGGATTGTGGGATCGGGATGATTCCCTGCGGTTTTGGCAGCTCTCGGTGTGGATCAGCTGAGGGTGATTCCTGATTTATTTATTCCTTCTTTTTTTTTTTTTTCCCCTCTAATTCTTAAAAAATATCTTTTTCAGGACGAGATAAGCACCGGGAATTCGGGATACCGGCCTTGGATTTCCACGTGCTGGGATTTCTCCGTGTTTTATCAGCCCAGATTCCCGTTCCAGAGCTCCAAAACGTTCCTAAAACCCCGAAATATATTTGGATGTTTTTGTTTCCTTTGCCTTGTTCCTCCATGGGAAGAGGGCAGGGATCCTGTGGGGATCCAATGGAAAAAAAAAAAAAAAAAAAAGGAATGTGAACTAGGAATCCCTGGGAATTCCTTTAGGATGAAGGATATAAACAGAAATACGAAAAATTGAGGAAAACTGAGGAAAAGGGAGGGATTCCTTTCGTGAATAAATCGATCAAAAAACCTCTGATCCCTTTTTCCCTACCAAACTCCACCTTTTCCCTGTGTTCATGGGACACCCTGTCTAAATCCCAGGAATATCCTTCATCCTTAGGGAAGAACTAAGAATTCCCAGAATGTGGAATTCCCAGAAATTAGCAACGAACAAAACCTTGCTGATGTGGGTTTTGTTGGGATTTTTTTTTCCCCTCTGCTTTGGATGATGGAAAATTAAGGATAAAAAAAAAAAAAAAAAACAACAAAAATCCCAAATTAAAGCAAAAATTGCTAAAATCCATCTTTTCTCCACGAGGATTCCTCTCCATTCCAATAATTTCCCTGGGAAACAAGGAAAAGCCTTCCCCAAAGGCAAACCGGGAGTTGTTCTAATAAACACATCTTGGCCCTGGAGTTTTTGCAGTAAAAAAAAATGGGATTTTCCACCTCTTTTGTTTCTGTGTCCGTGTGAGGGAAGGGGAAAAGGGAAAGAAATCCTGAGGAAAATCTCAGCAGAGGCCAAGGAAAGTTGAGAAGCGTGGAAAAAATCCCATGGATGAAGAGAGCTCCCTTTCTGGGGAATAGTAATTGAAAATGTAAGGGAAAAACAAAAAAAAATCCTTCTGGGGCTGGAAAAAGGAGAGGCCAGGAGCCGGTAGAGATTTTTAGGGAATGCCAAAGAAGCTGAAAATGCAACAGTCCAGGAATGAAGGGGGTTGTTAAAACAGGGAATTGCTGAGTTTCGTGGAGAGATTCTGGGATTTCCTTTCCCTTTCCTTTCCTTTCCTTTCCTTTCCTTTCCTTTCCTTTCCTTTCCTTTCCTTTCCTTTCCTTTCCTTCCCTTCCCTTCCCTTCCCTTCCCTTCCCTTCCCTTCCCTTCCCTTCCCTTCCCTTCCCTTCCCTTTCCCTTTCCCTTTCCCTTTCCCTTTCCCTTTCCCTTTCCCTTTCCCTTTCCCTTTCCCTTTCCCTTTCCCTTTCCCTTTCCTCCAAGTTTTAAGAAAAAAACAAACCAAACCAAAAACATGGAAAAGGGAATTGGTCAGCCAAGAAAATTCAATCCTGGAATCAGTTCTGGGGAAAAAAAAAACCCTTCCAGATTCTTCAGGAGGAAAGTCGGGTTTAAAATCAGGGGCAATTTCGGCAACAACATTTAAAAAAAAAAAAAAAAAAATAAGACAAATTCTGCTGTCGGGGGAAACTGTCAGAAAGATAAAAACATTTCATTTCAGGGAGATGCAGATTGATTATTAATTGATTTTTTTTAATTAATTAAAAAGAACTTCCCCCAGGCATTAATAAATGCCCACACAGCCCTTGGTGGGGGGGGGCAAGGGATTTTAAATTACGCATTAATAAATTATTGATTTAGATTGATTTCTTTATTTCCTGGTGAATAGCACCGGAAAAATATTAAAATATTTCTTTTCCAGGGAGGAAGGGAAGGGAAGGGAAGGGAAGGGAAGGGAAGGGAAGGGAAGGGAAGGGAAGGGAAGGGAAGGGAAGGGAAGGGAAGGGAAGGGAAGGGAAGGGAAGGGAAGGGAAGGGAAGGGAAGGGAAGGGAAGGGAAGGGAAGGGAAGGGAAGGGAAGGGAAGGGAAGGGAAGGGAAGGGAAATCCTGCTCTGGGATAACAGGACACTGGGATTTTCTAAGGATCTGCACTTTGGAGCCATCCAGGCTGCTTTTCCTCCATTCCCTCCCCTTCTGCTGACCCCAGCATCCCCAGTTCCCTGGAGGAGCCTCAATTCCGACACCCACAATCCACAAATGGCCAAAACCTCGGGGAGACGGGAAGTGTCCGGGGTCAGGGCAGCACGGCCAAGGAAAACAGCTCCTGAAAATCCCCAAACTGCCTTTCCAGCCTGTCCCCAGTGCCACCAGCGGGCCCAGCTGGGCTCCAGTCGGGCTGGGAATTGTTGTCAGTGCTCAGCCCACTCCAGCTTTCCCTGGATAAACACAGGAGGGATCCTTTTCCCTGCGACTTCCCACAAATCCCTCCGGCAGCAAAAGGAACGGCAAACAACCGGGAGAAAAAAAGGAGAAGCCCCTGGGGATGTGGCCAGACGGACGAGAACGGAGTGTGCCCAAGGCTGGGTAAATATTCCCGGCTTGGAGGGAATTTTTGCCGTCCCCTTTTACCTCTGGGCTTCTTTTTAACCAAGAAATCCCCAAAAAAAAAAAACCTTTGGAAGCCCCTCCTGGGCAGGGCTCCAGCGGGATAAACGCAAACGGGAATTTCCGGTTTCATTTTTAGCTCCTACAGCCAATTCCTGATTCCTGGTTTTCCAAACAAATGTCTGGGTGTGACAGTCACCCCCCAAAAAAATCCCTGCCAGGTTCAGCTCCTGCCTCCATATCCATGGATTCCAGGTGCAATTCCTGGGCTGGAGGAGCTCCGAGGCTTCCAAGGATCCATTTCCATCTCTGTGGCTCCATGTCCCAACTGCCCTCGAAGTGCCAGAGATTCCCAGAATTGTTGGGGTTGGAAAGGAGCTGAAAGATCCTGGAATTCCAGCATCTGAGGGAATTTCTGGTTTTGTTTTTAGCTCCTACAGCCAATTCCTGATTCCTGGTTTTCCAAACAAATGTCCGGGTGTGACAGTCACCCCCCCAAAAAAAATCCCCGCCAGGTTCAGCTCCTGCCTTTCCCACCTTTAGGACCTCGTGGTCCTGCCTCCATATCCATGGATTCCAGGTGCAGCTCCTGGGCTGGAGGAGCTCCGAGGCTTCCAAGGATCCATTTCCATCTCTGTGGCTCCATGTCCCGACCGCCCTCGAAGTGCCAGAGATTCCCAGAATTGTTGGGGTTGGAAAGGAGCTGAAAGATCCTGGAATTCCAGCATCTGAGGGAATTTCTGGTTTTGTTTTTAGCTCCTACAGACAATTCCTGATTCCTGGTTCCCCAAATAATGTCCAGGTGTGACAACACCCCAAAAATTCCCTGCCAGGTTCAGCTCCTTTAGGACCTCGTGGTCCTGCCTCCATATCCATGGATTCCAGGTGCAATTCCTGGGCTGGAGGAGCTCCGAGGCTTCCAAGGATCCATTTCCATCTCGGTGGCTCCATCTCCCGACCACCCTTGATGGGCCAGAGATTCCCAGAATTCTCGGGGTTGGAAAGGAGCTGAAAGATCCTGGAATTCCAGCATCTGAGGGAATTTCTGGTTTCGTTTTTAGCTCCTACAGCCAATTCCTGATTCCTGATTTCCCAAACAAATGTCCAGATGTGAGAGTCACCCCAAAAATTCCCTGCCAGGTTCAGCTCCTTTAGGACCTCGTGGTCCTGCCTCCATATCCATGGATTCCAGGTGCAGCTCCTGGGCTGGAGGAGCTCCGAGGCTTCCAAGGATCCATTTCCATCTTGGTGGCTCCATGTCCCGACCGCCCTCGAAGTGCCAGAGATTCCCAGAATTGTTGGGGTTGGAAAGGAGCTGAAAGATCCTGGAATTCCAGCATCTGAGGGAATTTCTGTTTTCGTTTTTAGCTCCTACAGTCAATTCCTGATTCCTGGTTTCCCAAAAAAATGTATGGGTGTGACAACACCCCAAAAAAATCCCTGCCAGGTTCAGCTCCTGCCTCCATATCCATGGGTTCCAGGTGCAATTCCTGGGCTGGAGGAGCTCCGAGGCTTCCAAGGATCCATTTCCATCTCGGTGGCTCCATGTCCCAACCGCCCTGTAGGAGCCAGAGATTCCCAGAATTGTTGGGGTTGGAAAGGAGCTGAAAGACCCTGGAATTCCAGCATCTGAGGGAGAGCTGCCACCATCCCAGGCTGCTCCCAGCCCTGTCCAACCTGGACGCTTCCAGGGATAAGGGTTGAGCTCCAGTCTGGGAATGACACCGGGACATAGAGGTCGGTGCGCAATCCCATAAAACCCCGGCTTGGAACCTGCAAACGGAGCCCTGCACGATCCAACCCTTCCCGGATTAACAATTCCCAGAAATCCTGCAGCATCCCACAGGACTCATCCTTCCACTCTGCCTCCCCCAAAACTGGGACAATTCCCGACCCTGAATCCCACGGCTCTGACAGAGCCCCCGGCGCAGCGGCTCAGGTGACTTTTTTTTTTGGGGGAATCCTGCGTTTCCTTCCCGGGGATCCACAGCAGGATGGATTTGGATCCCAAACTTGGACATCGGCGACCCCGTGGACGCGCTGAGGATTCTTTTCCTGCATCGTTTGGATCCTCCCCCCAACAGAGTAAATGTAGAGCCTGAGCTGCATCCCACAAATCCAGCTCCCGTTTTTAGGGATCCAGTGGAACCACCCCGATTCCCCCTTCACAGCTGAGGGAGTTTTATGTCCTCTCCCAGCGTTTGTGTTGGGGTTTTTTTCCCACATTTCCCTCCTCCTATTTTTTTTTTTTTCCTTAGTGGAAAATCGCTCTCAAAGTGCCCTGAGAGTAAAAATCCACCAATTAAAAAAACCTCCTCGTTACCAAGGGTGGAACTCCACAGCCTCTCCAGCTTGCAGCTGGAGAGGAGAGAGAGAGAGAGAAAAATAAAATAAAATAAAATAAAATAAAATAAAATAAAATAAAATAAAATAAAGGGGATTTTTTTTCTATCCCTTGTTTTCGAATTTCCAAGGTGATCCGAAACTCCCTTCGTCCTTAACGGGCCATTAAAAGCAAAAACAAAGGACAGACATCATCATCATCCCCTCGGGAAAGTTAATGGAGCAGAACGTTCAGCTCCGAGAGTTTTCCTCGGGGAATGTTTGTTTGGAGAGGCTTTTAATGGACAACAGGTGCTGGAGGCAGAAATTCGGGAATAAATGAAGTGGACGAAGGCGCAAAGCAGAGCGGGGAGAGAGCAGGTTGGAAAGGAGGATTCCAGGGAATATTAATGCTTGGATTTGAGGGAGGAATTGTGGGGGCTTTTTTGTTTTGTTTTGGTTTTGTTTGTTTGTTTGGCATTGTTTGTTTGTTTGTTTTGGTTTTTTTGTTTTTTTGGGGGGTTTTTTTGTGGTTTTTTTTGTGTGTGTGGGTTTTTTGTGGGTTTTTTGTTGTTGTTGTTGTGGTTTTGGTTTTGGTTTTGGTGGGGTTTTTTTTGATTTTTTTTTTGTTTGTTTTATTTTGTTTTGTGATCTCCTGAGCTTTCGAACCTCCTGGGATTAGGCTGGGATTGGGCATCAGCATCATTCCCAATGTGTTTGTTTGTTTTTGTTTGGGTTTTTTTGTGTGTGTGCGTGTTTTTGTTTGGTTTTTTTGTTTTTTTTTTTCCCTTACAAACAGCTCAAAAAAATGGAAACGTTCTTTCCGAAGGGAGGATTTCAATGTTTCGTGTTCGTATCCTTGTTTCTCTCCTTTTGCTCTCCAGGACAAATGGAATTTTCTTTCCCAGTTTTTTTTTTTTCTCCTTTCCCCGCTTTTTTTTTTCTCCTCCGGTGCCAGCAAAAAAGATCGGTGGCAGGAAAGCTGGAAAAAGGCAAAAGGAGGAATTTTTTCTTTAAAATCTATTATTAGATTAATTGCAACTGATAGGGAGACATCAGGAATGAGGGAATTACAAAAAAAAAATCTTCTTTATTCTGGGAAAAATCATCCATAGGATGAAATTCTGGGTAGAAATGGAGGGAGACCAAGGACAGCAGAGCAAAAAATAAGATTTTGACTCAAAAATTTAATTTTGATCCAAAATTTCCCCCTCGTTACAAAAGCATCACCAAGGGATGGATCCCGCCCGGATCCAGAGGATCCAAACAGGTTTATTCCAGGAATTTGAGGAGCAGAGATCAGAACACTTCTGGGAATACCTTTTTTTCCCCCCCACTGGCTGACAGTTTTCAGACAGATTTGGGATGGTGGGAGGGCAGGGAAGAGAAACTTCGGCAAAGCGAAGCCTCGCGGATTATCTGGGAACCCTTTGGGACTTGGCTCTTCCCTGGAAAATTCTTAAGGATCAAATTATTTGGATTTTCAACCGAAAAAAAATAAAGACAAGAATTACAGATAATTTTCATTTTCCAGATTTTTTTTTTTTTCCTTTTCTACTCCTGGTAAAGAATTGACGTTAGTTTGGGATGCACATTCAAAAACATTTTTTTTTTTTTTGGGGGGGGGTGCGGTGTGAGGGGAATAAAAACCTCCTCGGCTCTGGCATGAATTCCCTACTCCAACCCCAAACCTTGGGAACGACACCGATTTTCCAAGAGGCTGGAAAGGAGGAGTTTGGAGCGGAAGGTTCTGGCACAGCCTCCGAAATCCCAGCCTGGGAAACAACCACAGCTCGCTCCCTGAGCTCATCCCGCGTTCCGAGTGTCCGTGGGTGACGTTGGCTCCGCCTGCTCGGATCCGGTTTGGCTCCCTGGCTTGGTTTGGGAAGGCCAGGGAAGGCTGGAGCTTCCCTTGGAATGGAGAATGCGAATCCCTTCCCTCCGAATTATTATCATTTGTAATTGTTGTAATTCTGAAATTCAGGGGCTCGCGGGCAAAGGTATGGGAATAGGAATGGCAGTTCCTTAGTAGGAAAATTAAAAATAAAAACGTCTTGGAATGCTGGAAACTTGGATTTGGGGATTTTAGTGTGTAGTAATGCACATGAGTCAAGATGGAGGGCTTTGGGCGCTGTCTGGGTCCTTCCTCTTCACCTTCTTCACCTTCTTCACCTTCTTCACCTTCTTCTTCACCTTCTTCACCTTCTTCACCTTCTTCTTCCTTCTTCACCTTCTTTTTCCTTCTTTTTCCTTCTTCTTCACCTTCTTCTTCACCTTCTTCACCTTCTTCTTCACCTTCTTCTTCCTTCTTCACCTTCTTTTTCCTTCTTTTTCCTTCTTCTTCACCTTCTTCACCTTCTTCACCTTCTTCTTCACCTTCTTCACTTTCTTCTTCACCTTCTTCTTCACCTTCTTCACCTTCTTTTTCCTGCTTTTTCCTTCTTCTTCACCTTCTTCTTCCTTCTTCTTCACCTTCTGCACCTCCTTCTTCACCTTCTTCATGTTCTTCTTCCTAATTCTTCCTAATTCTTCACCTTCTTCTTCACCTTCTTCACCTTCTTCTTCCTTCTTCTTCACCTTCTTTTTCCTTCTTCTTCACCTTCTTCTTCACCTTCCTCTTCCTTCTTCTTCTTCTTCTTCTTCTTCCTTCTTCATGGGTTTAGGTGGTTTTTCTATAATTGGGTGAAAATGTTCGCATTTCGGGCCTTGGGTGGTCAGTATTGGGTCAAAAACATAAATAATGTCAGTGTCACCTCGTTATTGGGTAATTAGCACTTGAATAACCTTGGGAAGAGTTAAAAACTCTTCATTTTTACCTCCTTTCTCCGACTCGCTGGTCAGAGCTCACAGCTCGTGGGTCTGTGAATAGATGAGAAACAATAAACATCCAAATCAGATCTCGAAACCTGCATTGTCTGTGTGTCCATCCCGACCTCGGCAGAGAGAATAAGATCAAAAACAGTTCAAAAAAAGCAAAAGAACAAACAACAAACAAAAAAAACCCCACTGAAAGAGTCAGAAATACGACCTGACGTCCTGTTGGTCCCGAAATCCTGGAATTCGAAATGTTTTTTTCCATCTCCCAAACCCTCCCTTTCTGCAGTGATTTTTTTTTTTTTTGGAACCCGTGGCAAACACAGGAACCCCGAAGCGCCCCTAAATTGGGGGTCTGGAACCAGCAGCCTCCGTTACGGCTGGAGAACATCAGTGGCTCCCTCAAAATTCCCTTCGGGAATGTTGGGGAGAACACGGATCAGCCTGAGCTCTTCCTCCCCGAGCTGCCGGAACAGCCAAGAGCCGGCTGCCCTCAATCCCGTCGGTCTGTCCTGTCTCGAGCTCTTGGCTGCAGCATAGGCTTCTGTCTTGGTTTGGAAGGACAGGTGTCTGCCAGGGAAAGCTGGAGTTTCCCTTGGAATGGAAAATGCAAACCCCTTGCCCCCTCCAAATTATTATAATTTCACAATCAAGGGATTTTAGGCAAAGGTTTGGGAATAGGAATAACGGTTCTTTACTAGAAATGTTAACAATACAAATGTAGTAGTAAAAAACCCCCAAAAAAACCAAAACACCAAACCCAAAACAAACAAACAAACAAACCAACAAAAATCCTGGAAACCCTGACAGAGTCAGAGCTACAACCTGACACCCTGTTGGTCAGGGTGTTGGGAGCAGCCCACAGTGAGTCCTGCTGGAGTGGCAGAGGTGGTTCTGGTGGAGCAGAGATGATTGTGAGAGAGAAGGGCCCAGGGATGGTGAGAAGGGCCCAGTGATGGTGGGAAGGGTCCAGTGATGGTGAGAAGGGTCCGCTCTTCCTCTGGGAATCCGGTGGAACCAGATCCCTGATGTTCCCGCGTCTCAGTTTTTATCCAGGTGGGAATGGTTGGCTCCCATTCCTATCTCCCAATGGGATGATGGAATGTGTCCTGTCCTTGGTGAGCCTTCATGGCCCATTAGCAGGATATAATCCTTAATGACTCATTAGCAGGCAATAACCCTTAATGACACATTAGCAGGAGATAACCCTTAATGGTCCTTTAGCAGGAGATAACCCTTAATGACTCATTAGCAGCAGATAACCCTTAATGACCCATTAGCAGGAGATAACCCTTAATGACTCATTAGCAAGAGATAACCCTTAATGACCCATTAGCAGCAGATAACCATTAATTACTCATTAGCAGGAGATAACCCTTAATGACCCATTAGCAGCAGATAACCCTTAATGACCCATTAGCAGCAGATATCCCCCCAGAGGGAGGACGGTGGTAAAAGAGATAAGAAACCCTGCCCCACCTGGTTTTATCAGCTGCCCCGTTATCAGAAGTCACCGCCCCCCTCGCCCCAGAGTCACAGGAGATAAAGAACAAAAACATCTCCCCAGCTGCTTTCAACAGATGAAACAGAGCACACATTTTGGGTTCCATAACCCCAGACAGCGGCCCTGGGAGGTGAGAGGGATTGGGAACGGAGATCCAACCCCCTTTGGATGCTCCATTGTTGGTGAGAAAGCTGTTAAAGCAGTTCTGGTGGGGCGTGGCCTCCTGTCCACAGGGTTTTGGGAACTCCATGGTGTTCCAGGCGGGGTGTAGGATCTGGGCTGGAAAACGGAGCTGAATAAAGTTCAATCCAGGCCAAATCCACTGACCCGTCAGATTTCTCGGAAATTATTGGGCTGCCTCGGCTGGCGGCCCCTGAAAATTCACGGGGCAAGGGAATTAATTAATTTGCGGCGATGAAACAACATCCACAACCGCCTCTCCCTGGGGTGACCGACCTTTCCGTGGTTCATGGAAAATCAGAGATGGTTCCTTATCAAATCCTTATCCCACTGGGTGAATATCCCCGGATAAGTTCCAGCTTTTACTTCCTCTGGAAATGAACAACAGAAGGGTTGTTCTTCTTTATCTCAGGGAGGATCCCAAATTCCCGGCTCTCCGAAGAGGAATCCCAGATCGTTTTCAGGATTCACTTCTTCTTTGCTGAATTTTTTTTCCCCCCAGAAGAAATAATAATAATAATAATAATAACAATAACAATAATAATAATGGTAATGGTAATGATAATGATAATGATAATGATATTGGCAAGGACAATGACAAAGACAAAAACAACAACAACAGCAGCAATATAATGATAATGATGATGAGAAAAATAACAAAATAACAAAAAATAAAATTATAAAATAAAAATAAAAATAAAAATAAAAATAAAAATAAAAATATTTTTTTTTAAAAAAATTAAACAATAACAACAACAAAACTACTACTACTACTACTGTGTTTTACAGAATCCCAGAATTCCAGGAGGGTTTTGGTGGGAAGGGATCTTAAAGATGATCCCATTCCCCCCCTGCCATGGACAGGGACCTCTTCCATTATCCCAGATTGCTCCAAGCCCCATCCAACCAGGCCCTGAGCACTTCTAGGGATCCAGGGACATCCAAAAATTCACAGGGAAGGTTCCCTTCCCAATTTCCCATCTTAACCCACCCTCCTCCAGCTGAAAGCCATTCCCACTTTTTAGTCCGTGTTTCGATGACAAACACTTCTGGGGGAAAAGATTCCAGCCCGATTCCTTCCCATCCTTCCCAATCATTTCCTGGGATATTTCTGCTGGAAAAGGCAACCAAATGGTCCTTCCATTGTTCAACGGGAATGGTGTGAATCCCTAGGGATGAATTCATCCCAGCCCGTGGATCGTTTCACATTATTGTCATTTCGTGGCTTCTGCAGCAGAGATTTGGAAATTTCCATCCTCTCCTTGCTCGGAGCCACCATCAGCCCAGAGCGTGGAGCCTTTGCCGTGGTTTTTGTGGGATAGGGACCGTGAGGAATTCCAGTGAAAAGTCCCCCGCGGTTTTGTCTCCGTGATTCATCGGAGGAGGGACATTGCAACCTCCCTGAAATTAAAATGTCCTGCTTTGACGTGTTGAAACGGGGCTTTGTTTGGGGTTTCTCCCTCATCATACTCCCGTTCTCTGATGTGGTGTGGGAGGGCCGGAGCCTCCAAAGGGACTGGAATCCTGTTTCTTCTGCAGGATGAAAGCTTTACGGCCAAATTACACGTCTTGTCATGCCCCAAATCAAAGCCCTGTGAAGGAATTCGTGCCTTAGAAGGAGCACGTGGGGAGCAAAGGCTTCCAGGCCACTCATCCCACGAGATTTCCACTGCAATTCCCATAAAGCCGGGAATTCACGGGACAAGGAATTAAATCCCTCACACCGGAGCAGCAAAGGGAAACCTTTGGGATGTGATTTATCAATTAGACCTCGATCATTTCTGCAACCACACCAGAACTAAATGCCAGGCCATGGGATTTAATTCCCATTTAATTCCCTTGCCTTCCCTTTCCCAAGAAATCAGACAGCAAATTAAACACTCCAGGCCATGGATTTTTTTCCCACATACGATCCCCTCTTCTTCCCTTTCCCAATTAATCATGGAGCAGATCAAATCCTCCAGGCCATGGATTTAGCTCCCATCCATGACCCCATCGCCTTCCCTTTCCCACTAAATGATGGAGCAAACAAAAGAGGCCAGGCCATGGATTTCCCTCCCACTTGAGACCCTTCTCTCTCCCTTTCCCACTAATCATGGAGCACAGGCCACTCATCCCACGAGATTTCCACTGCAATTCCCATAAAGCTGGGAATTCACAGGACAGGGAATTAAATCCCTCATACCGCAGCAGCAAAGTGAAACCTTTGGTATGTGATTTATCAATTAGACATTGATCCTTCCCCTTGTATCCCCAGGGTAATTGGATTCGACAGGAATTCTCAGGTCAGAAAGAATTCAAGTAGGAAAATCCTGAGCATTCCAATCCTTTGGAGACCCAGGAAGTGTCAGTGCAGGAATTCTCCCCAGTAGCTGAGAGAATCCATGGCTCTCTCTCTATTTTCTATATTAGACATTGTATTATCCTGGAATCCTGGGGGAAAAAAAAAAAAAATTAGACATTGTGTTATCCTGGAATGTTTTGGGATGGATGGAATCTTAAAGCTCATCCAGCCCCACCCCTGCCACGGGCAGGGACACCTCCCACTGTCCCAGGTTTCTCCAAGCCCCATCCAACCTGGCCTGGGATGCCTCCAGGCATCCCTCAATTTCTCTGGACAATTAAATCTGGAAAGTTTGTGTTGCACCCGGCATGAGGAGATCAGAATCCTGAGTGAAATCCCTGAAAATCCCAGTGAAAAAAATCATGGAACACTTGGGAACTCCTTCCCCTCTGTGGCCGAGAAGTCGCTCCTTATCCAACGGATTTGCCTTTGCACCAGGACTGGGGTGGCTCAGGCAGGGAATATTTTACTGGGAATGCTGGGATTGGAAGGTTGGACTCGGATTTAAGCTTCCCCAAGCTTCAAGATCCTGGGATGGAACCCCAGGCCTCTGGGATCACCCAGCCTGAGCTGTGCCCCATCCCGCTGGAGCACTGACTGTCACCTCCAGGAATCCCTTGGATGCCTCCAGGGGTGGGTGGCACCTCCCTGGGTGCTTCCAAGGCCTGAGCACCCTTTCCATGGAGAAATTCCTGCTGCTGTCCCACCCTGAGCCTACCCTGGCCCGGCCTGAGGCCGTTCCCTCTCCTCCTGTCCCTCTTCCCGGGTTGCCTGGTTGCCACCTCCCTTCAGAGCCTCGTGGAGAGTGAAATTTCCACAAATCGGGACGGAAACTCCCTCCCCTCTTCTGGGTCTTGGATCCTTCAGGCTGGGCCTTGAAGCAGTTTGAAAGAGTTGGGAGCAGATTCCTTTCAGAGGGAAAGGATTCCCGGTCCGAGGGGCGGCTGCTGGAATTCAACCCCCGCTCCGGGCGCAGGAGAGCTGGGAATTTTCTCCAGACTTTGTCCCAGCCTAACTGGAACCCCTGCCAGCCTGCCAGGAGCTGGGGAAGCAGGAAAGCAGCAGCTCCTGAGGGAAGTTCCTCTCAGGTCACTCCAAGCAGAAAAAACACCAGGAGGCTTGGGAAGGAGGACGGGGAATCCTGGTTCCAGCAGAGCCCGGAGGGTTTCTCCCCCTGGAGCCGTGCCAGGGGGCAGGAAAAGGAGCTGGGTTTTGCTCCTGCCACAGAAGTGAGAGCACAAGGCTTGGAATCCCCTCGGAATTTCTTGAGTGGAAAAAAAAAATAAAAATAAAATATCCCTGTGCACGCACGGAGCTGTCTGGGCCCCTTTTTTTAGGTGCTGGAAGTGAGAACTTCCATCTGGATCAGATTTCCTCTTGGCCGGAGCTCCCATCCAAACCTGCCGGCCAACGGCAACAAAAACTCCGGCCTGACTCCGCTGCTAATTGTGCTTCCTTGTTTTCCTGCTGCTGCTGCTGCTGCTGCTGCTGCTGCTGCTCGGGGCTGGATTTGCCAGCGACACCCGAAATATCCCAGGACGGCAAATCCACACAAACAGGGCCACGCTTCCCCTGCGTTTGCCCAAGCCCAGGAATAACAACGACGATTGCAATAATAATAAACCCTGGCTGATTTAAAAATAGGAGCTGGAGGAGCCTCGGGAATCGACTCCGGCTCCGCTTCCAGAGGGTGGATGCGGGTTGGTTCTTGCTGGGGGCTGGGAATTCAGGAATATTCCAGGAGCTGCGGCCAAGGAGAGGGAAAAGGGAGGAAAAAGGGGGTGCTGGGTTGTGGGGGGGGGAAATATTCTGGGATTCTTCCAGCGGCTGCTGCCGCCGTAGCTGGGAGTACCTGGCGTTATAAGTGAAATGAACGATTTAGGTAATTTGTGTTATTAATTAAAAATATGTAGGGGCTACCAAGCAAACTGCAGAAATTGTAAATAGGTAGAGGATATTAAGCAATAATAACTGTAAGTTGCAGAAGCTGCAGGAACAGAAAAGTTAGAGGTGCAGGATAATGTAGCTTTGTATCATAAGACACAGAGAAAGGGAGAAAAGGGGAGATTTGGTGAAACCATGGTGGCCACAGTGGAAGGTTCCCAGGGACAGTGCTGCGAGGAAGAGGAGAAACTTCATCCACCGACCACCATGAGAGGGCAGAGACCCCAGACTGCCGGAGTTAGAAAATTCAACTGTGACCAAATATGGGAAAACATGGACTGGGGAGGCACCAAGAGGGTGTGTGTAACCAAAAAGTGATAAAAATGGGAAACAACGGGGAAAACATGGATTGGGAAGGACCAAGGGGGTGTGTGTAAACCAAAAAGTGATAAAAATGGGAAATTGTGGGGAAAACATGGACTGGGGAGGGACCAAGGGGTGTGTGTAACCAAAAAGTGATAAAAATGGGAAATTGTGGGGAAAACATGGACTGGGGAGGGACCAAGGGGTGTGTGTAAACCAAAAAGTGATAAAAATGGGAAACAATGGGGAAAACATGGACTGGGGAGGGACCAAGGGGTGTGTGTAAACCAAAAAGTGATAAAAATGGGAAACAATGGGGAAAACATGGACTGGGGAGGGACCATTTCCATTATCCCAGATTGCTCCAAGCCCCATCCAACCAGGCCTTGGACACTTCCAGGGATCCAGGGACATCCAAAGCCTCACAGGGTAGGACCCCTTCCCAATTTCCCATCTAAACCCACCCTCCTCCAGCTGAAAGCCATTCCCACTTTTTAGTCCAGGTTTCAATGACAAACACTTCAGTGGGAAAAGATTCCAGCCCGATTCCCATCCTTCCCAATCATTCCTGGGACATTTCTGTTGGAAAAGGCCAACCAAATGGTCCTACCATTGTTCAGCGGGAATGGTGTGAATCCCTAGGGATGAATCCACGGGAAACTGTGGGGAAAACTCCGAAAGCTGTGGGTGGAGCAGGAGCTGAGACTTGTGCTCTCCGGCTCTCCCAGTGCGCTGCTCGCTTTGGCTTCTCGCCTTAATGAAGTTTATCTAATTAGCAATCAATTACTGGGTCCTTTATATCTAATGCCGGAGGAGGGGATGGGGCTTTGCCGTGGGGAAAGAGAAGGAAGGGGAGGAGCAGTGGGAGAACGAGAGCCCTGGGGTTGGCTGGAACCCAGGAAGAGGCGGGGAAGACACAATCCCAGAATTCCCAGAGGTCCTGGAACGAGTCGGTGCATTCAACCCACACTCCCTGTCTTGGTTTGGAAAGACAGGTACCTGCCAGGGAAACTGGAATTTCCCCTGGAATGGGGAATGTAAACCCCTCACCCCCCCACCAAATTATAATTTTGCAATTAAGGGCTTTCAGGCAAAGATTTGGGAATAGGGATAACAGTTCTTTACTGGGAATATTAACAATACAAATGTAGTAGAAAAACAAAACCACCCAACCACACCAGCAAACAAACAAACAACGATTTTGGAGAACCCTGACAGAGTCAGAGCTACAACCTGACACCCTGTTGGTCAGGGGGTTGGGAGCAGTCCAAAAGTGAGTCCTCCTGGGGTGGCAGAGGTGGTTCTGGTGGAGCAGAGATGATCCTGTAGAACAAGGGTCCAGGGGTGGTGAGGAGAGGATCTGGTGATGGTGAGATCAGGTCTGGTGATGGTGAGGAGAGGATCTGGTGATGGTGAGATGGGATCTGGTGATGGTGAGATGGGGTCTGGTGATGGTGAGATGGGATCTGGTGTTGGTGAGATGAGGTCCGGTCTTCCTCCCAGAAATCGGGTGAAGCTGGATCTTTTCCTGTCCCTGTGTCTCAGTTTTATCCAGGTAGAAACTGCCTGCTCCCCCTCCCCACTGCCAGGGGGGGTGTGATCCATCTCACCATGGGATGATGGAACGCCGGGATACAGCCCGGGAAGGTGTTCATGGCCCAGAAGGCGTCCGGCCTCTCCCCCCTGGAGTTACCAGAGATAAAGAAAAAACATCTCCCCAGCTGCTTTTAACAGATAAAAATAGAATGTACAACCCCTGTCTGCACAATCCAAGACATCCCCAACACCAGGATTGATGCCGTTAACGACCACAACGACACCACAGACTTCAACTTCAGAACGCTGGCAGTTGACTTCGTTGATTTTTGGCAATTTTTTTTTTTCTTTTGTACTGTTCTACACAGAACAATTCAATTGGTGAAACAAACTTCGTCAATCACAATTGGTCAAAGCAGAGGGACGTCAAGGAGAAGTCCCTCCTAGGGAAAGGAATGCAAACAAAGGTTAGAGTGAGAAAAAACCGTGTCTCTGGTTGACAGAAAACTCTCTGGGAAAAGAGTTTCAGAAAAAACCAAAACGTCTCAGGCTCCAACCAGGACTGCACAGGATTCTTCCTCTTTTTTGAGGGAGGGGGGATCTGAGATGCAATCCTGGAGAAAGGAGGAATTTTTCACCCACAGCAAAGGGAAATGCTCCCGGTGGAGAAGTGTTGTTATGCTCGTGCGTGTATGTTTTGGTTTTGGGAAATTCTATTCCCAGTCACGGTCTTGAGGCACAAGGTCATGTTCTGTAAACTACCGAAGCTCCCACATCTGTTCCCAGAGGAGGGGCTTCGGTGATGGTCTCTGAAAAACGACCAGTGGTTCCCAAAAGTCCCACCTCTGGGGTGGGCACATCTGTAAATGTACAAAAAGAGTCAAAAAAATAAAAGAGGAGTCTCTTGCTTGCAAGAGCTCCACGCAGCCTCTTTGATGCACTCCCTGCCTCGTTCCTGTGCGTCCCCCACAGCAATAGAGAAGTTTTTTGGGATGTGTTGGGGGCGGGGTGATGCCTCCCAGCATGGAAGAGGGGTCAGGGCAATGGGAGCGAGGAGGAGGAGGATCCCGAAGGCTCAGGGAGGGAACAGCCTGCAGGGCCAGAGGGTCCTGAATTCCTCTGCACTTCCTGGTGGGAAAGGGGAGGAGGGAGTGGTGAGGTGGAGAATCTTGGCTCCAGCAGCTTCTCCTGGCAGGATGGACAAAGTGCTGGAAGAGAGGAAAGTCACGGGGAAGGTCAGACCTGCAGATCTGCAACCACAGCAGCATTAAATGCCAGGCCTTGGGATTTAATTCCCATTTAATCCCCTTGCCTTCCCTTTCCCAAGACATCAGACAGCAAATCAAACCCTCCTGGCCATGGATTTATTAACCCTCCATGATCCCTTCTTTTTTGCTTTCCCAATCAATTATGGAGCAAATAAAATATCCCAGGCCATGGATTTATTTCCCATCCATGATCCCCTCTCTTCCCTTTCCCAATTAATGATGGAACAAATCCAACACTCCAGGCCATGGATTTATTTCCCACACACGATACCACCTCCTTCCCATTCCCACCCAATCACGGAGCAGATCAAACCCTCCTGGCCATGGATTTATTAACCATCCATGATCCCTTCTTTTTTGCTTTCCCAATCAATTACGGAGCAAATAAAATATGCCAGACCATGGATTTAGTTCCCAGCAGTGATCCTTTCTTTTTTGCTTTCCCAATTAATCACAGAGCAAATCAAATCCTCCAGGCCATGGATTTATGTCCCATCCATGATCCCATTCCCAATTAATCACAGAACAAATCAAACCCTCCAGGCCATGGGTTGTTTTCCCATCCGTGATCCCTTTCCCAATTAATCATGGAGCAGATCAAACCCTCCAGGCCATGGATTTATTTCCCATCCATGATCCCTCCCCTTTGCCAATTAATCGTGGAGCAGATCAAACCTTCCAGGCCATGGATTTATGTCCCATCCATGATCCTTTCCCTTTCCCAATTAATGATGGAACAAATCAAACCCTTCAGGCCATGGATTTATTTCCCATCCATGATCCCTCCCCTTTCCCAATTAATCACAGAGCAGATCAAACCCTCCAGGCCATGGATTTTGTTCCCATCCATGATCTCTTTCCCAATTAATCACAGAACAAATCAAACCCTCCAGGCCATGGATTTATGTCCCATCCATGATCCCTTTCCCAAGTAATCACGGAGCAGATCAAACCTTCCAGGCCATGGATTTTGTTCCCATCCATGATCCCTTTCCCTTTCCCAATTAATCACAGAACAAATCAAACCCTCCAGGCCATGGGTTTATTTCCCATCCATGATCCCTTTCCCATTCCCAATCCATCAAACACCCCAGGTGCCATTCCCGGACCATGACTCAATCCATGCACAGGAACCCTTCCCCTCTCCACTCTCCCAAGGACAAAAGGTCCAAATCCCAACCACCCTTTGGGAATTGTCCCTGGCTCCTGCTGCCTCGGGATCCAGGGATCTTCCCAAGCTCCTCCTGGTTTATTCCTGACGGAGCTGTGGGCGTCTCTGGGTTGGAAGGCGCCGCCGGTTGAATCCTGAGACGATTCCCCGGCTGTTCCAGCTCAGAGGCGTTCCCGTGTTTGAAAAACAAGGAATGAATGAATGGAATTGTCTTCACTCCATGGCTGGAAGCCATGGGCAAAGGGATTGAGAGACTCAGCCGAGCCAAACAAACGGATACCGATGGAGCAATCCTGGGACTTTTGGAGAAATCTTTATTTGGGAAGTGTGTGAGAGCTTCTGTCAGCTCCGTGATTCCCTTCCAGCTTCAATAAATATCCAGGCTGAAATCCCAAACTACGGTTTCTTTTTTTTTTCTTTTTTTCCTTTTTTCTTTTTTTTTTTCCTTTTTCTTTCTTTTTCTTTTTTCTTTTTTCTCTTTTTCTTTTTTTTTTGCCTTTTCTTTTTTCTTTTTTCTCTTTTTCTCTTTTTTCTTTTTCTTTTTTGCCTTTTCTTTTTTCTTTTTTCTTTTTTCTCTTTTTCTTTCTCTTTTTCTTTTTTTCTCTTTTTCTTTTTTTTTGCCTTTTCTTTTTCTTTTTTTCTTTTTTCTCTTTTTCTTTTTTTTCTTTTCTTTTTTCTCTTTTTCTCTTTTTTCTTTTTCTTTTTTGCCTTTTCTTTTTTCTTTTTTCTCTTTTTCTTTCTCTTTTTCTTTTTTTCTCTTTTTCTTTTTTTTGCCTTTTCTTCTTTCTCTTTTTCTTTTCTTCTTTCTCCTTTCCTTTCTTTTTCTTTTTCTTTTTCTTTTTCTTTTTCTTTTTCTTTTTCTTTTTCTTTTTCTTTTTCTTTTTCTTTTTCTTTTTCTTTTTCTTTTTCTTTTTCTTTTTCTTTTTCTTTTTCTTTTTCTTTTTCTTTTTCTTTTTCTTTTTCTTTTTCTTTTTCTTTTTTTTCTCCTAAACAAAAATACTTCCCCACCTACACCCCTCATACGAACAAAGGGATATATTCCCATGTTTACACCTGGTGGAGAAAATTCCATGCAGCAAATTCAGGATTAGGAACCGCTGATTCAGCACTGCCCTGAAATCTTAAATACTTAATAACGAGCAATTAATGATGAATCCGTGTTTAATATCACGGTTCTATGAGGAAGACTTGCCCAGCCCATTCCCTAGGGATCAGAAAACACTGGATAACGGGATAAGCAGCTGGGACAAAACGCTTGATGATGGGGAAAAAAAAACCTTCCCAAAGCCAGCAAGGAACAAAGAAATCCCAGTGCTTGAAAGGATCTGCAGGAATGGATTTATTGATGGATTTTGCAGGAAGCCAAATCTCAGAATGCCCACGATGGGGCAGAACTACAAAGCTGGAATTTTTGGGGGGAATTCTGGGAGATGAGAGCAGCTCCAGAGAAGGACTGAAAGATGGAGGGTTTTTTTTTTTTGGGAGAACATCCATTGATTTTTGTCTTTCTCCAGTTGGAATTTCCCTGGATTGATCGTGGGCTGGGTGGCAGCTTTGACTGAAGGTGTGTCGGACGGAGCCTGGAGCTGTTCCTGGGCACGGAACCGCGGGAAATGTCCTGGGAGGAGCGTGGCCTCCCTAAAACCCCTGCTGGGCTGGAGCAGGGGCTGGGCAGAGCTGGAGAATAAAGCAGAGATTTGTTAAAAGGCCTTTAAGGACACACCTTGGGCAGGACAAGAGCCTGGACAGGGCTGCACCCAAGGTGGGCACAAAATGGACACAAAATGGACCCAAAAAAGACACAGAATGGGCACAAAATGGATCCAAAATGGACACAAAATGGACCCAAAATGGACACAAAATGGGCACAAAATGGTCACAAAATAGACACAAAATGGACAAAAAATGGACCCAAAATGGACACAAAATGGACCCAAAATGGACACAAAATAGTCACAAAATGGACCCAAAATGGGCACAAAATGGACACAAAATGGACACAAAATGGGCACAAAATGGACCCAAAATGGACCCAAAATGGACCCAAAATGGACACAAAATGGTCACAAAATGGACACAAAACGGACCCAAAATGGACACAAAATGGACACAAAATGGACACAAAATGGTCACAAAATGGACCCAAAATGGACCCAAAATGGACACAAAATGGTCACAAATTGGACCCAAAACGGACCCAAAATGGTCACAAATTGGACCCAAAATGGTGACTAAATGGGCACAAAATGGACACAAAATGGACACAAAATGGTCACAAAATGGACACAAAATGGAGGCCCGGTCACGAGGTCTCACCCTTTGATCAGTTCTGGTCCATTTGCACTTTGGGGTTGAATTGTCCAATTCCAGCTCCAGCTGATGCAGTCCCACCCTTCTTGTTTTCTCCCTCCAGCCCCCGCTGTTTGTGCTTTTGGGCCTGGAAACTTGTCCCAGCTGTGCTTGGTGTGCAGCAGGAGCAGGATTTGTTTTGTGTCCCTGCTGTGTGCAGAGCTGAGTGACCCTGGATGTGAGGCTGGGAGCTGCACCCCTGGGCAGCACAGAACCTGGGATACACGGAATTAAGTCCAAATACATGGAATTAAAACCGAATACATGGAATTAAAACTGAATAAATGAAATTAAAACTTGAGGCATCGTTTCCCCTCTTTAGAGTCTTGACGAGGCCTTGTCCAGTCTCCATTCCAAATATAATAATATTCTAATAATAGGTATTCAATAGCAGCTGAGTATCTGACAGTAATAAACAACTTACAATAACAAACATCTAACAAGAGAGAAACATCTAAAAATAGATAAATAGCTAACAATAAATCAATATCTAATAACAGATGAATATTTAACAATAGATCAAAATCTAAGAATAGATAAATATCTAATAATAGATCAATATCTAACAAGAGATAAATATCTAGTAATAGATAAATATCAATTATTATCTATTCATCTAATATCTAGTATTAGATATTATCAATATCTAATAATAGATAAATATCTAAAAATAAATATCTAAAGATAGATAAATATCTAATAATAGAGAACTATCTAAAAATAGATAAATATCTAAAAATAGGTAAATATTCAGCAATAATAATAATAGTATTAAACAGTAAGGAAGATTTAACAATGTCTTGACAACCTGAAGGAGAGTAGGGTTAGATGGGAGATTGGGAAGGAGAAGTTCCCTGGAGCGCAGTGAGGGAAGGGATTGGATTTCCTGGAAAAAACTGTGGCTGGCCCATCCCTGGAAGTGTCCAAGGCCAGGCTGGAGAGGGCTTGGATAACTCTGGGATGGTGGAAGTTGTCCCAAAGCCAGCAGGGGTGGGATCATCCACTCCCTCATCCTTCGTTTCACAGCAGCTGAACTTCCAGGGGAGAGGTTTCGGGGATGGAGCTGGAGCGGGAGCCAGGAAGTTGGGAATGAAAAGTTTTGTTTCCTGGAGAGGACATCTGTGAATTTCGGGATGGATCCGAGTCTTGCTGGAAGCCATTCCCAGGGAATGTGCTCCTGGTGCCTTCCTCCAGCCCAGTGAGAGCGGAGCCGCTGCTGAGGTCACTCTGCCTCCAGGCCATCCCTGTGATCCTAATCCTAAAGTTAATCCAGGCATCCAGTGGCATCCAGTGGCATCCAGTGGCATCCAGTGGCAGCTGAACTTCCAGGGGAGAGACTTCAGGCACGGAGCTGGAGTGGGAGCCAGGAAGTTGGGAATGAAAAGTTTTGTTTCCTTTGTTTCCATCTGTGAATTTCGGGATGGATCCGAGTCCTGCTGGAAGCCATTCCCAGGGAATGTGCTCCTGGTGCCTTCCTCCAGCCCAGTTAGAGCAGAGCCGCTGCTGAGGTCACTCTGCCTCCAGGCCACCCTTGTGATCCTAATCCTAAAGTTAATCCAGGCCCTCAGCAGGAATGATTCCCAAATTCCCTCCGAGCAGAAAGAACCGCCAGGCCATTCCTTTGGAGGGCTGGGATTGGATTTATTGGATTTGGACTCGACCAACAGCTGGATTTGGAATCAAATGGCGTTTTTTGAGCTGGGTTTCTCCTCCAAGAAAAAGCGGGATTTTCGGGGAGAAGGCTCCACTCCCCAGCAGCCAAGGGAGGGGGGGATTTACGAGGCAGATGGGGCTGCTTAAAATAAAGAAGGAAGGAGGATGGAAATTGGTTTTTCCTCTCTGTCAGCGTGAAAACATCCCCAGTCCTCCCCCCATCCCCATCTCCAGACGAACGAGTGCTCCACCCTCATTAAAACCTTCTGCACTAATTAAACGCCGGGTTTTAGGAGCGTTAGAAGCTTTGGAATGACCAAAAAAAAAAAAAAAAATCTCATCTTTATTGAATAATTAAGGATAGATAAAACTGGAATGGAATGAGAAGTTCTCCCTGCTCTCCCCCCACCCCTGAAATGAGTTTCTGGCTTTCATTTAAAAAAAAAAAAAAAAAAAAAAAAAAAAAAAAAAAAAAAAAAGGATTTAAAATGAAAGAGGGGAAGAATAAAATAAGTTAAAAAAAAAATAAAATAAATCGGGCTCTGAGTGGCCAAGGGTTTCTATTTTCAGTTCCTAGCCAGTGGATTTTGGGAACTGAAAAACCCAAAATCACCCCTGGCTTTGAACAAAACCACCCAAAAATGAAAGCAGCAAAACCACTGGAACAGTCTGGCCCCTCAGAGGACAACACCTTTTTCCTCTTCAAGAGCGGTTTTGGGGGGGAAAGGCTTCGTTTTACAACCACAAAATAAATGCTGCCTTCCAAAAAAAAAATAAAAAATAAAAAAATAAAACAGCAAAAAAACTTCTGACTTGCAGATTGTGCTCCCATCAGAGCACCAGGCCGGGGAGGAGCGGAGAGCTCGGGGGGTTGGAGGGGTGGAAATCCAGGCTGCGGCTCCTCCCGAGGGAATCGGGAATGTCTGAGGTGGGAATTCAGGATGGAAGCAGAAGTTTGTGTTCCATTTCCAGGTGGGGAAGGGTTCCGTGTCTCTCCCAGGGAAGCTGAGAAAAGGAGTTTGGAATCCGAAATGGTGAAGCAGGAATGTTTTATTCCAGCTGGGACACACCGGGGGGGGAAACTCCGCCAAACGGGGAGTACCTGGAGAAGGCAAGGCCCAGGTGAAAATGCACAATGATCCTACACCTGCCAGGTGTAAGTACAGGTTGATCCTACACCTGGGAGGGGTGAATACACACTGACCCCACAAACCTGGGTGTGAATACACACTGACCCCACAAAACCGGGTGTAAATACACCCTGACCCCACAAACCCACACCTGTCAGGTGTAAATACACACTGACCCCACAAACCCACACCTGGGAGGGGTAAATACACCCTGACCCCACAAACCCACACCTGGGAGGGGTAAATACACCCTGACCCCACAAACCCAGGTGTAAATACACACTGACCCCACAAACTCAGGTGTAAATACACCCTGACCCCACAAACCCAGGGGTAAATACACATTGGCCCCACAAGCCCAGGTGTAAATACACACTGCCACACAAAACCACACCTGTCAGATGTGAATACACCCTGACCCCACAAACTCGTGTGTAAATTACACACTGATCCCACAAAAACACACCTGGGAGGTGTAAATACACCCTGACCCCACAAACCCAGGTGTGAATACATCCTGACCCCACAAACTCAGGTGTGAATACACACTGATCCCACAAAAACACACCTGGAAGGTCTAAATACACACTGACCCCACAAACCCAGGGGTAAATACACCCTGACCCCACAAACACACACCCGGGAAAATTCCCTTTTAAAAACTGATAATTCCCTTAAAAAAATGGAGATTTCTCTTTAAAAATGGAGAATTCCCTTAAAAATGGAGAATTCCCTTGGGGAAAAAAAAAGGAAAATCGCCTTTCAAAATTGAGCATTCCCTTTTTAAAAGGGAGAAATCCCTTGTAAAAAATGGAAAATTCCCTTTCAAATGGGGAATTCCTTTGGAAAAAAGGAAAAATTCCCTTTCAAAAAATTGATAATTCCTTTTGAAAAAAGAAGAGTTCCCCTAAAAATGGAGAATTCCCTTTTAAAAATTGAGAATTCCCTCGGAAAAAAAGGAAAACCACCTTTCAAAATCGAAAAGTCTCTTTGGAACCAGAGAATTCCCTTCAAAAAATGAAAAATTCTCTTTAGAAACGTGGAATTCCCTTTCGAAATCGAAAATTCTCTTTAAAACTGGAGAACTCCCTTGGACCCCTTCTCACCATCCCTGGACCCTTGTTCTACAGGATCATCTCTGCTCCACCAGAACCACCTCTGCCACTCCAGGAGGACTCACTGTGGGCTGCTCCCAACCCCCTGACCAACAGGGTGTCAGGTTGTAGCTCTGACCCTGTCAGGGTTTTTCCAAAATTGTTGTTTGTTTGTTTGCTGGTTTGGTTGGGTGGTTTTGTTTTCTATTACATTTGTATTGTTAATATTCCCAGTAAAGAACTGTTATTCCTATTCCCAAATCTTTGCCCAAATCAAGCCCTTGATTGCAAAATTATAATTTGGCGGGGGGTGAGGGGTTTACATTCTCCATTCCAAGGGAAACTCCAGCTTTCCCTGGCAGGTACCTGTCCTTCCAAACCAAGACACTGTGTCTCAGTTTTTATCCAGGTAGGAATGGTTGGCTCCCCCCATTGGGTGGAACATCTCACAATAGGATGATGGAATGTGGATGTGTTCGTTTGGGGAGGTGTTAATGACCCATCAGCAGAAAAATATCCCCTGGAGGGAGGACAGAGTGGTGACAGAGATAAGAAACACTGCCCCACCGTGTTTTGACAGTTGGCCCATCAACAAAAGGCATCCACCCACCTCCTCCCAGAGAAAAGAACAATTCTCCAACTGCTTTCAGCAGATGAAATAGAACACACATCTTTGCTTCCATAACCCAAGACAGAACCTGTGGTTTTATTAAAAAGACAAAACCCCAAAAATGACAATCCCTGGTGGCTTCCAAGGTGCTCTGACTTTATTTGACCACCCCAAATCCAGGTTTGGGTTTTATTAGGAGAGGTTCTGGTTTTATTGTAAAGACCAAACCCCAAAATAACAACCCCTGGTCGGTTCTAAGGTGCTCCAACTCCATTTGACCAGCCCAAATCCAGATTTGGGGTTTATTAGGAAAGGTTTTGTTTTTATTATGAAAGACCAAACCCCAAAAACAACAACCCCTGGTCGGTTCCATGGTGTTCCAGCTCCATCTGATCACCCCAGACCAGGTTTGGGTTTTATTAGGAAAGGGTTTTGGTTTTATTATAAAGACCAAACCCAAGAATAACAACCCCTGGTGGTGTCCAAGGTGCTCCAACCCCATTTGACCACCCCAAAGGTTTGGGTTTTATTAGGAAAGGGGTTTGGTTTTGTTTTGAAAGACCAAGCCCCAAAACCCCAACCCTTTCCAAGGTACTCCAACCCCACTTGACCACCCAAATCCAGGTTTGGGTTTTAGTAGGAAAGGTTTTGGATTTGTTTTGAAAGACCAAACCCAAAAATGACAACCCCCGGTGGCTTCCAAGGTGCTCTGACTTTATTTGACCACTCCAACTCCAGGTTTGGGTTTTATTAGGAAAGGGTTTTGGTTTTATTATAAAGACCAAGCCCAAAAACCCCAACGCCTTCCAAGGTGCTCCTGCTCCATCTGACCACCCCAAAATCAGGTTTGGGGTATTTTAGGAAAGGTTCTGGTTTTATTATGAAAAACCAAACCCCCAAAAATAACAACCCCTGGTGGCTTCCAAGGTTCTCCTACTCCATCTGACCACCCCAAATCAGGTTTGGGTTTTATTAGGAAAGGTTCTGGTTTTATTATAAAGACCAAACCCAAGAATAACAACCCCTGGTCGGTTCTAAGGTGCTCCAACCCCATTTGACCACCCCAAACCAGGTTTGGGTTTTAGTAGGAAAGGGTTTTGGTTTTATTATAAAGACCAAGCCCAAAAACCCCAATGCCTTCCAAGGTGCTCTGGCTCCATCTGACCACCCCAAATCCAGGTTTGGGTTTTATTAGGAAAGGTTTTGGTTTTATTGTAAAGACCAAACCCATAAAAACCCAACCCTTGGTCATGTCCAAGGTGCTATGACCTCATTTGACCACTCCAAACCAGGTTTGGGTTTTATTAGGAAAGGGTTTTGGTTTTATTGTCAAGACCAAACCCAAAAAATAACAACCCTTGGTCGCATCCAAGGTGTTCCAGCTCCATCTGACCACCCAAATCCAGGTTTAGGTTTTATTAGGAAGGATTTTGGTTTTATTATAAAGACCAAACCCAAAAAATAACAGCCCCTGGTCCCTTCCATGGTGTTCCAGCTCCATTTGACCAGCCCAAATCCAGGTTTGGGTTTTAGTAGGAAAGGGTTTTGGTTTTATTATAAAGACCAAACCCCAAAAATAACAGCCCCTGGTCCCTTCCAAGGTGCTCCAACCCCATTTGACCACCCCAAATCCAGGTTTGGGTTTTATTAGGAAAGGGTTTTGATTTTATTATAAAGACCAAACCCAAAATAACAACCCCTGGTTGCATTCAAGGTGCTCCTGCTCCATCTGACCACCCCAAACCAGGTTTGGGGTATTTTAGGAAAGGTTCTGGTTTTATTATGAAAAACCAAACCCCCAAAAATAACAACCCCTGGTCGCATCCAAGGTGCTCTGACTTTATTTGACCACTCCAAATCCAGGTTTGGGTTTTAGTAGGAAAGGTTTTGGATTTGTTTTGAAAGACCAAACCCCCAAAAATAACAACCCCTGGTTGGTTCTAAGCTGCTCTGACTTTATTTGACCACCCCAAATCCAGGTTTGGGTTTTAGTAGGAAAGGATTTTGTTTTTATTATAAAAAACCAAACCCCAAAAATAACAACCCCTGGTCAGTTCCAAGGTGCTCCAACCCCATTTTTCCACCCAAATCCAAGGCCAGGATCCTTCCAGGAAGAGGGAACAAATTCCCCCAAAAATAAAAACCTCCCCTCAGCCGCTCCTGTTATTTTTGGGAAAGGGGCAGAGCTCAGCCCGAAGTGATGGATGCAAAAAAAAACCCCAAAAACCCCAAAAGCCACAAAAAACTTTTGTGGTTTTCTGCCTTTAATCGGCTCCCACCTCATCCTCAGGGGTTTGTCTGAACTCCAGGTGGGATTTGGGATCGTTATCCCAGAGCAGCAGTTTGCTAATTAGGATCTGGACTAATTAGGAAGGGGATTGAGTCTGGATTTAGCAGAGGGAGAATGGGGCCGCTGGGCTCTCTCCGGGTTTTCTTTATTCCCAAAACCCACGGGAAAGGCAAAGGAATGGTTTGGAAAGGGCAGGAGAGGGTGGGAGAGCGGAGCTGAAAGGATCTTCCATGGAAATATCCATGAATATCCCTAAATATCCATAAATATCCCTAAATATCCTCCCCGTGAGAGCTGCTGATCCCAGAATTCCCAGAAATCCCAAATATCCTCCCAGTCAGAGCTGCTGATCCCAGAATTCCCAGAAATCCCAAATGTCCTCCCTGGTAGTGCTGCTGATCCCAGAAATCCCAAATATCCAACCAGTCAGAGCTGCTGATCCCAGAAATCCCAGAAATCCTAAACGTCCTCCCTGTCAGAGCTGCTGATCCCATAAATCCCATAAATCCCATAAATCTCAGAAATCCCAAATGTCCTCCCAGTCTGAACATTCCCCAATTTCTGGGAATGAAATGCAACTTTTGGCCTCTGGAATTCCCAAATCCGGCACGAGAAATCCCATTTTCCCACAAGAATTCCCATTTTCCAGAACTTTTCCCCGATTTCTAGGAATAAAAAGCAACTTTCGGCCTCTGGAATTCCATTTCCACCCAAATCCGGCACGAGAAATCCCATTTTCCCACCAGAAATCCCATTTTCCCTGAAAATTCCCTCCCCCTGCCTTTCCCGAGGCAATTTCTCCATCTGCTGGTGGAAAAGCAACTCTGCCCAAAAAACCTGGAATTGCTCCCGGGCTGGAATTTTCCCTCTTTGCTTTCCTTTCCTTTCCCGATTCCGTTGGGATTCCCTCCTCCTCCTTTCACCTCGGGAATTGGGATGAGGTTTAGGGGCCGGGTGATCCCTGGGAATTCCAGGGGTGGATTCACAGATCCCAGGAACAGATTCCCAATTTTTAGGAATGGATTCCCGACAAATTCCCAAATCCCAGGAATGGGTTCCAGACTCCAGGAACGGATTCCCAAATCCCGGGAGTGGATTCCCAATTTTTAGGGATGGATTCCAGACTCCAGGAACGGATTCCCAAACTCCAGGATTGGATTCCCAGAACTCAGGAATGGATTCCAACATCCCAGGGATGGATTCTTGATTTTTAGGAATGGATTCCCAAAACCCAGGAGTGGAATCCCAAAACTCAGGAATGGCTTCCCAATTTTTTTAGGAATGGTTTCCCAATTTTTAGGAATTTCTTTAGGAATTTCGGCTTCCCTGGTCCCAGGAGTGGATTCCCAATTTTTAGGAATGGATTCCAGACTCCAGGAATGGATTCCCAAACTCCAGGAATGGATTCCAACGTCCCACGGATGGATTCCCAATTTTTAGGAATGGGTTCCAGACTCCAGGAACGGATTTCCAATCCCAGGGATGGATTCCAACGTCCCAGGAACGGATTCCCAAATTTTCGGAATGGATTCCCAAATCCCAGGCACAAATTCCTAAATCCCAGACTCCAGGATTGGATTCCCTGATTCCAGGGATAGATTCCCAATTTTTCGAAATGGATTCCCAAATGCCAGGGACAAATTCCCAAATCCCAGGAGTGGATTCCCAAAACTCAGGAGTGGATTCCCAGTTTTTAGGAACGGGTTCCCTGATCCCAGGAGTGGATTCCCAAATTCCATTCAGGGATTCCCAAAACTCAGGGATGGATTCCAGATCCCAGGGATGGATTCCAGATCCTGGGAACGGATTCCCAAATTTTAGAAACAGATTCCCAAATGCCAGGGACAAACCCCAGGGATGTTTTCCCTTCATTCCACCCCGATAATTCCAACCCCAATTATTCCCAAAGGACTAATTAATTTTTATTAACAGAAAATCCCTTTTTTTTATTATTTTTTTTTTTAAATTTAATCAACGCGACATTCCCACCAAATTTTCGGCTCTGATCCAAAGGATTGGGAATTTCTGCTCGGGGAAAAAGGGATTGGGGTGGATTTTAAAGGATCCTAATTAATATTTCATTTGGGATTTTGATCAATGGATCCCAGAATCCACCCCAGGGATGGATTCCCTGATCCCAGGGACGGATTCCCAAACCCCAGGGATGTTTTCCCTCCATTCCACCCCCACCCCGATAATTCCAAACCCAATTATTCCCAAAGGATTAATTAATTTTTTGCTAAGAGAAAAATCCCTTTCTGTTTATTTAATCAACAAGACATTTCCACAATTTTTTTTTCGGCTCTGATCTGAAAAATTGGGAATTTCTGCTTGGAAAAACAGGGATTGGGGGTGGATTTTAAAGGATTCCCCTGATCCTAATTAATATTTCATTTGGGATTTTGATTGATGGATCCCAGAATCCACCCCAGGGATGGATTCCCAAACCCCAGGGATGTTTTCATTTCATTCCACCCCGACCCAAATCATTCCAAACCCAATTACTCCCAAAGGATTAATTAATTTTTTTTTTTTAAATGGAAAAATCCCCCTTTTTAAATACAATCAACAAGACATTCCTACAAAATTTTGGGGTCTGATCCAAATCCCAGGGATGTTTTCCCTCCATTCCACCCCCACCCCGATAATTCCAACCCAATTATTCCCGAAGGATTAATTAATTTTTTTTTTTAATGGAAAAATCCTTCCTTTTTAAAAGGAAGTCAACAAGACATTCCCACAATTTTTTTCGGCTCTGATCTAAAAAATTGGGAATTTCTGCTCGGAGAAAAAAGGGATTGGGGTGGATTTTAAAGGATCCCCCCCCGATCCCAATTAATGTTTCATTTGGGATTTTAATTATCTTCAACGGGATAGGAATGGGAGTCGGCAGAGGGAGAAGAAATTCCCGGGAAAAGGAGCGGATTTTCCTCCCGGAAATCTTTGGATGGGGAATAAACCCACTCCTCTTCCCTCTCCAAAGGGAGGCAGATCCTGAATTTCCAGTGAGATTCCAAGGGGATCCGAGGTTTCCTGCCCCAATTCCATCCCGGAGTTTTGAAGGCACAAAAATCCCTTCCCCAAAAAAAAAAAACAACCCACGGATCCGGAAGATCCCAGGGAGGAAAGACTGAATCCAACGGAAAAACATTTTCATTCCTGGGATTCCTGAGTGAACAGGGCCAGGAAAATTTGGATTGGGGTGGGAATTCCAAAGAAATCTGGGGTTTGTGTCAATATTCCCATTCCTGGTTAAACAGGGGCAGGAAAATCGGGATTGGGGTTGAAATTCCAACGAAAAATTCGGATTGGGGTGGAAATTCCAGGGAAATCCAGAGTCTGTGTCCATATTCCCATTCCTGATTAAACAGGGGCTCAAAAAATTGGGATTGGGGTGGAAATTCCCAAGAAATCCAGGGTTTGTGTCAATATTCCCTTTCCTGGTTAAACAGGGCCAGGAAAAATTGGGATTGGGATTGAAATTCCAAAAAATCCAGGGTTTGTGTCAATATTCCCACTTCTGCTTAAGCAGGGCATTGAAAATTTGGGATTGGGGTGGAAATTCCCAAGAAATCCCATTTTTGTCTCCGTATTCCCACTTTTCCAGCAGTGCCACTCCAAGGATGGAGATTTTGGCTTTCTCTGTGTCCCGGGGCAGAATTCCCAAGGCTGGAATTCCAGATTTCCCTGGAAATTCCTGGGAATTCTCATTATTCTCTTGATCCTCCTCTTCCCAAGCATTCCCAAAAAGTTTTTTTCCAGGCTCGTTTCCCAGTGGGATGAGGCGGGCGGGATAAAGAAAATCGGGAAAAAAATTAAATTTAAAAGAATAAAAAGAAATTAATAAAGAAATTCTAAACAAACAAACAAATAAATATTAAATTAAAAAAATTAAAATAAAGTACAAAAATGAAATAAAAAATTAAAGAAGATTAATGAAATTAAATTAAAATTTAAAATGGAATAAAAAGTAAATAAGAAACGAAACGAGATCAAATAAGTCACGTGAAATGAAATGAAAAATTAAATAAAATTAAATTATAAGATTAAATAAAAACTTAAATAAAACCAAATAAACCAAATCAAAAGAAATAAAAAATTAAATAAAATCAAAAGATCAAATAAAAAATAAATAAATTTAAATAAATAAAGTAAATTCAATGAAAAATTCAATGAAAAATTAAATCAGATTCAATAAATAAATAAAATTAA
The DNA here is from genome assembly GCA_016584745.2 of Phylloscopus trochilus trochilus. NCBI lineage: Eukaryota > Metazoa > Chordata > Aves > Passeriformes > Phylloscopidae > Phylloscopus > Phylloscopus trochilus. Next base: position 1,225,823 of record WQNJ02000546.1, read on the forward strand.
TTTAAATTTAAAAATGAAATAAAATTTAATAATAAATGAAATAAAATTAAATTTGAAAATGAGATAAAATTGAATTAGAAATGAAATAAAAATAAAATGAAATTAAATGAATGAATTAAATAAAATTAAATTTAAAGATGAAATAAAAATAAATGAAAAATTAAAAATAAATAAAAAATTAAAAATAAATAAAAAATTAAATGAAAATTAAACAAAACCACATAAAATCAAATAAATAAATAAATAAAATTAAATTTTAAAAAATTACATTAAATTAAACTTAAAAATTAAATAAAAATTTAAATGCAATGCAATGCAATAAAATATTTTAAAAAATATATTAAATTAAATACAAAAATTAAATAAAAATGTAAATGAAATTAAAGAAATAAAATAAAATAAAATAGAACAAAATAGAACAAAATAGAATAGAATAGAATAGAATAGAATAGAATAAAATAAAATAAAATAAAATAAAATTAAAAAAAATTCTCATTCCCACGGACAAAGCATCAAAGCCCCCTCTGGAGCAGACAATTCCAGGATATCGCAACATTTTGAATTCCTGAATTTTCCACGCTATTCCCCTAAAAAAAAATATCCAGAGTTAAACCCTCCCCAGAGCTGGAAAATTTCAGGCAAAAATCCCTGAAATATTCCAAATAAAGCTCCCGATAAAACCTCCGGGCGGGAATTCCTGGGCAGGGAGGGAGCAGCGGCAGCACGGGAGCCGAGAGGAATTCCTGACTCTCCTCAGTCAAAAAAAAAAAAATTGGGAAAAGGCCGATAAATCTCCCGGAAAAGATGGAATTCCCGGTGCTTCCTGCAGCAATCCAGGGAAAAAAAGGCACCAGAGGAGGAAGGGAAAATTCCCAATTAAATTCTCCTTTAAAATTCCCGGTTTCCCCTTTAAAATTCCCAACTTTTTCTTTAAAATTCCCGATTTCCCTTTGAAATTCCTGACTTTTTCTTTAAAATTACCGATTTTCCTTTGAAATTCCCACTTTCCCTTGAAAATTCCCAATTTTTCCTTTAAAATCCCCAATTTCCGATGAAAATTCCTGGTTTCCCTTTAAAATCCCCACTTCCCCTTGAAAATTCCCAATTTTTCCTTTCAGATTCCCGGTTTCCCTTTAAAATTCCTGATTTTCCTTAAAAATTCCCAATTTTCCTTTAAAAATCCTGATTTCCTTTTAAAATTCCCAATTTCCCTTGAAAATTCCCAACTTTCCTTTAAAATTCCCAATTTTTTCCTTGAAAATTCCCAACTTCCCTTTACAATTCCTGATTTTCCCTTGAAAAATTCCCGTTTTCCCTCTAAAATTCTAGCTTTCCCTTTAAAATCCCCAATTTCCTTTTAAAATTCTTGATTTCCCTTTAAAATCCCTGATTCCTTTTTGAAATTCCCAATTTTCCTTGAAAATTCCCAATTTTCCTTGAAAATTCCTTATTTTTCCTTGAAAATTCCCAATTTTCATTGAAAATTCCTAATTTTCCTTGAAAATTCCTTATTTTTCCTTGAAAATTCCCGATTTTCCCTTTCAAATTCCCAATTTTCCCTTCGGGAAAGCCGAATCCCAGAAGAACTCCGCGGAACATCCGGGAAAGCTCCTCCAGCTCCAAGCGCTCCTCACTTCCCTGGAACATTTCTCCCAAAAATCCTTCCCAGCTCCGTCCTTCCCCCGAGGTCACTTCTTCTTCGCCGGAGCTTTGGAATTCCCGGCGGCTTTTCCGTCAGATTTGGCGCCTCCGGCTTTGCCGCCGTCGCTTTCCTTTTCCCCTTTTTTCCCGGATTTTTTCTCCGCGTCCTTTCCCTTTTCCCCTTTTTCCTTTTCCCCTTTTTCCTTTTCCCCCTTTTCTCCTTTTTCCTCTTTTCCTCCTTTTTCCCCCTCTTTTTTTTTGGCTTCTTCCTTCTGCTCCTTCTCTCCGGCTTTTTTCTTGGAGTCCTTGGCTCCGTCCTTCTTGGCTTTGTCCACTTTTCCCGCCACGGTGGGAATTTCCTCTTCCTCTTTTTTCTCTTCCGCCGCCTGAGCTGTTCCCGAAGGAGGAAAAAAAAGAAACCACCGACAATAAAAAAATGAAATGAAATGAAATGAAATAAAATAAAATAAAATGGAATAATGAAATGAAATGAAACAAATAAAATAAAATAACTATAATAAAATAAAATGAAAATAAAATATAAAATAAGATAAAATAAAATAAAACAAAATAAAATAAAATAAAACAAAATAAAACAAAATAATACAAAACAAAACAAAATAAATAAAATAAAATAAAACAAAACAAAACAAAATAAAACAAAACAAAATAAAACAAAACAAAATAAAACAAAACAAAATAAAATAATAAAATAAAACAAAACAAAATAAAATAAACCAAACCAAAACTAAACAAAACAAAATAAAATAAAATACAATAAAATAAAACAAAAGAAATAAAATAAAATAACTAAAATAAAATAAAAATAAAATAAAACTAAACTAAAACAAAATAAAATAAAACAAAATAAAACAATAAAATAAAACAAAACAAAACAAAATAAAATAAAATCCCACAAAAACCAGGAAAAGGAATTGCTGTGGATTCAGGAATTGTCCAAAATTCCGGCTGGAAATCTGGGAGAAAGGGAAAATATTCCTACTGGGGATTTCCCCATCCTGCTGATTATTCCTGGGGAGGTTTGGGGGTTTTTTTTATTTATTTGGAACGGAGAAGCAGAAAATCCGAGGGAAAAGAGAATTCCCGGGAATTGTGTCCCTAAATCCCCTGGAGCAGCAGCTCAGCCCATCAGAATTGACCCCAAGGACGAGGATGGAGCGGAAGGACCAGGATTTATTCATGGAATTCATGCTCCAGAGGGAGGGCTGGGAATTCCCAGTTTGGGCTCGGATCCCTGGAAATCCCGGGATTTGTGCCCATTCCCGCTGTTCAGCCCCGGGATTTGTGTCGATTCCACCCTGGATTCTGCACTTTGCTGCTGTTGGGGAAGGGATTTCTCCCAGGAATTCCCGAATTCCTGCAAATGTGGGATCTGAGTCTTCCTCGTGGATTAAAGCTGCACATCCCGAATGATGGAAACGCCGTTTTTATGGAATTTCAGCTCCCGGAAACACACGGGAAAGGGGAGAAAAAAAAGGGCCATGGAAAGGGGTTGAGGAAAAAAAAAAAAAAAAAGGGAAAAAAAAAAAATCTTCCTGGCTGATTCCATTTTTATGGAATTCCAGCTCCTGGAGGGAGATGGGAAAGAGGAGCAAAAAACAAGAAAAAGCCATGGAAAGGGGTTGAGGAGAACAAAAAAGGAAAAAAATATTCCAGGAACGGAGAAGCAGAAAATCCAAGGAAGAAGAGAATTCCCAGGAATCGTGTCCCTAAATCCCCTGGAGCAGCAGCTCAGCCCGTAAGGATTGACCCCAAGGACGAGGATGGAGCGGAAGGACCAGGATTTATTCATGGAATTCATGCCCCAGAGGGAGGGCTGGGAATTCCCAGTTTGGGCTCGGATCCCCGGAAATCCCGGGATTTGTGCCCATTCCCGTTGTTCAGCCCCGGGATTTGTGCTGATTCCACCCTGGATTCTGCACTTTGCTGCTGTTGGGGAAGGGATTTCTCCCAGGAATTCCAGAATTCCTACAACGGTGGGATCTGAGTCTTCCTGGCTGATTGAAGCAGCACATCCCAAATGATGGAATTTTTGGAATTCCAGCTCCCAGAGAGACGGGAAAGGGGGAAAAAAAAAAAAAAGCCATGGAAAGGGGTTGAGGAAAAAAAAAAAGGAAAAAAAAATCCAGGAACGGAGAAGCAGAAAATCCGAGGAAGAAGAGAATTCCCGGGAATGGTTCCCTAAATCCCCTGGAGCAGCAGCTCATCCTCTTCCTTCAGCGCCGGCAGCGAGCGGAGCGGCCGGGCCTGGGCGTGGCCGGAGAGAGGAGGAAGGAGATTTTCGGGAGATCCTACGGGAATCGGGAGAGGAGGAGAGTGAGAGCGGCAGGGAAAGTGGGAGAGAGAAATCCCAGAAGGGGAAGGGGAAGGGAAGAAAAAAGAAAAACCAAAAGAAAAGAAAAAAGGAAAAAGAGAAGGGAAAGGGAAGGGAAAGGGAAGGGAAAGGGAAGGGAAAGGGAAGGGAAAGGGAAGGGAAAGGGAAGGGAAAGGGAAGGGAAGGGAAAGGGAAGGGAAAGGGAAGGGAAAGGGAAGGGAAAGGGAAGGGAAAGGGAAGGGAAAGGAGAAAAAGAGAAAAAGAGAGAAAAAGAGAGAAAAAGAGAGAAAGAGAGAGAAAGAGAGAGAAAGAGAGAGAAAGAGAGAGAAAGAGAGAGAAAGAGAGAGAAAGAGAGAGAAAGAGAGAGAAAGAGAGAGAAAGAGAGAGAAAGAGAGAGAAAGAGAGAGAAAGAGAGAGAAAGAGAGAGAAAGAGAGAGAAAGAGAGAGAAAGAGAGAGAAAGAGAAAAAGAATAAGAGGGAAGAGGGAAGAGGGAAGAGGGAAGAGGGAAGAGGGAAGAGGGAAGAGGGAAGAGGGAAGAGGGAAGAGGGAAGAGGGAAGAGAAAAAGAAAAAGAAAAAGAAAAAGAAAAAGAAAAAGAAAAAGAAAAAGAAAAAGAAAAAGAAAAAGAAAAAGAAAAAGAAAAAGAAAAAGAAAAAGAAAAAGAAAAAGAAAAAGAAAAAGAAAAAAAGAGGAAAAGAAAAAAAAGGAAAAGAGAAAAGAGGAAAGAGGAAAGAGAAAGAAAATGAAAAAAGGAAAGGAAAAGGAAAAAGGAAAAAGGAAAAAGGAAAAAGGAAAAAGGAAAAAGGAAAAAGGAAAAAGGAAAAAGGAAAAAGGAAAAAGGAAAAAGGAAAAAGGACCTCGGAGAAATCCCAGGAAGTCGGAATTCCCAGCGCGGGTTTTTCCAGGGATCCGGGAATTCCCGGCGGGAATTTTCCACCTGGAATTGTCTCGGAGGGAGGGGGAGGGTCAGAAATGGGCGGGGGGAAAATCGGGAGACGGCTTCCGGGTTTTCCCGGGAAAAGTTCAGATTGAATATTCGGGGATAAAATAAATAAATAAAATTCCGACTTTTCGGAAGAGCGATCAAAGCGTGGGAAGAGTCGGAATCCCGTTCGGAAAAACCGGGAATTTCGCGGGGTTGGGGTTCAGAATGGGGTTGGATGGATCGGAGGGGATTTTTTCCCGACCGGAATTTGGGAAGGAAGGAATTGATTCCGGCTGGAATCGAGGGGGAAATTCCCGCTTTTCCCAAAGATTTTATCCCAAGGATTTTATCCCAAGGATTTTATCCCGATATCCCAGCTTGGGGGGGGGGGGGGGCGTGGATCTCGGGGGCGGCAGCACAGGAGGGGTTTTGGGCACCCAGAATCCCAAAAATAATCGGGAATTACCTCCGGGAATGTCGGTGAGCTCACTGAGGGACTTTACAATCCCAGAATCCCCCAAAAAATCAGGAATTATCTCTGGGAATGTGGGTGAGCTCACTGAGGGATTCAGCATTCCCAGAATCCCAAAAATAAACTGGGAATTACCTCTGGGAATGTTGGTGAGCTCATTGAGGGACTTCACTCTCCCAGAATCCCAAAAATAAATCGGGAATTACCTCCGGGGATCTCGGTGTGTTCATTGAGGGATTTTGCATCCTCAGAATCCCCCAAAAATCCCGGGAATTACGTCTGGGAATCTTGGTGAGCTCATTAAGGGACTTTGCACTCCCAGAATTAAAACAAAAAAAAAAAAAAAATTGGGAATTTCCTCTGGGAATGTCAAGGAGCTCATTGAGGGACTTGGTGCTCCCAGAATCCCCCCCTAAAAATTGGGAATTACCTCTGGGAATGTGGATGAGCTCAATTAGGGACTTGGCACTCCCAGAATCCCAAAAAACCTCGGGAATTACCTCCAAGGATCCTGGTGAGCTCAATGAGGAACTTTGAGGAATTTTCCCCAAAAAATCAGGAATTATCTCTGGGATTGTGGATGAGCTCGTTGAGGGATTCTGCATTCCTAGAATCCCAAAAAAAAAACCCCCAGGAATTACCCCTGGGAATCTCGGTGAGCTCACGGAGGGATTCAGCATTCCCAGAATCCCAGAAAAACCTCGGGAATTACCTCCGGGGATCTCGGTGAGCTCACAGAGGGATTCAGCATTCCCAGAATCCCAAAAATAAATCGGGAATTACCTCCGGGGATCTCAGTGAGCTCACAGAGGGGTTCAGCATTCCCAGAATCCCAAAAAAACCCCGGGAATTACCTCCGGGGATCTCGGTGAGCTCCCCCAGGGGCGGGACGCCCTCCAGTTTGTCGGCGTAGTTCTTGGCCGCCTTGCGCTGGGCGTAGCGCGCCTCGATCTCCTTCCGCGTGCGCGGGATGCGGCACTTGAAGATGCAGCAGAGCGTGATAACTGGGAACGAGACGGGAAACAGCCGGGAATGGGAAACCGGGAATGAGACGGGAACGGGAAACGGGGAATGAGACGGGAAACAGCCGGGAATGGGAAACTGGGAATGACACGGGAACGGGAAACTGGGAATGGGAAACCGGGAATGGGAAACTGGGAATGACACGGGAACGGGAAACTGGGAATGGGAAACCGGGAATGGGAAACCGGGAATGACACGGGAACGGGAAACTGGGAATGAGACGGGAAACAGCCGGGAATGGGAAACTGGGAAACCGGGAATGGGAAACCGGGAATGGGAACGGGAACGGGAAACTGGGAATGAGACGGGAAACACCCGGGAATGGGAAACCGGGAATGGGAACGGGAAACACACAGGAATGGAAAACCGGGAATGGGAAATGGGAAACACACGGGAATGGGAAACCGGGAATGGGAAACGGGAAACTGGGAATGGCAATGGGAATGGGAAACCGGGAAACCAGGAATGGGAAACTGGGAATGGGAACGGGAATGGGAAACCGGGAATGGGAACGGGAAACTGGGAATGGGAAACTGGGAATGGGAAACCGGGAATGGGAATGGGAAACTAGGAATGACACGGGAAACCGGGAATGGGAATGGGAAACCGGGAATGGCAACGGGAATGGCAACGGGAATGGGAAACCGGGAATGGGAAACCGGGAATGGGAAACCGGGAAACCAGGAATGACACGGGAAACCGGGAATGGGAAACTGGGAATGACAACGGGAACGGGAAACTGGGAATAAGAACGGGAAACCGGGAATGGGAACGGAAATGGGAAAATGGGAATGGGAACGGGAATTGGAAACTGGGAATGGGAACGGGAAACAAACCGGGAATGACCGCGGGAAACCAAGAAACTGGGAATGACACCGGGAATGACACCGGGAATGGGAACGGGAACGGGAGTGGGAACAGGAATGACACCGGGAAACCAGGAACGAAAAACCGGGAATGGGAAACCGGGAATGGCACCGGGAATGGGAAACGGGAAACCAGGAATGGGAATGGCAACGGGAAACAAACTGGGAATGGGAACAGGAAACGGGAAACAGGAAACGGGAACAGGAATGGGAAACCGGGAATGGGAAACCGGGAATGGCACCGGGAATGGGAATGGGAACGGGAATGGCACCAGGAAACCGGGGAACGACCACGGGAATGACCACGGGAACGGGAAACCGGGAATGGCGACGGGAAACTGGGAATGGGAAGGAGAAACCGGGAATGACCACAGGAAACAAACCAGGAATGGGAACGGGAAACCGGGAATGACCACGGGAGTGACAACAGGAAACCGGGAATGGGAACGGGAAACCAGGAATGACAACGGGAACGGGAATGACCGCAGGGAAATAACAGGAATGGGAAATGTGGAATTGTGGGGGCGTTTCTGGGCATGGGAAATTTGGAATTCCAGGGGAGTTATTGGGAATGGGACACAGTGAATAACAGGGGAGTTAAAGGGAATGGGAAACTGGGAATTCTGGGGGAGTTCCTGGGAGTGGGAAATGTGGAATTCTGGGGGATTTATTGGGAATGGAAAATGGAACAGGAAAACGAGGAATTCCGGGTGGGTTACTGGGAATGGGCAAGGGAAGTAAGGAATTCTGGGGAAAACATGGGCTGGCAGTGGGGAAAAAAGGAATTTTGGGGAAGTTCCTGGGAATGGGAAATTTGTCATTCCAGGGGAGTTAGCAGGAATGGGAAAGGGAATTCTGGATGAGTTTCTGAGAACGGGAAATGTGGAATTCCGGGGGAGTTCCTGGGAATGGAGGGAGAGAAGTGAGGATGTAACTGGAAATGGGATTGGGATGAACATGGAATTCTTGGTGAGATGTTTGGAACGGGAAATGTGGAATTGCGGGGGAGGTATCAGGGATAGGACAGCAGGGAAATGAGGAATTCTGGGTGGATTGATGGGAATGGAGAGGGAAAGATGGGAATTCTGGAGGAATTAGCGGGAATGGGAGACAGGGAATTCTGAGGGAGTTTCTGGGAATAGGAAATGTGGAATTCTGGGAGAGTTACTGGGAATGGAGGGAGAGAAATGAGGATTTAACCCGGAATGGGAGTGGGAAATGTGGAATTTTCGGTGAGTTCCTGGGAATTCCGGGCGAGTTGGCGGGAATTGGAAACGTGGAATTCTGGGGAGTTCCTGGGAGTGGGAAATGTGGAATTCTGGGGGATTGATTGGGAATGGAGAGGGAGAAACAAGGATGTAACTGGGAATTCCGGGGGAGTTCCTGGGAGTGGGATATAAGGATTGGGGTCGGTTGTTGGGAACGGGAGCAGGAAACTCGGGAATTTGGGGTAATCATGGGGAATGGAAGAGGAAAACGAGGATTTGCTCCCTGGAAATGTCCGAGGCCAGGTTGGGCAGGGGGAGGAGCCAATCCCAGGAAATTCTGGGAAAAGGGACGGATGAATCTGACAGGGAATCATCGGAATTTGGCTGCAGGGGTTTCAGGGGAGACGGGAATTCCCCTGGATTTGAGGGGGAAACCCCAAATTTTTCCCGGTTTTGCCATCTCAGAACTCCCCCTCTGTTGGGATTTTCCCAGGAAACGCGAAAAGAAAATTCCGGGATTTGGATTTTCCGCCTTTTTTGTTTTTAATGGGATGGCGCCACCTGGTGGAATTCCGGCAATGCCGGGGTCACTCACTGATGGAGAGCGCGAAGAGCTCCTTGGGAAAATCTGGGAATTCTGAGAATTCTGGGAACTGCGGGACAGCTGGGAATTGTGGGAACTGTGGGAATTCTGGGATTTCTGGGAACTGTGGGAATTCCCGGAATAGTGGGACTTGTGGGAATTCTTGGAATCCTGAGAACTGTGGGAATTGTGGGAATTCCAGGAATTCCGAGAACGCGGGAACTGTGGGAATTGCGGGGAATGGTGAAATTTGGAGAATTCTGGGAATTGTGGCCATTCCGGGATTTCTGGGAACTGTGGGAGTTCCCAGAACAGTGGGACTTGGGGGAATTCTTCGAATTCTGAGAATTCCGGGAAATGTGGGAACTGTGGGAATTGGGGGAATTCTGGGAATGTCCGGAATTCCAGGAATGGTGAAATTCTGAGAATTCTGGGAACTGTGGAAATTCCGGGATTTCAGGAACCCTGGGAATTCTGGGAATTCCGTCACTCACTGATGAAGAGCACGAAGAGCGCAAAGAGCTCCTTGTGAAAACCTGGGAACTGTGGGAATTCCCGGAACAGTGGGACTTGTGGGAGTTCTTGGAATTCTGAGAACTGTGGGAATTCCGGGACCTGTGGGAATGCTGGGATCTCAGGAACTCCTGGAATTGCTGGAACGCCGGGGTCACTCACTGACGGAGAGCGCAAAGAGCTCCTTGGGAAAATCTGGGAACCGTGGGAGTTCTGGGAACTGTGGGAATTCCGGGATTTCTGGGCATTCTGGGGTTTCAGGAATTCCGGGAATGCCGGGAATTCCGGGGGCACTCACTGATGGAGAGCACGAAGAGCGCGAAGATCCCCACCACCTGCCAGAGGCGCAGCCCCCAGATCACCACCGTCTCCGAGGTCACCGGCTCCGGCTTCTGCTTCGGGGGCGCCGTGCTGGCCTGGGGACAATTAATCCGGTCATTAATTAACCACTCCGCTCATTAATCACGTCCACTGATGCCGGGGTTTAGTCACGAATTGATCCATTCATTAATCAAGCGAATTAGCCCAGTTTTTTATACGTTAATTAATGCGTTAATCTATGCCATTCATTAAGCCCGTTCTTTTATTCATTAATTGTTGTCATTAATTAATCCTTTTATATTCCTTAATTAATCCATTCATTAATGCCATTCGTTACTCCTGTTTTCCTTCATTAATTTATCCATTAATCGATGCCGTTCCTTAATCCCGTTTTTTACTCATTAATTAACCAATCCATTAATTAATGCCATTTCATCAATCCTATTTTTATTCATTAAGTAATCCATTAATTAATGCCATTCCTTAATCCCATTTTTTCCTCATTAATCAATCCATTAATTAATGCCCTTCATCAATCCCGCTTTTTATTCATTAATTCATCCATTCATTAATGCTGTTCATTAATGACAATTTTTATTCATTCACTAATCCATTCATTAATGCTGTTCAAAAAAAACCCAAAAAACCTCAGGATAAACAAAGCAGATCCCAAAATTCTCCCAATTTTGGACGCTTGGATGTTTTAATTTTTTTTTTTTAATTTTTTTTAAATTTTTCAAATTTTTTTTATTTTTTAAATTATTTTATTTTGTTTTGTTTATTTTTAGGTTTTTGTCATTTATTTTTTATTTTTATTTTTGATTTTATTTTTAAAAATCTTTTAATTTTTTATTTCTTAATATTTTATTTTATTATTTTTGGTTTTTTATTATTTTTGTTATTTTCTATTTTTATTTAATTTTTATTTTTATTTTTTATTATTTTTATTTTTCTTTATTTTATTTTATTTTTTATTTTTTATTATTTGTATTTTTTATTTTATTTTACTTTATATATTTTTATTTTTAACTTTTTATTACTTTTTATTTTTTTAATTTTTTTATTTTATTTTTTATTTTAATTTTTCATTTTTCATTTCCTTTTAATTTTTAAATTTTGATGGGTTTTTTTTAATATTTATTTTATTTATTTTTAATTTAATTTAATTTTATTATTTTATTTATTCAATTTTGTGTCTTTTTATTTTTTAATTTTTGATATTTTAGTTTTAAAATAATTTATTTATTTTGATTTTTCATTATTTTATTTTATTTTAATTTTTGCAGCTTTGATTTTTTATTTTTTGATACTTTGGTTTTTAAATATTTCATTTTATTTTATTTATTTTTATTTTATTAATTTTTTTTTTAATTTTTGTGGGGGGGTTTTTTGTTGGGTTTTTTTTTTGGTTCCCTGGGAATTTTCTGGCCCCAAAGGCCAATTTCCCTGCCCGCCCTGTCCTTGGGGATTGGGGGCAGAATTTTTCCAATCCCAGGAATTCCAGCAAAATTCCTCTCCAGAATTTTCCAGCTGGAGCAACGAGTGCAGCAGGGAAAAGGATCCCGAGGGGGAAAAAAGTTTTATTTTAAATTTTTTTTTCATTTTTATTTTAAAATTTTTATTTTTAATTAATTTTTATTGCTAATTTTTAAAATTTAATTTTAGTTTTATCTTTATTTCTATTTTTTAATTGAATTTCAATTTCATTGTTATTTTTAATTTATTTTTATTGTTCAAAATTTAATTTTAATCTCATTTTTGTTTTTAATTTATTTTTATTTCTTAAAATTTAATTTTAATCCCATTTTTATTTTTATTCCTATTTTTTTTCATTGAATTTCAATTTAATTTTTATTTAATTTCTATTCCTATTTTTTTTTACATATTTCCCTTGGGGAATATCCAGCAGGAATTGGAGGAATCGGAGTTTGGGGCTCAACCCCTTTTATCTTTTTTTTTTTTTTTTTTTAAATCCCTGCTCCTCGAATTATTGAGAAAAAAAAACCAAAACCAAAATCCCCAATTTCACCCGTTCAGAAAGCACCAAAAATTCCCAAACAAATCCCTAAAAACAAAACCCAAGAGTTGCTTGGATCCACCTGAAATCCTGGGCCTGCTCCTTTTCCAGGGAAAACTGCTCATCCCCAGCCCATTGCCGTTTTCCCAGCCTCGTTCCTGCTTTTCCATTCCCATTTCCATCCCCATTCCCGTTTTTCCCATTTTTTCCGTTCCCATTTCCCAGCCCCATTCCCATTTTCCCACCCCCCAATCCCGTTTTCCATCCCAATTCCCACTTTCCAACCCCATTCCCAGCCCCATTCCCATTTTCCCCGTTTCCCATCCCCATTCTCATTTCTCCCGTTTTCCCATTTCCCAGCCCCATTCCCATTTTTCCAGCCCCATTCCCATTTCCCAGCCCCATTCCCATTTTTCCAGCCCCATTCCCATTTTTCCAGCCCCATTTCCATCACCATTCCCATTCTTCCCATTTCCCATCCCCATTTCTCCTGTTTTTCCATTCCCATTCCCATTCCCCCAGCCCCATTCCCACTTTCTCAGTGTCATTTCCCAGCCTCATCCTCATTCCCATCCCCATTCCCATTTTTCCCATTTTCCCATCCCCATTTTCCCAGCCCCATTCCCATTTTCCCCATTTCCCACCCCCATTTCTCCCGTTTTTCCATTCCCATTCCCGTTCCCATTTTCCCATCCCTACTCCTGTTTTTCCAGTGTCACCTCCCAGCCCCATTCCCATTCCCAGCCCCATTCCCATTTTTCCAGCCCCATTCCCATTTTTCCAGCCCCATTCCCATTTTTCCAGCCCCATTCCCGTTTTCCCAGTGTCATTTCCCAGCCTCATCCCAATTCGCATTTCTCCCGTTTTCCCATTCCCATTCCCCCAGCCCCATTCTCATTTTTCCAGCCCGTTTTTCCCATTTCCCAGCCCCATTTCCCATTCCCACTTTCCCAGCCCCATTCCTGCTTTTCCATCCTCATTCCCACTTTTCCAGGGCCATTTCCCAGCCCCGTTTTTCCCATTTTCCTCATTTTCCCCATTTCCCACCCCATTTCCCAGCCCCATTCCCATTTCCCAGCCCCAATCCCAATTTTCCCCATTTCCCATCCGTTTCCCCCGTTATTTTCCCACATTCCCGCTCCCTCACCTGCCCCAGCTCTGCCAGGGCGCTCCATTCCCCAGCCCCATTTCCCATCCCCTTTCCCATATTCCCCATTTTTCCCATTTCCCATCCCCATTCCTGCCATTTTCCCATTCCCCTTCCCATTTCCCAGCCCCATTCCCATTTCCCAACCCCACTCCCACATTTCCAGTGTCGTTTCCCAGCCCCATTCCCACTTTTCCATCCCCATATTTCCCGTTATCCCCATGCCCTGACCTGCACCAGCTGGCCCAACGCTCTCCATTCCCCATTTCCCCTATTATCTCCCCTATAATTTCCCTTATTATTTCCCCTATTTACCTGCACCAGCTGTGCCAGGGCGCTCCATTCCCCAGCCCCATTGCCCCATTTCCCATATTTCCCGTTGTTCCCACATCCCATACATCTGATATCATTTCCCATATTATTTCCCGTATCATATCCCCTGACCTGCGCCAGCTGGCCCAGGGCACTCCATTCCCCATTCCCATATATACCCCATATCCCATACACCCTACAAATCCCACAAATCCCCTATAAATCCCCTACAATTCCCCCATTACCTGCACCAGCTGTCCCAGAGCTCTCCATTCCCCATCCCCCACATACCCCACATATCCCATATACCCCATACATCCCCCATACCCCACTCATCCCACAAATCCCCTACAATTCCCCCATTACCTGCACCAGCTGTCCCAGCGCTCTCCATTCCCCATCCCCATATACCCCACATACCCCCCATACCCCACACATCCCACAAATCCCCTATAATTTCCCCTACAAATCCCCCATAATTTCCTCCATTACCTGCACCAGCTGTCCCAGGGCGCTCCATTCCCCATCCCCATATACCCCACACATCCCCCATATCCCATACATCCCACATACCCCACAAATCCCCTATAAATCCCCTACAATTCCCCCATTACTTGCACCAGCTGGCCCAGTGCTCTCCATTCCCCATCCCCATATATCCCATATACCCCACAAATCCCCTATAAATCCCCTATAAATCCCCCATTACCTGCACCAGCTCTGCCAGCACTGTCTATTCCCCATCCCCATATATCCCATATAACCCACATATCCCATATCCCATCCAATAAATCCCACAAATCCCCTACAAATCCCCCATTACCTGCACCAGCTCTCCCAGCACTGTCCATTCCCCATCCCCATATATCCCATATAACTCACATATCCCATACATCCAATAAATCCCACAAATCCCCTACAAATCCCCGACAATTCCCCCATTACCTGCATCAGCTGTCCCAGGGCGCTCCATTCCCTATTACCATACATCCCATACATCCCATATTTCCCCCATAAATCCCTTATCATTTCCCCCATTAACCTGCACCAGCTGGCCCAGCGCTCTCAATTCCCCATCCCCATATACCCCACATATCCCCCATACCCCATACACCCCACAAATCCCCTATAATTCCCCTACAAATCCCCTACAATTCCCCCATTCCCTGCACCAGCTGCCCCAGCGCTCTCCATTCCCCATCCCCACATACCCCATATACCCCACATACCCCATACATCCCATACACCCCACAAACCCCACAATTCCCCTACAAATCCCCTACAAATCCCCTATAAGTTACCTGCACCAGCTGCCCCAGCGCTCTCCATTCCCCATCCCCATATACCCCACATACCCCACATACCCCACATATCCCACAAACCCCACAAACCCCATAAATCCCCCATAATTCCCCCATTCACCTACACCAGCTGGCCCAGCGTTCCCTATTCCCCATCCCCATATACCCCACATACCCCATACACCCCACACACCCCACAAATCCCCTACAAATCCCCTACAAATTACCTGCACCAGCTGGCCCAGCGCTCTCCATTCCCCATCCCCATATATCCCCCATACCCCATACACCCCACACACCCCACAATTCCCCTACAAATCCCCTACAAATCCCCTATAAGTTACCTGCACCAGCTGCCCCAGCGCTCTCCATTCCCCATCCCCATATATCCCCCATACCCCATATATCCCCCATACCCCATACATCCCATACATCCCACAAAACCCCTATAAATCCCCTACAAATGCCCTACAATTCCCCTATAAATTACCTGCACCAGCTGGCCCAGCGCTCTCCATTCCCCCTCCCCATATATCCCACATATCCCACAAACTCCCATACATCCCCCATATATCCCCCATACCCCACTCATCCCACAAACCCCACAAATCCCCTACAAATCCCCTACAAATCCCCTACAAGTTACCTGCACCAGCTGCCCCAGCGCTCTCCATTCCCCATCCCCATATACCCCATACACCCCACACATCCCACAAACCCCATAAATCCCCCAAAATTCCCCCATTCACCTACACCAGCTGGCCCAGCACTCTCCATTCCCCATCCCCATACACCCCACATATCCCCCATACCCCACACATCCCACATACCCCACATACCCCACAAATCCCCTATAATTCCCCAATAATTTCCCCCATTCCCTGCACCAGCTGCCCCAGCGCTCTCCATTCCCCATCCCCATATACCCCACATATCCCACAAACTCCACAAATCCCCTATAAATCCCCTACAATTCCCCTACAAATCCCCTACAAATCCCCTATAAATTACCTGCACCAGCTGGCCCAGCGCTCTCCATTCCCCATCCCCATATACCCCACATACCCCATATATCCCCCATCCCCCCTACACCCCACAAACCCCATAAATCCCCTATAAATCCCCTATAATTCCCCTACAATTCCCCTACAAATCCCCTACAAATTCCCTATAAGTTACCTGCACCAGCTGCCCCAGCGCTCTCCATTCCCCATCCCAATATACCCCATACAACCCACATATCCCATACATCCAATAAATCCCACACATCCAATAAATCCCACAAATCCCTTATAAATCCCCCATTACCTGCACCAGCTGCCCCAGCGCTCTCCATTCCCCATCCCAATATACCCCATACATCCCATACACCCCACAAATCCCCCACAAATCCCCTATAAATCCCCTACAAATCCTCTGTAAGTTACCTGCACCAGCTGCCCCAGCATTCTCCATTCCCCATCCCCACATACCCCATATATCCCTCATACCCCATACATCCCATACATCCCACAAAACCCCTATAAATCCCCTACAAATGCCCTACAATTCCCCTATAAATTACCTGCAACAGCTGGCCCAGCGCTCTCCATTCTCCCTCCCCATATACCCCACATATCCCATATATCCCATACATCCCCCATATATCCCCCATACCCCATACACCCCACAAACCCCACAAATCCTATAAATCCCCTACAAATCCCCTATAAGGTACCTGCACCAGCTGCCCCAGCGCTCTCCCGCCGGGCGCCGCCAGGGCGAGGCCGCAGACCCGGCTCAGGCTGGGCCGCGCCTCCCGCGCCATCTCCCCAAAAATCCCGAGTTTTTTTCCTCTTTTCCCTCCTTTTCCTTCCAAAATTTCAATTTTCCCTCTTCCCCAGGTTTTTTGGGATTTTTCCCCCGGCCTCCTTTTGGCTTTTCCGGCCCCGCTTCCGGCTGGTTAATTAGGGTCATTAATTAATGACCAGGCGGTGTCGGTGGCGGGGGGGGCCCCGGCCAGGGGGGAGCGCGAGCGGCGCTGCCGCTTCTGCCGAAGGGAAAATCCCTTTAAAATGAAAATATTTAAAAGGTTTTCGTTTTTTTTAATTAACTAAAAATTTATATTTCATAGAATTTTTTAAGGTTTTTTTTTTCCTGAAATATTTTTTTTCTAAAAACCCTTTTATATTTTTTAGGATTTTTTAAAATTATTTTCCTTAAAAATTATATATTTTAAAGTATTTTTTTACCTAAAAATTTATAATTTATATTGTTTTTAAAGGATTTTTTCCTCTAAAATAAATATTCTTAAAGGATTTTTTTCTTAAAACACTTTTATATTTTTTAGGATCCTTTTTCATTATTTTCCTTAAAAATATATATATATTTAAGATATTTTTTACCTAAAAATTTATATTTTCTATTGTTTCTAAAGGATTTTTTTCTGCTAAAATAAATATGCTTAAAGGATTTTTTTTCCTAAAACCCTTTTATATTTTTTAGGATTTTTTTTCCTAAAAAAGCTTTTTTAAAAGGATTTTTTTCCTAAAAAATCCTTTTTTAAAAAGGATTCCCCCCCCTAATTTTAGAGGGTTTTTTTTCCCCTAAAAACCCTTTTAGGATTTTTTTTTTCTAAAAAAACTCTTTTTAAAAACGAATTATTTTCCTTAAAAATATATTTTTAAGATTTTTTTAACCTAAAAAATTATATTTTCTCTTGTTTTTAAAGGATTTTTTCCCCTAAAATAAATATTTTTAAAGGATTTTTTTTACTAAAACCCCTTTTTTTAGGATTTTTTTCCTAAATAACCTTTTTCTGTTTTTTGGGGTTTTTTTAAAAATTTTTCCCTAAGAAACTCCCTTTTTAAAAGGATTTTTTGTTCCTAAAAAATATTTTTTAAGGATTTTTTTTTCGTAGAACCCCCATTTCTTGAAGGATTTTTTTTTCCTAAAAAAATATTTTAAGGGATTTTTTTCCCCTAAAATTAATTTTTTTTAAAGGATTTTTTTTTCCTAAATTATTTTTAAAGGAATTTTTTTAGAGGATTTAGAAAATCTTCCTCTTCATCCCAAATGTTTTTCTTTTGGGGATTTTGGGATTTGGGGTTTTGGGGATTTGGGGTTTTGAGGTTTTGGGGATTCGGAGTTTTGGTGTTTGGAGCATTTGGGATTCGGGGATTCGGGGATTTGGGGATTGGGAGTTTGGGGGTTTGGGAGTTTGGAGATTTTGGGATTTGGTGATTTGGGGATATGGAGGTTTGGGAGTTTGGAGATTTCGGGATTTGGGGGTTTGGGGATTCAGGGATTTCGTGTTTGGAGATTTTGGGATTTGGGGTTTTGGGGGTTCAGGGGTTTGGGGATTCTGGGATTTTGTGTTTGGAGATTTTGGGATTTGGGGTTTTGGGGGTTCAGGGGTTTGGGGATTCAGGGATTTTGTGTTTGGAGATTCTGGGATTTGGGGATTTGGGGATTCACGGTTTGGGGGATTTGGGGATTTGGGGATTCAAGGATTTGAGGTTTGGGGATTTTCGGATTTATGGGTTCGAGGATTCAGGAGTTCGAGGATTCAGGGATTTGGGGATTTGGGGATTCAAGGATTTGAGGTTTGGGGATTTTCGGATTTATGGGTTCGAGGATTCAGGAGTTCGAGGATTCAGGGATTTGGGGATTTGGTCTCTCTGGGTGCTGAGGGAGCTCAAGGAGTTTGAAAAACGCTCCCGGGAATCTTTTGGGATTTCCTGGGCAGCAGCAGGGGTGGGAGGATCCTGGAGGATCCCAGAGTTTTGGGGCTGAGATTGGGATGGGAAATGTTGGGATTGGAAATGTGGGATGGAAAATGTTGGATTGGGAAATGCTGGGTGGGAAATGCCGGATCAGGTTGGGAAGGGTTGGGATGGGAAATATTTGATGGGAAATGTTGGGTGGGGAATGCTGGATGGAGAATGTTGAATTGGGATGGGAAATGGGAGATGGGAGATGTCAGGTGGGAAATGCTGAGTGGGAAACGTTGGATGGGAAACGTTGGATGAGCAATGTGGGGTGGAAATGTTGGGATGGGATGGGAAATGTCAGACAGGAAATGTCTGATGGGAAATGCTGGGTGGGAAATGTTGGGTGGAAATGTTGGGGTGGGAAATGCGGGGTGGGAAATATCGGATTGGGAAATGCCAGCTCAGGTTAGGAAGGGTCAGGATGGGAAATGTTGGACAGGAAATGTGGGATGGGATGGGAAAGGTTGGATGGGCAAGGTTGGATGGGATGGGCAATGCCGGATCGGGTCATGCATGCATGGTTGGACAGTAAATGTTGGGTGGGATGGGCAATGCAGGATCAGGTTGGGAAGGGTCGGGATGGGGATGGGAAGGGTCAGGATGGGAAATGTTGGACAGGAAATGTGGGATGGGATTGGCAATGCTGGATGGGATGGGAAAGGTTGGATGGGCAAGGTTGGATGGGATAGGCAATGCTGGATCGGGTCATGCATGGTTGGGCAGGAAACGTTGGATGGGATGGGAAATGTTGGATGGGAAATTTTGGATGGGATGGGAAATGTTGGATGGGCAATGCTGGATGAGATGGGAAAGTTTGGATGGGAAATGTTGGACAGGAAAGGTTGGATGGGCAAAGTTGGATGGGATGGGCAATGCCAGATCAGGTTGGGAAGGGTTGGGATGGGGATGGGAAGGGTCAGGATGGGAAATGTTGGACAGGAAATGTGGGATGGGATGGGATGGGATGGGCAATGCCGGCTCGGGCTGTGAAGGTCCCTCCAAGGCCACCACCTCCCGAAGCCACCAGAGAAATCCCTGCAGGAGCCCCTGGGCTCTCCAGGCCCCTTTGGACACCACCCTGGGGAAATCCGGGAATGGCCAAATCCCAACCCAGCCCCAAACCCAGCCCCAAATCCCCCATCCCTGTCCAAGGGAACAAAATTCCCCCGGTCCCACCCCACCCCACCTTCCCCCAAATCCTCCTTGCTCGGCCCTAAACCGGAGAATTTGGAATTGCCTGGAATTGCCTGGAATTCCACCCTGATTCCAGGATATTCCAAGGAAATCCAAGAAATTCTGGGAAATTCAAGGAAATTCCAGGAAAATCCAGGAAGTTCTGGGAAATTCCAAGAAAATCCAGGAAAATTGAAGAAAATCCAAGGAATTCCAGGAAATTTGAAGAAATTCCAAGAAAATCCAGGGAATTCTGGGAAATTCCAGGAAATTCCAAGAGAATTCCAGGAAATAAAAAAAAAAAAAAAAGAGAGAAATACCAAGAAAATCCAGGAAATTCCAGGAAATTCCAAAAAAAATACTGAGAAAATCCACAAAAATCCAGGAAAATCCAAGAAATTCTGGGAAATTCAAGGAAATTGCAGGGAATTCCAGGACAACTCAAGAAATTCCAGGAAAGTCCAGGAAATTCAAGGAAATTCCAAGAAAATCCACGGTGTTCTGGGATATTCCAGGGAATACCAAAAAATTCCAGGAAATTCCAAGAAAATCTGAGAAATACCAAGAAATTCCAGGAAATCCCAGGAAATTAAAAAAAAACCTGAGAAAATCCACGAAAAAACAGGATAATCCAGGATATTCCAAGAAATTCTGGGAAATTCAAGGAAATTGCAGGGAATTACAGGAAATTCCAGGGAATTCCAAGAAAATCGGAGAAAATCCAGGAAATTCCACAAAATTCCAAAAAATTTCCAGGAAATTCCAGGAAAATCCAACAAAACCCAAGAAAATCCAGGAAATTCTGAGAAAAACCAGGAAATTCCAAGAAAATCCAAGAAATTCCAAGGAAGTCCAGGAAATTCAAGGAAATTCCAAGAAAAATCCAAGAAAATCCAGGAAATTTTAGGAAATTCCAGGAAATACCAAGAAATTATAAGAAATTCTGGGAAATTCCAATAAATTCCAGGAAATACCAGGAAGTTCCAAGGAATTCCAAGAAAATCTGGGAAATTCCAAGAAAATCCAGGAAATTTTAAGGAAATCCAAGAAATTTCAGGAAATTCCAGGAAACTCCAGGAAACTCCAAGAAATTCTGGGAAATTCAAGGAAATTACAGGAAAATCCAAGAAATTTCAGAAAAATCCAGGAAATTCCAAGAAATTCCAGGAAAATGTAAGAAAATCCAAGGAATTCCAGGAAAATCCAAGAAATTCTGGGAAAATCCAGAAAATTCCATTAAACCCCAGGAAATTCCAAGATAATCCAGGAAAATTTAAGAAAATCCAAGGAACTCCAGGAAATTCCGGGAAAATCCAAGAAAATCCAAGAAAATCCAGACAATCACATGAAATCCCAGGAAATAGCAAGAAAATCCGGGAAAATCCAGAATTTGGGATTCCGGAATTTGGGATTTTTTTCATTTTTTTTCTCCCCCAGTTCCCGTCTCCGCCTTCTGGGAAAATTTTTTGGGGAATTTTTGGAGGGAAAACGCTGCCGGAACTGGAAACAAAAAAATCCTTCAGGAGAGGAAAGAGTTAAATGTTCCCGGGAGCTCCTCGGGGACGGATTTGGGGTTTTTGGGGTCGGGTTTAGGGTTTTTTAGGAGCGGAAATGGCTTAAGGTGCCTGAGGTGTCCGGGAGCTCCTGACCGCGGGACTTGGGATCTTTAGGGTCGGGTTTAGGATTTTCAGGTGGAAAGGAAAGAGTTAAAGGTGCCTGGGAGCTCCTGACCGATGGATTTGGGGTTTTTGGGGCGAAGTTTAGGATTTTTTAGGAGGGGAAATGGTTTGCGGTGCCTGGGAGCTCCTGAGGGACGGATTTGGGATTTTGGGGTTGGGTTTAGGATTTTTAGGAGGAAGGGAAAGAGTTAAAGGCGCCGGGGATGCAGCAACGAACTTTGGGAGCTCCTGACCGCGGGATTTGGGATCTTTAGGGTCGGGTTTAGGATTTTTCAGGCGGAGAGGAAAGAGTTAAAGGTTCCTGGGAGCTCCTCAGGGACGGATTTGGGGTTTTTGGGGTTTTTTTAGGGTTTTTAGGAAGAGGGGAAATAGTTAAAGGTTCCTGGGAGCTCCTGACCGATGGATTTGGGGTTTTTGGGGCGGAGTTTAGGATTTTTTAGGAGGGCAAATGGTTTGAGGTGCCTGAGGTGTCCGGGAGCTCCTCAGGGACGGATTTGGGATTTTTAGGGTCGGGTTTAGGATTTTTCAGGCGGAGAGGAAAGAGTTAAAGGTGCCTGGGAGCTCCTCAGGGACGGATTTGGGATTTTGGGGTTTTTAGGAAGAGGGGAAATAGTTAAAGGTTCCTGGGAGCTCCTGACCGATGGATTTGGGGTTTTTGGGGTCGGGTTTAGGATTTTCCAGTAGGAAAGAGTTAAAGGCTCCGAGGATGCAGCAACGAACTTTGGGAACTCCCGACCGCGGGATTTGGGATTTTTAGGGTCGAGTTTCGGGTTTTTATGATTTTTTAAAGAGTTAAAGTTTCCTGAGCCGCACAGGGAACTCCGGGACTCCCCCTGACCGATGGATTTGGGGTTTTTAGGGCCGGGTTTAGGGTTTTTAGGCGGAAAGGAAAGAGTTAAAGGTGCCCGGGAACTCCTGAGGGACGGATTTGGAGTTTTGGGGCGGAGTTTAGGATTTTTTAGGAGGGGAAATGGTTTGAGGTGTCTGGGAGCTCCTGAGGGACGGATTTGGGGTTTTAGGGTCGGGTTTGGGGTTCTTAGGCGGAAAGGAAAGAGTTAAAGGCACCTGAGCTGCACAGGGAACTCCGGGAGCTCCGAACAGCGGGATTTGGGGTTTTTGGGGTCGGGTTTAGGATTTTCAGGCGGAAAGGAAAGAGTTAAAGGTTCCTGGGAGCTCCTGACCGATGGATTTGGGGTTTTTGGGGTCGGGTTTAGGATTTTCCAGTAGGAAAGGAAAGAGTTAAAGGCTCCGAGGATGCAGCAACGAACTTTGGGAACTCCCGACCGCGGGATTTGGGATTTTTAGGGTCGGGTTTCGGGTTTTTAGGATTTTTTAAAGAGTTAAAGTTTCCTGAGCCGCACAGGGAACTCCGGGACTCCCCCTGACCGATGGATTTGGGGTTTTTAGGGCCGGGTTTGGGGTTTTTAGGCGGAAAGGAAAGAGTTAAAGGTTCCTGGGATCTCCTGAGGGACGGATTTGGGGTTTTTGGGGCGGAGTTCAGGATTTTTTAGGAGGGGAAATGGTTTGAGGTGTCTGGGAGCTTCTCAGGGACGGATTTGGGATTTTGGGGTCGGGTTTAGGATTTTTAGGAGGAAGGGAAAGAGTTAAAGGCGCCGGGGATGCAGCAACGAACTTTGGGAACTCCCGACCGCGGGATTTGGGATTTTTAGGGTCGGGTTTAGGAATTTTTTAGGAGGAGAGGAAAGACTTAAAGGTGCCTGAGACTCCTGAGGGACAGATTTCGGGTTTTTGGGGTCAGGTTTAGGATTTTCAGGCGGAAAGGAAAGAGTTAAAGGTTCCTGGGGTCTCCTGAGGGTCGGATTTGGGGTTTTTGGGGCGGAGTTTAGGATTTTTTTGGGGCAGAAATGGTTTAAGGTCCCCGGGAGCTCCTCAGGGACGGATTTGGGGTTTTTAGGGTCGGGTTTAGGGTTTTTTAGGATTTTTTGAAGAGTTAAAGGTGCCCGAGCTGCACAGGGAACTCCGGGACTCCCCCTGACCGCGGGATTTGGGGTTTTTGGGGTTGATTTTAGGTTTTTTTTTTTTTTTAGGATTTTTGAAGAGATAAAGGGATGAGAAAAACTCTGGGATTATTTTAAATCCAACCAAGAAAAGAAAAAGAAAAAAAAAGTAAAAAAAAATTTAAAAAATAAATAAAAAATAAAAATAAGAACAAGAATAAAAAGAAATAAAACCAAAAATCAATGTAAAAATAAAAAAATCAAAGTAAAAGTAAAAAGAAATAAAATAAAAAAAATTAAAAGTAAAAATTAAAATACAAATTAAAAAAAAAAAAGAGGAAGAGGAGGAGCAGGAGCCTGGATGAGAAAAAATTCGGGATTATTTCAAAGCAAATCAAGAAAATAAAAATAAAAATAAAAATAAAAATAATGAAATAAAAATAAAAATAAATTAAAAAAATAAAAGGAGGAGGAGGAGGAACTTGAGGAATTCGGGAGGAGAAAAATCCGGGATTATTTTAAATCCAACCAAGAATAGAAAAATACAAAATAAAAAATAAAAAAATAAAAAAATAAAACCAATAAATAATAAATAATAAATAACAAATAATAAATGAATTAAAAATGAAAATAAAAATTAAAAATAGTATAAAATAAATAATAAAGAATAAATAAAAAATAAAAATAAAAATTAATGAAGAATAAATAAATAATGAATAAATAACAAATAAAAATAAAAATAAAAATAAATTTAAAAATTATTAAAAATATAAAAATAGCAAAAATAAAAATAAGAAATAAAAAAATAAAAATAAATAAAAATATAAATAAATAAAAAAGGATAAAAATATAAAAACAGCAAAAATAAAAATAAAATAAAAAGTAAAAAAATAACGAGCAAAAACGAAAATAAAAAATAAAAGAATAACAATAAAATAATTAAAAAATAAAAATCTTAATTTTTATTAATAAAGCAATTAAAATAATTATTTAAAAAATAATAAAAATAATAATAAAAAAAAATTAAAAAATTAAAAAAAAAATAAAACCCCAACCCCCAAGCGAGGCAGAGCAGGAGCAGCCGGGCCCTTTGGAAAACCCCAGGTGCCCAAACCCCCGGGATTATTTCCCAAACCCCAAAAACCCCAAACCCCAAAGCGGCCCCGAACAAAGGGAGGAAGAGGAGGAGCAGGAACTGCGGCCTCGGCAGCCGCTCCCGGGGCCGGGAGGCGAAATCCCAGCGCTCCCCGCCCGAATCCCCCGCGCCAGGTAAAGCCGCAAAATTGACTTTTTTAGGGCTTTTGCCGCTCCAAAAAATCTCCATTTTTGTGGTTTTTTTTCTCGCTCCGGAATCCTCTTATTTGTTTGTTTGTTTGTTTGTTTATTTGTTTATTTCCTCGCTCCAAAAATTATCATTTTTAGGGTTTTTCCCTCTCCGAAAATCACAACTTTTGGGGTTTTTCCTGCCCCGGAAAATCTCAATTTTTTGGAGTTTTTTTCTCGCTCCGGAATATTTTTTTTAACTTTTTTTTTTTTTTTTTTTTAAATTTTCTCCCTCCAAAAATCTCATTTTTAAGGGTTTTTCTCGCTCCGAAATGCTCAATTTTAGGGCTTTTCCGTCTCTGTGAATCTCAACTTTTGGGGGTTTTTCCTGCCCCGAAAATCTCAATTTTTAAAGATTTTCCTGCCCCGAAAAAACTCAATTTTTGGGGGATTTTTTCTCGTTCCGGAATCTTTTTTTTGTTTTAATATTTTTATTATTATTATTTATTTTCTCGCTCCAAAAATCTCAATTTTTTAGGATTTTCCCGCTCCGAAATGCTCAATTTTGGGGGCTTTTCCCTCTCCGAAAATCTCAACTTTTTGGGGTTTTTCCTGCCCCGAAAATCTCAAATTTTTGGGTTTTTTTCTCGCTCCAGAATATTTTTTTAAAATAATTTTTTAAAAATTATTATTATTTATTTTCTCGCTCCAAAAATTGCAAGTTTTTAGGATTTTCCTGCCCCGAATATCTCAATTTTGAGGGGATTTTCTCGCTCCAAAAATCTCATTTTTTAGGGCTTTTCCCTCTCCGAAAATCTCAATTTTTAAAGATTTTCCTGCCCCGAAAATCTCTCATTTTTGGGGTTTTTCTCGCTCCGAAATCCTAATTTTTGGGGGCTTTTTCCGCCCCGAAAATCTCAAATTTGGGGGCTTTTCCTTCTCCTAAATTCTCAAGTTTTGGGACTTTTCCCTCTCCGAAAAGCTCAAATTTTTTTGATTTTCCTGCTCCAAAAATCTCATTTTTGGAGCTTTTCTCGCTCCAAAAATATAAATTTTTTTTTTGCATTTTCCCTCTTCGAAATCCTCAACTTTTAGGATTTTCCCGCCCCGAAAATCTCGATTTTTGGGGCTTTTTTCACCCCTAAATTCTCATTTTTGGGGGATTTCCCCGCTCGGTTTCCGGGCTCGCTTTGTTTTCTTCCGCAGGAAACTCGGGAATGTTTCTCCCGGGCTAAAACCGCGCTCAAAACCCGGCCTGGATTTTCCCGGGATTTTCCGAATTCCCTCCAGAAATTCCCATTTTTATTTATTTATTTTTTTAAAAAAATCTTTTAAAGCGAAATTCTTTAGTTTTTTTTTTAATTTTTATTAATTTTTTAGTAACAATTATAATTATTTTATTATAATAATTAGAAATATTTGAATTGGAATGATTTGAATTGGAATGATTTGAATTGGAATGATTTGAATTGGAATTATTTGAATTGGAATGATTTGAATTAGAATTATTTGAATTAGATTTATTTGAAGTATAATTATTTGAATTATAATTATTTTATTATCATTGATAACGATTTTAGAAGATTTTTTTTTTAATTTAAAAAGAATTTCATTCCCCCCTCAAAAAAAAAAAAATTAAAAAAAAAAATTGAATTGGCCCGGGGGGATTTAAACCCAGCCTGCCGGGTTTAAGCTTTGTTTAATCCAACCCTGCCGGGTTTAATCTTTAATCCGGAGCTAAAACCGGCTCCCTAAACTCGGTTTAGCGGGGAGGCAATCCCGGGAAAAGCCGGGATACCAGGCTCAGGATTAAGGGAAAAGCGGCGCTTTGGGGGCTCCGGGAAACAACAACAACGGCAGGCCGGGCTTAAACCTGGTTTTAATTGGGGGCCGGGCTTAAACTCGGGTTTAATTCAGGGCTGGGTTTCAATTGGGATTTAATTTGGGGCCGGGCTTAAACTTTGGTTTATTGTGGCTGGATTTAAACCTGGATTTAATTTGGGGCTGTGGGTTTAAACTCGGGTGTAGTTTGGGGCTGGGTTTAAACTTTGGTTTAATTCAGGGCTGGGTTTAAATTGGGATTTAATTTGGGGCCGGGCTTAAACTTTGGTTTACTGCGGCTGGATTTAAACCTGGATTTAATTTGGGGCTGTGGGTTTAAACTGGGGTTTAGTCTGGGGCTGGGTTTAAATCAGATTTAAATTGAGGCTGGGTTTAATCTTTGGTTTAATTCAGGGCTGGGTTTAAATTCGGGTTTAGTTTGGGGCCGAGTTTAAGCCTGGATTTAATTGGGACTGGGTTTGAACTCGGGTTTAGTTTGGGGTGGGGTTTAAACTTTGGTTTAAGTTTGGACTGGGTTTAAATTTGGGGTTAATTTGGGGCTGGGTTTAAGCTTTGGTTTAATTCAGGGATGGGTTTAAACTCGGGTTTAGTTTGGGGCCAGGTTTAAACCTGGATTTAATTGGGACTGGGTTTAAACTGGGGTTTAAACTTTGGTTTAACTTCGGTCTGGGTTTAAATTTGGGGTTTAGTTTGGGGCTGGGTTTAAACTTTGATTTATTGGGGCTGTGGTTTAGACTTTGGTTTCGTTTGGGCTGGGTTTAAATTTGTGGTTAATTGGGGCTGGGTTTAAATTGGGATTTAATTGGGGGTCGGGTTTAAACTTTGGTTTATTGTGGCTGGGTTTAAACCTGGATTTAATTCGGGGCTGTGGGTTTAAACTGGGGTTTAGTTTGGGGCTGGGTTTAAGCTTTGGTTTAGTTTGGGGCCAGGTTTAAACTTGGATTTAATTGGGACTGGGTTTGAACTGGGGTTTAGTTTGGGGCAGGGTTTAAACTGGGGTTTAGTTTGGGGCAGGGTTTAAATTGGGGTTTAAACTTTGGTTTAACTTGAGACTGGGTTTAAATTTGGGGTTAATTTGGGCCTGGGTTTAAGCTTTGGTGTAATTTAGGGCTGGGTTTAAATTTGGGGTTTAGTTTGGGGCTGGGTTTAAATGCAGATGTCATTCAGAGTTTAATGATGGTTTCATTTAGGGCTGGAGTTAAAGTGGGGTTGAATTTAGAGCTGGGCTTAAGCTGTGGTTTAAGCTTTGGTTTAGTTTGGGGCTGGGTTTAAATTGGGGTTTAATTTGGGCTGGGTTTAAACCTGGATGTCATTCGGAGCTGAGTTTAATCTTTGGGTTAATTCAGGGCTGGAGTTAAACTGGGGTTGAATTTAGGGCTGGGCTTAAACTGGGGTTTAGTTGAGGGCCGGGTTTAAACTTTGATTTATTTGGGCTGTGGATTAATCTTTGGTTTAATTTGGGGCTGGGTTTAAAGTTTGGTTTCGTTTGGGGCGGGGTTTAAACTCGGGTTTAATTTGAGGCTGGGTTTAAGCTTTGGTCTAATTGGGGGCGGGGTTTGAGCTGGGCTTTCTTTAGGCCTGGCCTAAAGCTGAGGCTTTAGAGAAAATCCCTTTGAGCCTGGAATTGCTGGGGAGGAAAATGGGAATTTCCGGGTGGGACTCATCCCCAATTTCCCAGGGTTTAATTAATTCCCAAATTTCCCAGGGTTTTAACGAATTCCCAATTTCCCAGGGATTTAATGAATTGCCAATTTCCCAGGTTTTAATTAATTCCTGATTTCCCAGGATTTTAATTAATTCCCGATTTCCCGATATTTTAATGAATTCCTGATTCCCCAGGATTTTAATTAATTGCCGATTTCCCAGGATTTTGTTTCATTCCCAGGATTTAATGAATTCCCAATTTCCCAGCGATTTTATTAATTCCCAATTCCCAGAATTAAATTAATTCCCAATTTCCCAGGATTTTAATTAATTTCCCAGGATTTTAATTAATTCCCGTTTCCCCTGGATTTTAATTAATTCCCAGTTCCCCAGGATTTAATTAATTCCCAAATTCCCAGGATTTTGTTTCATTCCCAGGATTTTAATTAATTCCCAATTTCCCAGGATTTAATGAATTCCCAATTCCCCAGCATTTTAATGCATTCCCTATTCCCCAGGATTTTAATGAATTCCCCAGCATTTTAATTAATTCCCCGTTTAATTTCCCAATATCTTAATTAATTCCCAATTCCCCAGGATTTTCCCCATTCCCAATTCCTCAGGATTTAATGAATTCCCCAGCATTTTAATTAATTCCCGATTCCCCAGCATTTTAATTAATTCCCAATTTCCCCAGCACTTAATTAATTCCTGATTTCCCAGCGTTTTAACGAATTCCCCATTCCCCAGGATTCTGTTTAATTCCCAGTTCCCCAGGATTTTAATTCATTCCCCAGGATTTTTAACTCATTCCCAATTTAATTCCCCCGGATTTAATTAATGTCCCGGATTAATTAATGCCCCACTCCCCCGTGTTCCGCAGGCCATGTCCCTGGCGGGGCTCTTGGAGTCGCTGCTGCGGGCGGAGGAGACGCTCGGCGCCCGCCTGGCCCGGCTGCAGCTCCGCGTCCTCGGGCCCCTGGAGCGGCTGCTGCCCCGGGGTACGGGGCCGGGGATTTTGGGGGGGGGATTTTGGGGGATTTTATGGGATTTTTGTGGGATTTTAATGGGAATTTTATGGGAATTTTCTTGGAATTTTGTGGGAATTTTCTTGGAATTTTGTGGGAATTTAGCGAGATTTTTGTGGGAATTTTGTGGGAATTTTCTCAGAATTTTATAGGAATTTAGCGAGATTTTAATGGGAACTTCACGGGGATTTTTGCGGGATTTTTGCAGGGGTTTTGCGGGGATTTTGTGGGAATTTTGCGGGCATTTTCTCAGAATTTTATGGGATTTTTGCGGGACTTTTCTCGGACCTTTCTCGGATTTTTATGGGATTTTTGCAGGATTTTAATGGGATTTTTGCGGGATTTTTATGAGAATTTTCTTGGAATTTTCTCGGAATTTTATGGGATTTTGGTGGGATTCTTATGGGGATTTTGTGGGAATTTTCTGGGAATTTTCTCAGAATTTTTGTGGGATTGTAATGGGATTTTTGCGGGATTTTTGCGGGAATTTTCCAGGAATTTTCCCAGAACTCTGTGGGAATTTTCTCAGAAGTTTCCTGGAATTTTCCCAGAATTTTGTGGCAATTTTCCTGGAGTTTTCTGGGAATTTTGTAGGAATTTTTGCTTTTTTCCCCAATGATTTCATTTTTTCCAGCCAAAACAACTCCACAAACTCCGAAAATTCCTGGAATTTCCCCTTTTTCTCATCCATTTTTCTCCTTTTTTTTCCCCCCAAATTCTTCAATATATTCCCAAAATTCCCAGAATACCCCAATTCCAGATCAGATTTTCCCCATTTTTGTCGAGAATTTTCCGGGACTTTTCCGGGACTTTTCCAGGACTTTTCTGGGGCTTTCATTGGAATTTTTTTGGAATTTTGTAGGAATTACTTTGTGGGAATTTCCCCAGAATTTTGTAGAATTTTTCTGGGAATTTTGTGGGAATTTTTTGCCTTTTTTCCCCAATGATTTCATTTTTTTCCAGCCGAAACAACTTCACAAACTCCGAAAATTCTCAGAATTTTTCCTTTCTCACCCATTTTTCCCATTTTTCCGTCGGCAGAGCCACAGAAACTGCGGGCTCAGGAGCTCCCGGCGCCTCTGGGATTTCCCTTGCCCAGAAACATTTTCCCTTTTTTTTTGTTCTCCGTTTTCCCAAATGATTTCGTTGATGAATTCAGGAAATTCCCAGAATTTCTCCATTTCCAGACCACATTTTCCCCATTTTTGTAGGGATTTTGTGGGAATTGTGTAGGAATTTGGGGGGATTTTTTTCCAGAATTTTCCCAAAATTTTCTTGGAATTTTGAGGGAATTCCGTAAGAATTTTGTGGGGAATTTTGTGGGAATTCTGTGGGAATTTTCCCGAATTTTTCTTGGTATTTTGAGGGAATTCTGTAAGAATTTTGTGGGAATTTTCTCAGAATTTTCTCGTAATTTGGTGGGAAATTTTTAGTAGGAATTTCATGGGAATTTCATGGGAATTTCATGGGAATTTCATGGGCATTTTGTAAGAATTATTTTGGGGGGAAATTTGTGGCAATTCTCCTGGAGTTTTCTGGGAATTTTCTGGGAATTTTTCCTCTTTTTTCCCAATTATTTGATTTATTCCAGCCAAAACAACTCCGCGAGCTCTGAAAATTCCCGGAATTTCTCCTTTTCCTGCTCCATTTTTCCTGGTTGTTTTCCTGCCTTTTTTTCCCCAAATTCTTGTATTTATTCCCAAAATTCCCGGAATTTTTCCTTTCTCACCCGTTTTTCCCGTTTTTCCCCCCGGCAGAGCCGCAGGACCCCCAATCCCAGGAGCGCTCCCGGCGGCTGCGGCTGCTCCGCGAGCGCTTCCGGAGCCTTTGGGATTTCACGGAGGAGAATTCCCGGAGCCTGAGGGGGAGGAGCTCCCGCGGCTGCCTCCGGGATTTCCACCCCCTGGCCCGGGGGGAAACCTTCCTGGGCCTCTACATCCAGTGAGGGCGGCGGGGAAATTGGGGGAATTCCGGGGAAAATCAGGGAAAATCGGGATGGGGTTGGTCAAAATTGGGGGGATTTCGGGGAATTTTTGGGAAAATTGGGGGAATTTTTGGGAAAATTGGGGGAATTTTTGGGAAAATTGGGACGGGGTTGAACAAAACTGGGCGGATTTCTGGAAAAATTGGGGAAATTGGGGTGGGGTTGGTCAAAATTGGGGGAATTCTTGGAAATTTTTGGGAAAAATGGGATGGGATTGATTAAAATTGGGGGAATTTCTGTGAATTTTTGGGAAAATTGGGATGGGATTGGTTCAAATTGGGGGAATTTTTTGGAATTTTTGGGGAAATTGGGGGAATTTCTGGGAAATCGGGATGGGTTTGGTCAAAATTGGGGGGATTCTTGGGAATTTTTGGGAAAATTGGGAGAATTTCCAGGAATGTCTGGGAAAATTGGGATGGGATTGATCAAAATTGGGGGAATTTTTGGGAAAATTGGGACAGGGTTGGACAAAATTGGGGGATTTCTGGAAAAATTGGGGAAATTGGGGAGAGGTTGGTCAAAATTGGGGGGATTTCGGGGAATTTTTGGGAAAATTGGGATGGGGTTGATGAAAATTGGGGGAATTCCAGAGAAAATTGCGATGGGATTGATCCAAACTTTTGGGAAAATTTCCGGAAAATCAGAGAAAATTGGGATGGGGTTGGTCAAAATTGGGGGGATTTCAGGGAATTTTTGGGAAAATTGGGACGGGGTTGGACGAAATTGGGGGGATTTCTGGAAAAATTGGGGAAATTGGGGTGGGGTTGGTCAAAATTGGGGGAATTCTTGGAAATTTTTGGGAAAAATGGGATGGGATGGATTAAAATTGGGGGAATTTCTGGGAATTTTTGGGAAAATTTGGATGGGATTGATCAAAATTGGGGGAATTTCTGGGAATTCTTGGGGAAATTGGAATTTCTGGGAAATCGGGATGGGTTTGGTCAAAATTGGGGGGATTCTTGGGAATTTTTGGGAAAATTGGGAGAATTTCCAGGAATGTCTGGGAAAATTGGGATGGGATTGATCAAAATTGGGGGAATTTTTGGGAAAATTGGGACGGGGTTGGACGAAATTGGGGGGATTTCTGGAAAAATTGGGGAAATTGGGATGGGGTTGGTCAAAATTGGGGGGATTTCGGGGAATTTTTGGGAAAATTGGGATGGGGTTGAATAAAAATGGGGAAATTTCTGAGAAAATGAGGTGGGATTGATCCAAACGGGAAAATTTTGGGAAAATCAGAGAAAATTGGGATGGGGTTGATCAAAATGAGAGAATTCCTGAAAAATCGGGGAAAATCGGGATGGGTTGGCCAAAATTGGGGGGATTCTTGGGAATTTTGGGGAAAATTGGGAGAATTTCCAGGAATGTCTGGGAAAATTGGGATGGGATTGATCAAAATTGGGGGATTTTTTGGGAAAATTGGGATGGGATTGGTTCAAACTGGGAGAATTCCAGAGAAATATGGGGGAAATTGGGATGGGATTGATCAAAATTGGGGGAATTTCTGGGGAAAATTGGATGGGATTGGTTCAAATTGGGGGAATTTTTGGAAAAAATTGGGGAAATTGGGGTGGGGTTGATCAAAACTGGGGGAATTTCTGGGAATTTTTGGGAAAATTGGGGGAATTTTGGGGAAATTGGGATGGGATTGGTTCAAATTGGGGGGATTCCAGGGAAAATCAGAGAAAACTGGGGTGGGATTGATCAAAATTGGGGGAATTTTGGGGAATTTTTGGGAAAATTGGGATGGGGTTGGTCAAAACTGGGGAAATTTCTGGGAAATTGGGGAGGGGATTGAGCCAAACTGGGAGAATTTTGGGGAAAATCATTCAGAAAACGGCGTTTTTCTGGGAATTTTTGGGATTTGCTGGGAGATTTTGGGATTTATTGGGAATTTTCTGGATCTGTTAGGAAAGGGTGGGATTTCTTTGGGAAATGTGGGATTTTGGTGGGAATTTGGGATTTGCTGTGAATTTTGGGGATTTATTGGGAAAATTTGGGATTCTTTTTGAAAATTAGGGATTTTCTGGGAAAATTTGGGGATTTTTTTTGGGTTTTCTTGGAAAATTTGGAATTTCTTTGGAAAAATTGGGATTTATTAGAAAATTTGAGGATTTTTTGTTTTTTGGAAAGTTTGGGGTTTGGTTGGGGAATGTGGAATTTCCTGGGAAAATATGGGATTTGCAGGGAATTTATGGAAATCGTTGGGAAAATTTGGGTTGTTTTTTTTTTTTTGAAAATTTGGGTTTTTTTTAAAATTTGTGATTTTCTGGGAATTTTTTGGGATTTGCATGGGAAATGTGGGATTTTGGGGGGAAATTTGGGATTTGCTGGAAGTTTTTGGGATTTGCAGGGAAAATTTGGGATTTCTTCGGGAAATGTGGGATTTTGGTGGGAAAACTTGGGATTTGTGGGATTATTGGGAAAATATGATTTTTTTTCGTAAATGTTGGGATTTTTGGGGGAAAATTAGGGATTTTCTGGGAAAATTTGGGGATTTTTGGGGGAATTTTTGGGGTTTTCTTGGAAAATCCGGGATGTGCTGGGAAAACAGAATTCCCTGGAATAATTCCAGGATTTTTTGGGGAATTTCTGCTGCAGGAGAACGCAGCTCTCAGAAGAAAACCCTGAAAATAATTTTTGGGGGAAAAAAAAAAAAAAACCAAAAATTCCTTTGTGGGATTTCAGGGAATTCCCCCAGGATTCGGGACCTGGGAATTGATTTTTTTTTTTTTAATTATTTTTTTGGTTTTTCCAGGTATTTCATCACCTTGGGCAACTTCCTGGTGCTGCCAGGATTGGAGCAGGCGGCCAAGGGCAAGAGGTGAGAAATTTTGGGAAATTTTGGGAATTCTTTGGAATTTTTTGGAATTTTTTTGGAATTTTTTGGAGTTTTTCGGAATTTCTTGTGAAATCTTGAGAGTTTTGGGGAATTCTTGGGAATTTTTGAAAGATCTTGGGAATTTTTGGGAATTTTTGGGATTTTTTTTTTTAATTCTTAGGAGATTTTGAGAATTCTTGGGAAATCTTGGGAATTTGGGGGAGTTTTTGGGAATTCTTGAGAATTTGTGGGAGTTTTTGGAATTTTTGGGGAATTCTTGGGGATCCTTGGGAGTTTTTGGGAATCCTTGGGAATTCTTGAGATTTGGGGGCATTTTTGGGGCATTTTTTGGGATTTTTTTGGGATTTCTTGGGAATTCTTGGGAGTTTTGGGGGATTTTTGGGAAATTCTTTGGAATTCTTGGGAATTTCTTGGAATTCTTGGGAAATCTTAGGGAAGAGATGGGAATCAGGCTCAGAATTCCCATTTATCCCAGATTTTTCTGGAAGCAGGGAACAAAAACAAGAATTTTTAAGGAGCTGGGAACTTGGGATTTGAGGATTTAGGGAAGGGGTTGGAATCTCAATGGGAATTCTGTTTAATCCTGGATTTTTCCAAAATTAAATGCAATTAAATTAAATTAAGTGGAATTAATTAAATGGAATGGGAGTCTCAGTGAGAATTCTCATTCATCCTGGATTTTTCTAGAATTAAATGGAACTAAATTAAATGGAATTAATTAAACAGAATGGGAATCTCAGTGGGAATTCCCATAAATCCCAGATTTTTCTGGAAGCAGGAAACAAAAATGGGAAATTTTAAGGAGCTGGGAACTTGGTATTTGGGATTTAAGGAAGGGGGGATGGGAATCAGGCCAAGAATTCCCATTTATCCCAGATTTTTATGCAATCGAGGAATGAAAATGGGAAATTTTAATGGATTGGAAATTCAGAATTTGATGATTTAGGGAAGGGATGGGAATCAGGCTGGAAATTCCCATAAATCCCAGATTTTTCTGGAAGCAGGGAACCAAAATGGGAATTTCTAAGGATTGAGAACCTGGGATTTGGGATTTAGGGAGAAGATGGGATTGGAGAGAGGCTGGGAATTCCCACAAATTCCAGATTTTTCTGGAAGCAGGGAACGAAAATGGGAATTTTTAAGGAGCTGGGAATTTGGGATTTGAGGATTTAGGGGAGGGGTCGGAATCTCAGTGGGAATTCTGTTTAATCCCAGATTTTTCCAGAATTAAATGGAATTGAATTAAATTCAATGGAGTTAATTAAATGGAATGGGAATCTCAATGGGAATTCCCATTCATCCTGGATTTTTCTGGAAGAGGGGAATGAAAATGGGAATTTTTAAGGAGCTGGGAACTTGGGATTTGGGATTTAAGGAAGGGGGGATGGGAATCAGGCCAGGAATTCCCATTAATCCCAGATTTTTCTGGAAGCACAGAACAAAAATGGGAATTTTTAAGGATTGAAAACCTGAAATTTGAGGATTCAGGGAACGGGGGGCGGGGGGAAGAAAAAAACCCAAAGCAGAGAAAAACCAAAGCTTGGGAATTCCGGGGCCGAGCCCTGGGATTTTCCGCTCATTCCCGATTTCCCAGCGAGGCCTGGAAGGAGCTGCTGCGGGAATTCCCCGAATCCCGGCGGGATTTGCCGCCGGAGGAGGCGCCGGGGCCGCTCCTGCTCTCCCTGCTCCAGGAACCTTTCCGGGCTCACCTGAGGAGCCACCTGGAGCTGCTGGAGCGGCTGCGGGAGCTGCTGCAGGAGGTGGGGACGGCTCGGGAATTCTTTCCGGAATCTTCTCCGGGAATGTCGGGGTTTGGGGAGGGAGAAGGTTGGAAGTTCGGGCTCGGGGCTGGGGGTGGGAAATGTTCCTGGGAATTTGAGGTGGAGGGTGGGAAATGTTCCTGAAAATCTGGCCTGGATCTCGTTTTTTAAATGTTCCCAAAATTCCAGCCGGGACTTTGATGAATATTCCCGAAAATCCGAGGTGGAGGTTGGGAAATATTCCTGGAAATCCAGCTTGGATCTTGTTTTTTTTAAATATTCCCAAAAATCCAAGCTGGACATCGATGAATATTCTCAAAAATCCAAGCTGAATCTCCCTCATTCCCGGATGGACACGATGCCAAAAATTCCCTAAAAATCCAGCCTGGATCTCCTTTGCTGAATATTCCCAAAAATCCAGTCTGGACTTTGATAAATATTCCCGAAAATCTGAGGTGCAGGTTGATAAATATTCCCTAAAACCCAACCTGGATTTCCATTGCTGAATGTTCCCAAAAATCCAACCTGGATATTAATAAATATTCCCAAAAATCCAGCCTGGGCTTTGATAAATATTCCTGAAAATCCAGCCTGGATCTCCCTCATTCCAGGATGGACACGATGCCAAAAAATTCCCTAAAAATCCAACCTGGATCTCCTTTGCTGAATATTCCCAAAAATCCAAGCTGAGCATGGATAAAGATTCCCAAAAATCCAAACGGGGCATTGTCAAATATTCCTGAAAACCCAGCCTGGACATTGCTGAATATTCCCAAAAATCCAAGGTGGACTTGGATAAATATTCCCTGAAATCCAACCTGGGCCTCCCCTGCCCCAGACCAGAATCATTCCCGGCTCTTTTCCACGTTTTTCCTGAAGTTTTCCACGTTTTTCCTGAAGTTTTCCACATTTTTCCTGGCTCTTTTCCATGTTTTCCCGGGATTCCCAGCGGGATGTGGTGGGCACAATGCAGTGGGAGCTGGGGAAGCTGCAATCCTCAGTTGTTCCTGAACTTCTCCATGTTTTTCCCGAATCTTTTCCACATTTTTCCCAGCTCTTTTCCATGTTTTCCTAGGATTCTCAGTAGGATGTGGTGGGAGTTGCAGAAGCTGCAATGCTGAACCACTCCTGATGCTATTCCATGTTTTCCCAGGGTCTTTTCCATGTGTTTCCCAGGATTCCCAGCGGGCGGTGCTGGGCCCTGGGGAAGCTGCAATCCCAAATCTTTCCTGAACTTTTCCATGTTTTTCCCGGCTCTTTTCCCTGTGTTTCCCAGGATTCCCAGCGGGATGTGGTGGCCGCGGTGCAGGGGGAGCGATCCCGGCTCATTCCTGGTGTTATTCCATGTCTTTCCCATGTTTTCCCATGTTCTTCCATGTTTTTCCCAGGATTCCCAGTGGGTGGTGGCAGTAGCTGGGGTAGCTCCAATCCCAGATCATTCCCGGTGTCATTCCCGGTGGTTTTCCCTGTTTTTCCATGTTGTTTCCCAGGATTCCCAGCGGGCGGTGGTGTTGGCAGTGCAGTGGGAGCAATCCCAGATCATTCCCGGTGTCATTCCCTGTGTTTTTCCCTGTTTTGCCATGTTTTTCCCAGGATTCCCAGCGGGGGGGTGTGGCTGTGCAGCGGAATCGTTCCCGGTGTTGTTCCCGGTGTCATTCCCGGTGTTTGTTCCCCAGGATTCCCAGCAGGCAGTGGTGTAGGCAGTCCAGTGGGAGCTGCGGGAGCTGCATTCCCGGTGTCATTCCCGGTGTTTGTTCCCCAGGATTCCCAGTGGGCGGTGGTGCTAGCTGGAGTAGCTCCAATCCCAGATCATTCCCGGTGTCATTCCCGGTGTTTGTTCCCCAGGATTCCCAGGATTCCCAGCGGGCGGTGGTGGTAGCTGGAGTAGCTCCAATCCCAGATCATTCCCGGTGTCATTCCCGGTGTTTGTTCCCCAGGATTCCCAGCGGGCGGCGGTGTGTGCAGTGCAGTGGGATCATTCCCGGTGTCATTCCCGGTGTTTGTTCCCCAGGATTCCCAGGATTCCCAGCGGGCGGTGGTGCTGGCGGTGCAGCGGGAGCTGCAATCCCGGTGTCATTCCCGGTGTTTGTTCCCCAGGATTCCCAGCAGGCAGTGGTGGTAGCTGGAGTAGCTCCAATCCTGGTGTCATTCCCGGTGTTTGTTCCCCAGGATTCCCAGGATTCCCAGCGGGCGGTGGTGCTGGCGGTGCAGCGGGAGCTGCGGAAGCTGGAGCGTTTCATCGCCCAGGCCCTGGGGGAGGCCGAGCGCACCCGGCAGCTCTGGAGAGCCCTGAGCCCCAAACTGACCGTCAGTGACCCCTGATAAGGGACAGACAGAGGGGTGATAAGGGTGGGCAGTTGATAAGGGTGGGGAGTTGATAAGGATGAGGAATTTAACATGGCCTGGGAATTTGATTTGGGATGTGGATTGATGTGGATTTGGCCTGGGAACTTGATGTGGATTGAGAATTTGATGTGGATCAGGGATTTGAAGTGGTGGGGAGTTTGATAAGGGTGGGGAGTTTGATAAGGGTGGGGAGTTTGATAAGGGTGGGGAGTTACATATGGGTTGGGAATTGATAAGGATGGGGAATTTGATAAGGATGAGGAATTTAACATGGATCAGGAATTTGATAAGGTGGGGAGTTTGATAAGGATGAAGAATTTGATAAGGATGGGGAATTGAACATGGATTGGGAGTTTGATAAGGATGGGGAATTTGAAGGGAGTTGGGGAGTTGATAAGGATGGGGAGTTGATAAGGATGGGGAGTTTGATAAGGACGGGGAGTTGATAAGGATGGGGAATTTAACACGGACGGGGAATTTGATGTGGATCGAGAATTTGATGTGGAACAGGGATTTGATAAGAGTGGGGAGTTTGATAAGGGTGGGGAATTTAACACTGACTGGGAATTTGATAAGGATGAGGAGTTGATAAGGATGGGGAATTTGAAGTGAGTTGGGGAGTTGATAAGGATGGGGAGTTTGATAAGGATGAGGAATTTAACATGGATTGGGAATTTGATAAGGGTGGGGAGTTTGATAGGGATGGGGAGTTTGATAAGGATGAGGAATTTAACATGGATCGGGAATTTGATAAGGGTGGGGAGTTGATAACGGTTGGGAATTGATAAGGATGGGAATTGATAAGGATGAGGAATTAAACATGGATCGGGAATTTGATAAGGGTGGGGAGTTTGGTAAGGATGAGGAATTTAACATGGATTGGGAATTTGATAAGGGTGGGGAGTTTGATAAGCGTGGGGAGTTGATAAAGTTGGGGAATTTGATCCGGGTCAGGAATTTGATCCGGGTCAGGAATTTGATCTGAGTCAGGAATTCGAGGCTGGGTTGGGAATTCGAGGCTGGAATTCAGCAGAGCTGGAACAGCTGCAGGAGCTCCCTGGGGCGTTATAGCCGAATTGTTCCCCCCACGTTTTTCACCGCAACCTCGAGCCAGCTGCTCCCTGCAGGGCAATTCCTGCCCGGAATTCCGTCCCTCTCCCCATTCCCGGTTTTTCCCTCCCGCTGCTCCAGGAGGTTCTGTGTGTCCCCGAGAGGCGGCTCCTGGAGGACAGCAGGGACCTCCCCATCGCCGCCGCCGGCGCCGCGCGCTCCCAGCGCCTCCTGCTCTTCGACGACGTCCTGGTGCTCGTCCAGGTGAGTCCAGATCCTCCTGGAGCCGCTGGGGAGGGAAATAATTCCCAAAAATTCCCATGGAAAGGCAGGAAGGACGGGAATTCCCAAAGGAACGGCAGGAAAATTCCCCTTTTTTGGTGTTGAACGCTCAGCGGAGTTTGGGAAAAGCTGGGAAAATTTGTCTGGGATCCATCCACGGATAGGATGGAAAGGGAGCTCCAAGCTGCTCCATTCCCATTCCACGGTTGCCACCATCCCAGGTTGCTCCGACCTCCCCTTGGACACTGCCAGGGATGGGGCGGCCACAGATCTCCGGGAATATTGGCTGGAATGGTTTGGGAATGGAGCCGTGGAATCCTGGGAGAGCTTCAGGAGCGGTCAAACAGGAACTTCCCACTTTTCCCGTGGTTTTTTTAATCTCCGAGGTCTCTCATCCCACTTCTCCTTTGGTTTTCCCATCTCCAGGGTCTCTCATCCCACTTTTCCAAAGGTTTTCCCATCTCCAAGCTCTCTCATTCTATTTTTCCCATCTCCAAGCTCTCTCATCTCATTTTTCCAAAGGTTTTTCCGTCTCCAAGGTCCCTCATCCCTCTTTTCCCATTTCCAAGGTTTCTCATCCCATTTTTCCAAAGGTTTTCCCATCTCCAAGCTCTCTCATCTCATTTTTCCATCTCCAAGCTCTCTCATCCCACTTTTCCTGTCTCCAAAAATATCTTCTCCCACTTTTCCCATGGATTTCCCGTCTCCAAGGTCTCTCATCCCATTTTTCCAAAGGTTTTTCCATTTCCAGGGTCTCTCATCCTTCTTTTCCCGTGGATTTTCCATCTCCAAGCTATCTCATCCCACTTTTCCCATCTCCAAAATCTCTTCTCCCACTTTTCCCGTGGATTTCCCATCTCCAAGGTCTCTCATCCCATTTTTCCAAAGGTTTTTCCATCTCCAGGGTCTCTCATCCTTCTTTTCCTGTTTTTTTTTCCATCTACAAGGTCTCTCATCCCATTTTCCCAGGGTTTTTCCATCTCCAAGCTCTCTCATCCCACTTTTCCTGTTTTATTCCATTTCCAGCTCTCTCGTCCCATTTTTCCCGTGGATTTTCCATCTCCAAGCTCTCTCATCCCATTTTTCCCATCTCCAAAATCTCTTCTCCCACTTTTCCTGTGATTTGTCCATCTCCAGGGTCTCTCATCCCAATTTTCCAAAGGTTTTTCCATCTCCAAGCTCTCTCATTCCA
Organism: Phylloscopus trochilus trochilus; assembly: GCA_016584745.2. NCBI lineage: Eukaryota > Metazoa > Chordata > Aves > Passeriformes > Phylloscopidae > Phylloscopus > Phylloscopus trochilus. Next base: position 1,266,282 of record WQNJ02000546.1, read on the forward strand.
TTTTTCTGCTGTTTTTCCCCGGAAAAAAAACGGGATTTTTTCCTGCCTCTCCAGCTCTGCCAGTCCCCAGACATTCCCAGCAAGAACAAAACCATTTTTTCCCACTTTTCCCATTTTTATTTTTAATTTTTTTATTTTTATTTTTATTTTTATTTTTATTTTTATTTTTATTTTTATTTTTATTTATTTTATTTTTATTTAATTTATTTATATGTATATGTATATTTATATTTTTTATTTAATTTGTTTTTTTAAATTTTTATTTATTTTTATTTAACTTATTTTTATTTTTTATGTTTTTATTTTTTATTTTTATTTTTTATCTATTTATTTTTATTTTTATTTTTATTTTTATTTTTATTTTTTATTTGTATTTTTATTTTTTATTTTCCCAGGGAAACAGCTTCCAGAGCTTCGATCTGAAGCTGGTTTGGGTGGATGAAAACGGCGCCGAGGAATCGGCTCCGGGGAGGTGAGTGAGGAATTCCCGCCGGGAGTTTCAAAAGAAAAATAATTAATAAATTTAAAAAGAAATATATTTTTTAAAAATGTTGATTTTTAATAATTATTAAAAATTTAATAATAACGTTTAAAAAATTATTAATAATAATGTTAAAAAATAAATAATATATTTAATCAATAACAACATTAAGTATTAATTAAATTAATTTCATTAAACAATATTAAGAGTAAAAGTTTTTTATCAAGATTTTAATAATAATATTAATTATTAATTAAATAATTTCAATTAAGCAATGTTAATATTAAAAATATCTTTATGTTAGAATTTTTAATAATAACATTTGTATTATTTAAATGAATAATCTTTTTCTAAATTAATAATTTATTTAATAAGAGATTAAATTTAATTGACGTTAATAATATATTTTTACATTTTATTAATTGAAATTATTAGTATATTTTTTAGATTCCTAATTAATTTTATTAATTAAAGAATAAAAATTCCGAGGTGGATGGGAGAATGATCCAAAGGGGTTTTTTTCCCAACTCCTTTCCGAGCGGTGGGGTTTGGGATTCGGGGATTTGGGGCTCAGCAGCTTGGGATTTGTTGTCGGATCGAAATTCCGGAATTCTTGAGGTGGGAAAAACTTCAGATTTACCATTTCCAAGGAAATCCTGGATTTTTTGGCTTCTTTTCTGAAAAAAAAAAATCCTGGATTTTCTGATCATTTTCCAAGGAAATCCTGGATTTTTTTGATCATTTTCTGAGAAAATTCTGGATTTTTTGATCCTTTTCCAAGAGAATCCTGGATTTTCTGATCATTTTCCGAGGACATCCTGGATTTTCTGATCATTTTTCCAAGGAAATCCTGGATTTTTTTGGTCCTTTTCCAAGGAAATCTGGGATTTTTTATCATTTTCCAAGGAAATCCTGGATTTTTTTGGTCCTTTTCCAAGGAAATCCTGGATTTTTTTGATCCTTTTCCAAAAAAACCCCGGATTTTCTGATCATTTTCTGAGGAAATCCTGGAATTTTTTTTATCATTATCCAAGGAAATCTGGGATTTTTTATCATTTTCCAAGGAAATCCTGGATTTTTTTGGTGCTTTATTCCAAGGAAATCTGGATTTTTTTGCTTCTTTTCTGAAAAAAAATCCTGGATTTTCTGATCCTTTTCCAAGGAAATCGTGGATTTTCTGTTCCTTTTCTGAGGAAAACTTGGATTTTTTTTATCATTATCCAAGGAAATCCTGGATTTTCCATGGAAATCTTGTATTTTTTATCATTTTCCAAGAAAATCCTGGATTTTTTGATCTATTTCCGAGAAAATCCTGGATTTTTGGCTTGTTTTCTGAAAAAAAATCCTGGAAAAGTTTTTTGAAACTCCCTGGGTAATTCTGAGGTCTGACCGTGTTTCCCAGGAGGGAAAAAACGAAATTAAAAGTAAAAAATTAAAATAAAAAGTAGAAATAAAAACCCCCCAAAAATACAAATGAAAACCCCTTAAAATGAAAAAGTAAAAATGAAAAGAATGAAAATAAAAGCTAAAAATATAAAATAAAAATAAAAGCTAAAAATAAAACCCAGAACTAAACCCGAAAAACTGCAAACGAAAAAAAAAAATAAAAACTGAAACCAAAAAGTAAAACTAAAAAAAAAACCCAAAAAAACTGAAAGCTCAAAAAATAAAAATAAAAACTAAAACTAAACACGGAAATAACAACTAAAAATTAAAAAAAAAATATTTAAAAATAATAATAAAAAAAGAACTAAAAAAAGGTAAACAATAAAAATGAAAAATTCGAATTAAAAATTAAAAGCTCCAGGAGCTCCAGGGGCGGAGCTGCTGCCCTGGGAATTTTGTTTCCCAAAAATTCCTTTTCCCCCCGCAGCTGCGGCCTGCGCGTCATCACCCCCGAGGAGACGCTGGAGCTCTCGGCCAGGGACCCCCAGAGCAAGGTCAGGAATTTGGGAATTCCGGCTCGGAGTGGGGGGTGGGAAGAGAAAGAATTCCAGGGTGGGAGGGGCTTGGGAATTTTGGCTGCGGCTCCAAGGAAATCCTGGAGGTTTGGCCCCTTTTGCAAGGAAATCCTGGAGTTTTGGGAATATTCAGCAAAGCAGATCCAGGTTGGCTTTTTGGGAATTTTTATCGATGTCTGGCTTGGATTTTTGGGAATATTTAGCCAAGGAGATCCAGGCTGGATTTTTGGGAATATTTATTCAATGTCAGGGTTGAATTTTAGGGAATATTTAGCAAGGGAGTTGGAGGTTGGATTTTTGGGAATATTTATCAATCTCTACGCTGGATTTTTGGGAATATTTAATAATGTGCAGCTTGGATTTTTGGGAATATTTATCAAAGTCCAGGCTGGATTTTTGGGAATATTTATCAATGTCAGGGTTGAATTTTAGGGAATATTTAGCAATGGAGATCCAGGCTGGATTTTCAGGAATCTTTATCAAAGTCCAGCTTGGATTTTTTGGGAATATCTAGGAAGGGATTCAAGTTTGGATTTTTGGGAATATTTCTCAATCTCCAGGCTGGATTTCCGGGACTATTTAAACACCACGTCCCTCCAAAAATGAGGGCAATCCCGCTTGGCTTTTGGGGAACGTTCATCAACACAAATCCCGCTTGGATTTTTGGGAATACTCAGCTTCCAGCAGAAACCCTCTGGAAGCCGCTTTGACGGGAGCCCCCAAGCTCCTCCGGTTGTCTCCGGTTGATTTTCCCGGGATCTTCTCCCATCCCCTGACTCTTCTCAAACTCAAATAACCAAAATTCCCAAGATTTTTATCGTGGTGCCTCTGCTTGATTTTCTTGGGATCTTCTCCCATCCCTTTGCTCTCCTCAAACTCAAATGACCAAAATTCCCAAGATTTTTGTTGCAGTGCCTCTGCTTGATTTTCCCGGGATCTTCTCCCATCCCTTTGCTCTCCTCAAACTCAACCAACCAAAATCCCAAAGGTTTTTGTCCCAGTGCCCACAGGTGGTGTGGTGCTGGAAACTGGAGCACTGCTTGATTTTCCCGGGATCTTCTCCCATCCCCTGACTCTTCTCAAAGTCAAATAACCAAAATTCCCAAGATTTTTATCGTGGTGCCTCTGCTTGATTTTCCCGGGATCTTCTCCCATCCCTTTGCTCTCCTCAAACTCAACCAACCAAAACTCCAGATTTTTATCGTGGTACCTCCACTCGATTTTCCCGGGATATTCTCCCAAAACCTGACTCTCCTCAAACACAACCAGACAAAATTCCCAAGGTTTTTGTCGCGGTGCCCGCAGGTGGTGTGGCACTGGAGCTCCAGTTGATTTTCCCGGGATCTTCTCTCATACCTTTGCTCTCTTCAAGCTCAACTGACCAAAATCCCAAAAATTTTTGTGCCAGTGCCTGCAGGCACTGGAAGCTCTAGCTCCTCTTCATTTTCCCGGGATCTTCTCCCATCCCCTGACTCTCCTCAAACACAACCAGACAAAACCCCAAAGATTTTTGTCCTGGTGCCCACAGGTGCTGGAACCTGGAGCTCCACTTGATTTTCCCAGGATCTTCTCCAATCCCTTTGGTCTCCTCAAACTCAACCAACCAAAACTCCAAAGATTTTTGTCGCGGTGCCTCCACTTGATTTTCCCGGGATCTTCTCCCATCCCCTGACTCTCCTCAAACTCAACCAACCAAAATCCCAAAGGTTTTTCTCCCAGTGCCCGCAGGTGGTGTGGTGCTGGAAGCTGGAGCACTGCTTGATTTTCCCGGGATCTTCTCCCATCCCCTGACTCTTCTCAAACTCAAATAACCAAAATTCCCAAGATTTTTATCGTGGTGCCTCTGCTTGATTTTCTTGGGATCTTCTCCCATCCCTTTGCTCTCCTCAAACTCAACCAACCAAAACTCCAAAGATTTTTGTCGCGGTGCCTCCACTCGATTTTCCCGGGATCTTCTCCCATCCCCTGACTCTCCTCAAACTCAACCAACCAAAACTCCGAAGATTTTTGATGCAGTGCCTCCACTCGATTTTCCCGGGATCTTCTCCCATCCCCTGACTCTCCTCAAACTCCACCAACCAAAATCCCAAATCCAGGTCGCGGTGCCTGCAGGCGGTGTGGCACTGGAGCTCCAGTTGATTTTCCCGGAATCTTCTCCCATCCCCTGACTCTCCTCAAACTCAAATGACCAAAATTCCCAAGGTTTTTGTCGCGGTACCTCCACTCGATTTTCCCGGGATCTTCTCCCATCCCCTGACTCTCCTCAAACACAACCAGACAAAATTCCCAAGTTTTTTGTCGCGGTGCCCGCAGGTGGTGTGGCGCTGGAGCTCCAGTTGATTTTCCCGGGATCTTCTCCCATCCCCTGACTCTCCTCAAACTCAACCAACCAAAATCCCAAAGGTTTTTCTCCCAGTGCCCACAGGTGGTGTGGTGCTGGAAACTGGAGCACTGCTTGATTTTCCCGGGATCTTCTCCCATCCCTTTGCTCTCCTCAAACTCAAATAACCAAAATTCCCAACATTTTTATCGTGGTGCCTCTGCTTGATTTTCTTGGGATCTTCTCCCATCCCTTTGCTCTCCTCAAACTCAACCAACCAAAATCCCAAAGGTTTTTGTCGCGGTGCCTGCAGGCAGTGTGGCGCTGGAGCTCCAGTTGATTTTCCCGGGATCTTCTCCCATACCTTTGCTCTCCTCAAGCTCAACTGACCAAAATCCCAAAGTTTTTTGTGCCAGTGCCTGCAGGCGCTGGAAGCTCTAGCTCCTCTTCATTTCCAGGGATCTTCTCCCATCCCCTGACTCTCCTCAAACACAACCAGACAAAATTCCCAAGTTTTTTGTCGCGGTGCTCGCAGGTGGTGTGGCGCTGGAGCTCCAGTTGATTTTCCCGGGATCTTCTCCCATCCCCTGACTCTCCTCAAACTCAACCAACCAAAATCCCAAAGGTTTTTCTCCCAGTGCCCACAGGTGGTGTGGTGCTGGAAACTGGAGCACTGCTTGATTTTCCCGGGATCTTCTCCCATCCCTTTGCTCTCCTCAAACTCAACCAACCAAAACTCCAAAGATTTTTGTCACGGTGCCTCCACTCGATTGCCGTGGGATCTTCTCCCATCCCCTGACTCTTCTCAAACTCCACCAACCAAAATTCCCAAGTTTTTTGTCGCGGTGCCCGCAGGCGGTGTGGCACTGGAAGCTGGAGCAGGCGGCGCGCCAGGCGCTCAACGGGAAGCGCGATTTCCCTCTCTGGGGCCGCAGCGGCGAGGGCGACCCGGCCCCGGCCCAGCGCTTCTTCAGCTACGCCTTCCGCGGCGAGGGACGGCTCCGCGGGGCCACCTACGAGGGACAGTGGCTCTGGGGGAAGCCCCACGGCAAGTAAGGAACCTTCTGGGCCCCTTTGCCAGGTGGGAAGGAGGTGGGAAGGGTCTTTGGGGCCCCTTTTCCAAGTGGGAATGAGGTTGGAAATGCTGGTTTGGTGTTACCGTGAAAGTTGGGAAAGATCTCCAACCCAGACATCTCCAGGTCACTTTTCCATGTGGGGATAATGTTGGAAGTGTCTCTTGGGCCTCTTTTCCATGTGGGAATGAGGTTGGAAGTGCTGGTTTGGTGTTACCATAAAAGTTGGGAAAGATCTCCAACCCAGACATCTCCAGGTCACTTTTCCAATTGGGAATGAGGTTGGAAGTGCTGGTTTGGAGATTCCGTGAAGGTTGGGAAAGATCTCTTGAGGTCAACCCACACTTCTCCAGGTCACTTTTCCATGTGGGAATGAGGTTGGAAGTGCTGGTTTGGTGTTACCATGAAAGTTGGGAAAGATCTCCAACCCAGACATCTCCAGGTCACTTTTCCATGTGGGGATAATGTTGGAAGGGTTTTTCGGGCCCCTTTTCCAAGTGGGAATGAGGTTGGAAGTGCTGGTTTGGTGTTTCCATAAAGTTTGGGAAAGATCTCCAAGGTCAACACAAACTTCTCCAGGTCCCACTTTTTCAATTGGGAATGAGGTTGGAAGTGTGAGTAAATCCCATATCCTATACCCTTTTCCAAGTGGGAATGAGGTTGGAAGTGCTGGTTTGGTGTTACCATGAAAGTTGGGAAAGATCTCCAACCCAGACATCTCCAGGTCACTTTTCCTGGTGGGAATGAGGTTGGAAGTGCTGATTTGGAGATTCCGTAAAGGCTGGGAAAGATTTCCAACCAAAACATCTCCAGGTCACTTTTCCAAAAGGGAATAAGGTTGGAAGTGTCTTTTGGACCTCTTTTCATTGTGGGAATGAGGTTGGAAGTGCTGGTTTGGTGTTTCAGTGAAGGTTGGGAAAGATCTCCAAGGTGAACCCAGACATCCCCAGGTCACTTTTCCAAGTGGGAATGAGGTTGGAAGTGCTGGTTTGGCATTTCTGTGGAGGCTGGGAAAGATCTCCAACCCAGACATCTCCAGGTCACTTTTCCAAGTGGGAATGAGGTTGGAAGTGCTGGTTTGGTGTTTCAGTGAAGGTTGGGAGATCTCCCACCCAAACTTCTCCAGGTCACTCATGAAGGGGCTGCTCCATTTCTGGGCAGCTCCACAGGGCCACCTGTGAGGGCCAGTGGCTCTGGGGGAAGCCCCGTGGCAAGTAAGGGACCTTCTGGGGCCACTTGTTTGGAGGGGGCATGTTTAGTATTTAATCCCATAATGTTTAACGTTTAATCCTATAACATTTAGTATTGAACCCCATCATGTTTGCTATTTAATCCTATAATGGTTAATCCCATCATGTTTAGTATTTAATCCTATAATGTTTAATCCCATCATGTTTAGTATTTAATCCCATAATGTTTAATGTTTAATCCTATAACATTTAGTATTGAACCCCATCATGTTTACTATTTAATCCTATAATGGTTAATCCCATCATGTTTAGTATTTAATCCTATAATGTTTAATGTTCAATCCTATAAAGTTAAATATTTAATTCTATAATGTGTAATACTTAATCCTATAATGTTTAGTATTTAATCCCATCATGTTTAATGTTTAATCCTATAACGTTTAATACTTGATTCTATAATGTTTAATATTGAATCCCATCACGTTTACTATAAAGTTAAATATTTAATTCTATAATGTGTAATACTTAATCCTATAATGTTTAGTATTTAATCCCATTATGTTTAATGTTTAATCCTATAACGTTTAATACTTGATCCTATAATGTTTATTATTGAATCCCATCACGTTTACTATTTAATCCTATAATGTTTAGTCCCATCGTGTTTAGTATTTAATCCTATAATTAGTTTTTAATCTCATAACATTTAGTATTTAATCCTATAATGTTCAATATTCAATCCTATGGTGTTTAATATTGAATCCTATAATGTTTAGTATTTAATCTTATAATGTTCAGTACTTAATCCTATAATGCTTAATATTCAATCCCATCATGTTTAGAATTTAATCCCATAATGTTTAATATTTAATCCTATAATGTTCAGTATTTAATCCTAGAATGTGTTATACTTAGTCCTATAATGTTTAGTATTTAATCCCATCATGTTTAGTATTTAATCCCATAATGTTTAATACTTGATCCTATAATGTTTAATATTTAGTCCTATAATGTTTAGTATTTAATCTTATAATGTTCAATACTTAATCCTGTAATGTTTAATATTCAATCCCGTCATTTTTAGTATTTAATTCTATAATGTTCAATATTTAATCCTATAATGTTTAATATTTAATCCTATAATGTTTAATAGTTAATCCTATAATGTTCAATATTTAATCCCATAATGGTCAATATCTAATCCCATAATGGTCAATATTTAATCTTATAATGTGTAATACTTAATCCTATAATGTTTAATATTTAATCCTATAATGTGTAATACTTAATCCTATAATGTGTAATACTTAATCCTATAATGTTTAATATTTAATCCCATAATGTTCAATATCTAATCCCATAATGGTCAATATTTAATCCTATAATGGTCAATATTTAGTCCTATAATGTGTAATACTTAATCCTATAATGTTTAATATCTAATCCCATAATGTTTAATATTTAATCCCATCATGTTTAGTGTTTAATCCCATAACGTTTTCCTGCCCCGGGATGAGCGGGAGGAACCCGTTCCATTCCCCAATCCCAAAAGTATTTTCTGGGGGTGCCGCCTCCTGCCCTCAGGCGCTGAATTAATGACCGGGAGTCGTTAACTCCAATTAAACCCAACCAGAGCTCCAGCCGGGAATTCCAGGCACTGGGAAAACAGCGAGCAGCTCCCATTCCCAAGGGATGGGGAATTCCATGGGTTCTGGGGGCTGGAAAAGGGATCCCAGGTGTGGCAACCCAGCCAGGAGAGCCGGGGAGTCCAGATATCTTCAGACACGGAATCCTGGGATGTCCTCAGCTGTGGAATTCTGGGATGTCCTCAGCTGTGGAGTTCTGGAATATCCTCAGACCTGGAATTCTGGAATGTTCTCAGCTGTGGAATTCTGGGATGTCCTCAGCTGTGGAGTTCTGGAATATCCTCAGACCTGGAATTCTGGAATGTTCTCAGCTGTGGAATTCTGGGATGTCCTCAGCTGTGGAATTCTGGAATGTCCTCAGCTGTGGAATTCTGGAATATCCTCAGACACGGAATTCTGGAATGTTCTCAGCTGTGGAATGGAAAAGGGATCCCAGGAGTGACAACCCAGCCAGGAGAGCCGGGAACAGTTACCGATGGTGAAATTCCCGCCCCGGGCTGGAGCCATTCCCGTCCCTCCCGCTCTCCCACTCCACCCACAGCCGGCGAGAGCCGGAACTGTGGCCTCATCCCAGAAAATCCCATTGCCAAGGGAATGACAAAACCCTGGAATGGTTTTGGGGTGGAAAGAGCTGAAGGATCCCATGGGCAGGGACCTCTCCCAGGTTGTTCCAGCTTGGCCTTGGACACTTCCGGAGATTCAGGGGCAGCCACAGCAAATCTGGGAATTCCAGCCCAGCCAGGAATTCCATCCCAACATTTAATCCAACCCCCCCTGTGGGTGGGTTTGACAAGAGATGGTGCCTTGGACACTTGCAGGGATCCAGGGGCAGCCACAGCTTCTGTGGGAATTCCAGCCCAGCCAGGAATTCCATCCCAGCCTAGAATTCCACCTCAAGGTTTAATCCAAACCCCCCTGTGGGTGGGTTTGACAAAAGATGGTGCCTTGGACACTTCCAGAGATCCAGGGGCAGCCACAGCTTCTCTGGGAATTCCAGCCCAGCCCGGAATTCCATCCCAAGGTTTAATCCAAACCCTCCTGTGGGTGGCTCTGACGGGAGATGGTGCAACACCCAAACCCTGCCCAGGCGGTTTGGCTTCCACCGGGGTGGTTGTTGTTGTTGTTGTTGTTGTTGTTCCCGACGCCTCCAGGGGAGCGGCTCCTTTCCGGCTTTTCCAGCTTTTCCAGAGGGTGGCTCGGTTGAAACGTTTCGGTGTTTGAATTCCGGAGCTGGGATGCGTCGGGAGATTTCCACGTCGGAAGGAATTTCCTTCGGCTCTGTGGGTGGGAGCGGCCGAAGGGGAGGAGGGAGCAGCTGGAGCCGAGCCGGGTTTTGGGTTTTGGGTTTTAGGAAAAGGTTTTTCCCACCAAAGGTGTCGGGCACGGAACGTTCCCCAGGGAACGGGGACATTCCCAAGGCTCCTCCAGGAGCTGGGACGGGGGGGATTGTTGGGATGTGGAGCTGAGCTTGACCCCTGTGAGTCCTTCCCACCGAGGGATATTCCAGAATTCCAGGTCTGAGGATATTCCAGAATTCCATGTATGAGGATATTCCAGAATTCCACAGCTGAGCATATTCCAGAATTCCACAGCTGAGGATATTCCCATATCCCATATCTAAAAATTTTGGGGTTTTGTTCTCTATCCTCTCTGTTCCCTGTCCTATATCCAAAAAAACTTTCGTTGGGATCTTTGATTTCCAGACATTTCCCTGACTTTCTGAATTCCGGGGATAAAAGTTTGGAGGTTCTGGGTTTGGATAAAGCCCAAGGAGGTTTGGGGAGCAGGGAAGGGAATTGTTCTCCACCAGGGCTTTTCCTCATCGGGCGGGATTAAACACTGAACATGATGGGATTAAATAGTAAACATTATAGGATTAAATATTGATCATTATAGGATTAATTACTAAACGTGATGGGATTAAACATTGAACATGATGGGATTAAGCATTAAACATTATAGGATTAAATACTGAACATGATGGGATTAAATACTGAATGTTATAGGATTACATACTAAACATTATGGAAGTAAATACTAAACATTATGTGATTAAGTTTTAAAAATGATTGGATTAAATACTAAAAAATTATGGGGTTAAATACTGAATATTGTAGGATTAAATATTGATCATTATGGGATTAAATATTGAACATTATGGGATTAAATACTAAACATGATGGGATTAAACATTATAGGATTAAATATTGAACATTATGGGGGTAAATACTAAACCTTATAGGACTGAATATTAAATATTATGGGATAAAATACTAAACATGGATTTAACACTAAACATAATGGGATTAAATACTAAACATTATAGGATTAAATATTGAACATTATGGGAGTAAATACTAAACATTATAGGATTAAATATTATGGGATTAAATACTAAACATTTTTGGATTAAATATAAACATTATGGGATTAAACATTAAGCATGATGGGATTAAATACTAAACGTGATGGGATTGAACACTAATCATTGTGGGATTAAATCCTGCCCCTGAAAATTTGCCCTGGAGAAAATCTGGGAATGGTTGATCCAGTTCCAACCTGCTGCTGTGGGCACCTTCCACTGGGCTCAAAGCTCTAAACCGGCCTAAATTTTTAGGCTGGGCTTTGTTCAGCTGCTGTTCCGTGTGGGAACGCCCCTCGTGAGAGAAATCCGGGAATGGTTGATCCAGTTCCAACCCATTTCCCCTCGGCTCAAAGCTCCCTCTAAGCCCGGCCTAAACCTTCAGGCTGGGCTTTGTTCAGCTGCCACTGTCCCATGTGGGAACGCCCCTTGTGAGAGAAATCTGGGAATGGCTGATCCAGTTCCAACCTGCTTCCATGGGGCTCAAAGCTCCATCTAAACCCGGCCTAAATCTTCAGGCTGGGCTTTGTTCAGCCGCCGTTCCATGTGGGAACGCCCCTCGTGAGAGAAATCTGGGAATGGCTGATCCAGTTCCAACCCGCTTCCACTGGGCTCAAGGCTCTGCCTAAGCTCCGCCTAAATCTTCAGGCTGGGCTTTGTTCAGCTGCTGTCCCGTGTGGGAAATGCCCCTCGTGAGAGAAATCCGGGAATGGTTGATCCAGTTCCAACCTGCTTCCATGGGGCTCAAAGCTGTAAGCCCGGCCTAAATCTTCAGGCTGGGCTTTGCTCAGCTGCCGTTCCATGTGGGAACGCCCCTCGTGAGAGAAATCCGGGAATGGTTGATCCAGTTCCAGCCTGCTTCCACGGGGCTCAAAGCTGTAAGCCTGGCCTAAATATTTAGGCCGGGCTTTGTTCAGCCGCCATTCCGTGTGGGAACGCCCCTCGTGAGAGAAATCTGGGAATGGTTGATCCAGTTCCAGCCTGCTTCCACGGGGCTCAAAGCTGTAAGCCTGGCCTAAATATTTAGGCCGGGCTTTGTTCAGCCGCCATTCCGTGTGGGAACGCCCCTCGTGAGAGAAATCTGGGAATGGTTGATCCAGTTCCAGCCTGCTTCCACGGGGCTCAAAGCTGTAAGCCTGGCCTAAATATTTAGGCCGGGCTTTGTTCAGCCGCCGTTCCGTGCGGGAACGCCCCTCGTGAGAGAAATCCGGGAATGGCTGATCCAGATCCAGCCTGCTGCCATGGGCACCTTCCCCTGGGCTCAAAGCTCTGTCTAAACCCGGCCTAAATCTTTAGGCTGGGCTTTTTTTAGCCCCTCGTGAGAGAATTCCTTGGCTTCCAGGGGGACGCTGAAGTGGCGCGACGGCCGCAACCACGTTGGGGATTTCCAGCAGGGCCTGGAGCACGGGTGAGCCGGGGGCGGCGGGCTGGGCCCGGCTTTGGGAATAAACCGGGCTGGCTGCTGCCGGAGCTGGGAGCTGCAGGGAGGGGATGGACTGAGACTGACCCCCTGGGCTGGAATCTGATCCCGGATCCCAAATCCATGGAATTTATTCCTGGGAAGTGTCTTAAAGTGATTTTTAGATGCCTTGATGAACCTCATGTAAATGAGGTTTTTTTACAGAAAGAAAACCGATCCCGTGAAATTGGAATCGGTTTTTAAACTTCATCCAGACAGGGAATGGAGCTGCCATTTTCCACACCGACCTCTTCCAAAAGATCTGGCTGGAGCCTGATCCCAGATCCCAAAATCCAAGGAATTCATTCCTAGGAAGTGTCTTAAAGTGATTTTTAGATCCTTTTATAAACCTCGCTTAAATGAGGAGCTTTTAATAGAAAAGAATTCCAAAAAACCAACAATCCAAACCAAATTCAAATTGGTTTTCAAATTTCACCCACACAATGGAGCCACCATTTTCCACACTGACCTTTTCCATCCGGCTGGAATCCGATCCCAGATCCCAAATCCATGGAATTTATTCCTGGGAAGTGTCTTAAAGTGATTTTTAGATCACTTTTATAAACCTCACTTAAATGAGGTTTTTTTGCAGAAAGAAAACCGATCCCGTGAAATTGAAATCAGTTTTTAAACTTTGTTCACACAATGGAGCCGCCATTTTCCACACTGACCTCTTCCAAAAGATCTGGCTGGAATCTGATCCCAGATCCCAAAATCCATGGGAATTCATTCCTAGGAAGTGTCTTGAACTGATTTTTAAATCCTTTCATGAACCTCACTTAAATGGGAAGGTTTTAACAGAAAAGAAACCTAAAAAACCAACAATCCAAACCAAATTGGAATTGGTTTTTAAACTTTGTTCACACAATGGAGATACCATTTTCCATGCTGGCTTTTTCCACCCGGCTGGAATCTGATCCCAGATCCCCAAATCCGCAGGAATTTGTTCCTAGGAAGTGTCTTAAAGTGATTTTTAGATCCTTTTGTGAACCTCGCTTAAATTAGAAGGTTTTTTTTACAGAAAGAAAACCAATCCCATGAAATTGAAATTGGGTTTTAAACTTTGTTCACACAATGGAGTCGCCATTTCCCAAGCTGAGCTTTCCCAGGCTGAGCTTTCCCAGGCTGAGCTTTCCCATGCTGAGCTTTTCCTATGTTGAGCTTTTCCCATGTTGAACTTTCCCAGTCTCAGTTTTTCCAAACTGTGCTTTCCCATGTTGACTTTTTCCTGTTGAGCTTTCCCGATCTGAGCTTTTCCAATCTCAGCTTTTCCATGCTGAGCTTTCCTAAGCTGAGGTTTTTCTTGCTGAGCTTTTCCATGCTAAGCTTTCCCAATCTCAGCTTTCCTAAGATGAGCTTTCCCAAGCCGAGCTTTTCCAAGTTGACTTTTCCATGTTGAGCTTTTCCCAAGCTGAGCTTTTCCCAAGCCGAGCTTTTCCAATCTCAGTTTTGCCAATCTGAGCTTTCCCACGTTGACCTTTCCCTGTTGAGCTTTCCCAAGCTGAGCTTTTCCAATCTCAGCTTTCCCAAGCTGAGCTTTTCCAATCTGAGCTTTTCCATGTTGATTTTCCCAGTCCGAGCTTTTCCCAGTCCGAGCTTTTCCCAGTCCGAGCTTTTCCCAGTCCGAGCTTTTCCCAAGCTGAGCTTTTCCCAAGCTGAGCTTTTCCTTGCTGAGCTTTTCCAATCTCAGCTTTTCCTCATTGACCTTTCCCTGTTGAGCTTTCCCAAGCTGAGCTTTTCCAGTCTCAGCTTTTCCAAGCCGAGCTTTGCCAGGCTGAGCTTTTCCCACGTTGAGCTTTCCCAATCTCAGCTTTGCCAAGCTGAGCTTTCCCACATTGACTTTTCCATGTTGACTTTTCCATATTGAGCTTTCCCCAGGCCGAGCTTTCCCAGGCCGAGCTTTCCCAGGCTGAGCTTTGCCAGGCTGAGCTTTTCCCTGCCGCGTGTCCCTGGCAGGTTTGGGATCCGCCTGGTGCCGCGGGGCTCCGGGGATCGCTACGACTGCTACAAGTGCCACTGGCAGCGGGGCAGGATGAGCGGCTACGGGATCTGCGAGTGAGGGACCCCCCAGGGAAATGGGGGGACCTGGGAAAAGGGGGGGGCTGGGAAATGGGGGTCCAGGGAAATGGGGGGGCCTGGGAAGGGGGGGTTCCAAGGGGGTCCAGGGAAATGGGGGGGGTTCAGGGAAATGAGGGGTCCAGGGAAATGGGGGGGGGGCTGGGAAATGGGGGGACCTGGAGGTCCTGGGAAATGGGGGTTCTGAGGGGGTCCTGGGAAATGGGGGGTCCAGGGAAATGGGGGAGCCTGGGAAGTGGGGGTTCCAAGGGGGTCCTGGGAAATGGGGGGGTCCAGGGAAATGGGGGTGTCCTGGGAAATGGCGGGGTCCAGGGAAATGGAGGGTCCAGGGAAATGGGGGTGGGCTGGGAAATGGGGGGACCTGGGGGTCCTGGGAAATGGGGGGATCCTGGGAAAAGGCGGGGGTTGGGAAATGGGGGGGCCTGGGGGTTCCAGGGAAATGGAGGTTCCAAAGATTCCAAAAACTCCAAATACTCCAGATATGCGAAATACTCCAAATATTCCAAATACTCCAGAGACTGCAAAGACTCCAAAGAGCCCAAAAAGTCCAAAGACTCCCAAGATTCCAAATCCCTCTCCCCGCAGGTACGGGAACGACTCGGTCTACAAGGGTTACTTCGAGGAGGACGCGCGCCATGGCTTCGGGGTCCTGGAGAGCTTCTCGGCCCAGCGGCCCTACAAGTACACGGGGCACTGGGAGAGGGACAGGAGGAGCGGCTACGGGGTCTGGGAGGACAAGGAGAGGTAAAGGGGGCCTGGAGCTGAGCGGTGGGATGGCTGTGGTGGGATGGATCCTGGAGGTGAGGGATGGATGGAAGGAAGGATGGAGGGAGGGAGGGATGGAGGGATGGAGGGATGGATGGATGGAGGGATGGATGGGATGGAGAGCTGGGAACGGATGGATGGAGGGAGGGATGGATGGAGGGATGGATGGATGGATGGAAGGAAGGAAGGATGGAGGGATGGAGGGAGGGATGGAGGGATGGATGGATGGAT
The DNA here is from genome assembly GCA_016584745.2 of Phylloscopus trochilus trochilus. Lineage (NCBI taxonomy): Eukaryota > Metazoa > Chordata > Aves > Passeriformes > Phylloscopidae > Phylloscopus > Phylloscopus trochilus. Next base: position 1,281,846 of record WQNJ02000546.1, read on the forward strand.
GGATGGGATGGATAGCTGGGAACGGATGGATGGATGGAGGGATGGATGGATGGGACAGAGAGCTGGGAACGGATGGATGGAGGGAGGGATGGAGGGATGGATGGATGGACGGATGGATGGATGGATGGGACGGAGAGCTGGGAACGGATGGATGGATGGATGGAGGGAGGGATGGAGAATTCCTTGGAGAACCTTCAGGAGCTCAGCTGGTTTGGGATGTCCAGCCCGGAGCGTTGTGTCAGGAGAAGGTGCCCTCAGTGGGACCAATCCTCTGGATCGAGAGCTGGAGGAACCTGGCAAATCCAACCTTTGGGGTTCTCCTCACCTTCCAGAGGGGAGCGCTACATCGGGATGTGGCTGGATGACCACCGGCATGGAGAAGGCATCGTGGTGACCCACTCGGGCCTCTGCTACCAGAGGACGTTCCACATGGATAAGATGGTGGTGAGTCTGACGTCTCCATGGGATCTGGGAATCCCTGGGATGGGGAATTCACCTCCAAGGTTCCGCTCCCCAACTCATCTTGGAGGACAGAAGAGGGTTGGAGGTCAGGGCGAAGTTCTGACCCCACAGGGCGCTGGGGGTGGACGTTCCCAAGGGAACGGGCGCGTTCCAAAGGCTGCCGGAGCTCCTGGAATGTTTGGAGGGTTCTCCAGGACAGGGTGGGATGGGATTTGTTGGGATGTCCCTGCAGGGAATGTTTGGAGGACTCTCCAGGATGGGATTTGTTGGGATGTCTCTGCAGGGTTGGATTTGGATCCCAGAGGCTGCCGGAGCTCCTGGAATGTTTGGAGGAGTCTCCAGGACGGGGTGGGATGGGATTTGTTGAGATGTCCCTGCAGGGCCAGGGGGGTTGGATTTGGATCCCAAAAGCTGCTGGAGCTCCTGGAATGTTTGGAGGAGTCTCCAGGATGGGATGTCCCTGCAGGGTCAGGGGTTGGATTTGAATCCCAAAGGGTCCCGGAGCTCCTGGAATGTTTGGAGAACTTTCCAGGACAGGATGGGATGGGGTCGTTGGGATGTCTCTGCAGGGTCAGGGGTTGGATTTGGATCCCAGAGGTTGCTGGAGCTCCTGGAATGTTTGGAAGAGTCTCCAGACCAGGGGTGGGGTGGGATTTGTTGAGATGTCCCTGCAGGGCCAGGGGTTGGATTTGGGCCCTTGAGGTCCCATCCCGCTCAGGACATTCCACGATTTTCCCCCCAAAAAATTCCTTGTTTGGAAGAACAAGAGTTTGGTGAAGTTCTGGTTTCTTCTCCCCTTCCAGAGGCCAGGGAGAGGTGGGAGATTGGGAAAGAATTCCTTGGTTGGGTGGGATGGACTTCCCGGAGAAGCTGCGGCTGGAGGTGTCCAAGGCCAGGATTGGGAGCACCACGAGTTGATCCAAAAATCGTGATTTTTGTTCCTTTTTCCTTGGAAAATCCACGGAATCGTCGGCAAAATTCCGTTGGTTTTTCTTGGAGCTTCTCCAGAACGTTGAGAAGAAACCTTGGCCTTCAAAAAACCCCCAAAAAATCGTGGAATCCTTTCCCAAAAAACGATTCTTCCCCAAAAAATCTCAGGATTGGGAGCACCTGGTTGGGTTTTTTGGGTTTTTGGGTTTTTCCTAAGCGATCCTCGGTGGCTTTTCCTGATTTTTGTTCCTTTTTCCTTGGAAAATCCACGGAATCGTTGACAAAACTCCTTCTGGAGCTTCTCCAGAACGTTGAGAAGAAACCTTGGTCTTCAAAAAACCCCCCAAAAATCATGGAATCCTTTCCCAAAAAATGATTCTTCCCCAAAAAATCTCCAGATCCTGATTTTTATTCCCTTTTCCTTGGAAAATCCACGGAATCGTCGACAAAACCCCATTGGTTTTCCCTGGATCTTCTCCAGAACTTTGAGAAGAAATGTTGGGCTTCAAAAAAACCCCAAAATTTCTTGGAATCCTTTCCCAAAAAAATCTCAGGATCCTGATTTTTGTTCCTTTTTCCTTGGAAAATCCACGGAATCGTCAACGAACTTCTTCTGGAGCTTCTCCAGAACGTTGAGAAGAAACCTCGGGCTTCAAAAAACCCCAAAAAATTCTCGGGCTCTCCATCCCAAAAAAACAAAACCTCTCCCAAAAAATCTCAAGATCTTGATTTTTGTTCCTTTTTCCTTGGAAAATCCACGGAATCATCAAGAAAACCCTGTTGGATTTCTTCTCCAGAACATTGAGAAGAAACCTCGACCTTCCAAAAAAAAAAAAAAAAAAAAACCAAAAACTTCTTGGGATCTATATCCCATAATTTTTTGGGGGTTGGGAAGTTCCCGCCCAGAATTCCCAAATTTTCCCTTTTTTTTTTTTTTTTTTCCCATCCCAAGGGCTCGGGGATTCTGCTCCTGGAGGACGATTCCGTCTACGAAGGGAATTTCCCCGAGGATCTGGCCCGGCTGGGGAAGGTGGGGGTTTCCTTCTGATCCTAAAAAAAAAAAACAAACCAAATTTTTACCATTTTTTAGGGTTTTAGGGGATTTTTCGGTTGTAATTTTGGGGTTTTATGGGATTTTTTGGTTGAATTTTTGGGGTTTTATGGGAAATTTTTGGTTGGGTTTTTGGGGTTTTTTTTCTCTTCATTTGGGGTTTTGAGACACATTTTTGGTTGTTTTTTTGGGGGTTTTGTTTGGGTTTTATGGGATATTTTTGGTTGAATATTTGGGGTTTGGGGGTTTTATGGGACAGTTTTGATTGAGGTTTTGGGGGGTATTTTTCTTTTGGGGTTTTTTGGTTGGGTTTTGGGAGATATTTTGGGTTGGGTTTTTGGGATTTTTTTTGTTGAGTTTTTTGGGATTTTTTGGTTGATTTTTTGGGGTTTTTATTGGGTTTTAGGGGATTTTTTGGTTGTAATTTTGGGGTTTTAGGGGATTTTTTGGTTGAATTTTTGGGGTTTTATGGGAAATTCTTCATTGAATTTTTGGGGTTTTATGGGAAATTTTTGATTGAATTTTTGGGGTTTTTATTGGGTTTTATGGGATTTTTTGGTTGCATTTTTTGGGGTTTTATGGGAAATTTTTGGTTGAATTTTTTGGGGGTTTTATGGGAAATTTTTGGTTGAATATTTGGGGTTTGCGGGTTTTATGGGACAGTTTTGATTGAGGTTTTGGGGGGTATTTTTCTTTCTTTTGGGATTTTTTGGTTGGGTTTTGGGAGATATTTTGGGTTGGGTTTTTGGTTTTTTTTTTTGTTGAGTTTTTTGGGATTTTTGGTTGATTTTTTGGGCTTTTTATTGGGTTTTATGGGATTTTTTTGGTTGAATTTTTGGGGTTTTATGGGATTTTTTTGATTGAATTTTTGGGGTTTTTGTTGGGTTTTATGGGAAATTTTTGATGGAATTTTTGGGGTTTTTATTGGGTTTTGATTCCGTCTACGAAGGGAATTTCACCGAGGATCTGGCCCGGCTGGGAAAGGTCGGGGTTTCCTCCTGATTCTAAAAAAAAAAATCCCAAATTTTCCCTTTTTTGGGGTTTTATGGGATTTTTTGGTTGTAATTAAAAACTGATGGAATAAATATTTAATAACAGGGAATTTAATAGCAAATAGAGAATTTAATAATAATTAATGGAGACTTGATGGAATAAATATTTAATAACAGGGAATTTAATAGCAAATAGAGAATTTAATAATAATTAATAGAGAATTGATGGAATAAATATTTAATAACAAGGAATTAAATAGCAAATAATAGAGAATTTAATAATAATAAATAGAGACTTGATGGAATAAATATTTAATAACGGGGAATTTAATAGCAAATAATAGAGAATTTAATAATAATTAATAGAGAATTGATGGAGTAAATATTTAATAACGGGGAATTTAAGAGCAAATAGAGAATTTAATCATAATAGGAGAATTGATGGAATAAATAATTAGTAAAGGAATTAAATAGCAAATAATAGAGAATTTAATAATAATTAATAGAGAATTGATGGAATAAATATTTAATAACGGGGAATTTAATAGTAAATAATAGAGAATTTAATAATAATTAATAGAGAATTGATGGAGTAAATATTTAATAACAGGGAATTTAACAGCAAATAGAGAATTTAATCATAATAGGAGAATTGATGGAATAAATAATTAGTGACGGAATTAAATAGCAAATAATAGAGAATTTAATAATAATTAATAGAGACTTGATGGAATAAATATTTAACAACGGGGAATTTAATAGCAAATAAAGAATTTAATAATCAGAATTTCTCTCCTAGAGAGTTTCTGTAATCAATAGAGAATTTAATAAAGAAGGATTCAAAAGTAACAAGAGAATTTAATTAACAAGAGAATTTAATTAACAGAGAATTAAAAGAGAGGATTGATGGGGAGAAATTGCCGATCAGGAATTAATTGATCCCGGATTTGTGTCCGCAGGGAAAAATTCCCGACGGATCCGTCCTGGAGGGGAAGCGGAGCTGCCGCAGTGGCCGAGAGATGTGAGCGGGGAATCCAGGAATTCCATCCCGAAATCCAAATCCCCATTTCCCCAACAGGAACCCATTGGGGTTTTTATGGGATTCCTGTTTAGGATTATCCAGGAATTGGTTTGGATGATCCCATTCCCATTCCAGGGAATTCCCACTCTCCCAGGATCCTCCAGCTTCTCAAAATCCAGGAATTCCATCCCAAATCCCCATTTCCCCAACAGGAACCCATTGGGGTTTTTATGGGATTCCTGTTTAGGATTATCCAGGAATGAGTTTGGGGTGGGGATGGAGTTGAAGGATGATCCCATTCTCATTCCATGGAATTTCCATTTAGGTTTATCCAGGAATGGGTTTGGATGATCCCATTCTCATTCCAGGGAATTCCCACTCTCCCAGGATCCTCCAATTTCTCAAAATCCAGGAATTCCATCCCAAAATCCAAATTTCCATTTCCCCAACAGGAACCCATTGGGATTTTTGTGGGATACCCATTTAGGATTATCCAGGAATGGGTTTGGATGATCCCGTTCTCATTCCATGGAATTCCCACTTTCCCAGCTTCTCGAATTCCAGGAATTCCATCCCAAATCCCATCCAAATCCCCATTTTCCAGCAGGAACCCATTGGGATTTTTATGGGATTCCCATTTGAGATTATCCAGGAATGGGTTTGGGGTGGGGATGGAGCTTAAGGATGATCCCATTCCAGGGAATTCCCACTCTCCCAGGATCCTCCAGCTCCTCAAATCCCAGGAATTCCATCCCAAAATCCAAATTCCCATTTCCCCAACAGGAACCCACTGGGATTTTTATGGGATTCCTGTTTAGGATTATCCAGGAATGGGTTTGGGGTGGGGATAGAGTTGAAGGATGTTCCAGGGAATTCCCACTCTCCCAACTTCACAAATCCCAGGAATTCCACCTGAAATCTCATCCAAATCCCCATTTTTCCCATTCCCTCTTTCCCTCTCCCTCCATCCCCAAAATCCCTTTCCAGGGGATCTCCTGGAGCTCCTGGAATTTTCCACCCAAACCATTCCCAACTTTCCCACCCCTTCATTTCTCTCTCAAACCCCAACTTCGGGAGGAGAAATCCCAAATAATCCGGGCAGAATCCGGAAAAAATCCCCAAATCCCCGCTTTCCTTCCCGCAGCCAGCTGGGCCTGAAGGAATTCCCGGTGGAGAGGAGGTGGCCAGGGATTTTCCAGCCGTTCCAGGAATTCCTGCGGAGCGGCTGCCGGGAGGAGACGGAGGAGGCGCTCACCGGGCTCCACGTGCAGAGCAGCAGGGAGCTGAAATCCCGGGAATCGCCCGACGGCCAGGGGTGGGGATTCGGGAATTGCTGAAAAAAATTCTGGGAATTCCTGTTCTTCCCAAGAAGAAATTCCGTAATTCCAGAGGAAATCCTAGAGGAAATCCAGGAATTCCTGAGGGAATCTGGGAATTCCTATTCTGCCAATGAGGGAATCCTGGGAATTCCTGGGGAAATCCCGGGAATTGCTGAGGGAATCCCAGGAATTCCTGAAAAAATCCTGGGAATTCCTGTTCTGCACAAGAAGAAATCCAGGAATTCCTGAGGAATCCTGGGAATTCCTGAGGAAATCCCAGAAATTCCTGAGGAAATCTCAGGGGAAATACGGGAATTTCTGAAAAAATCCTGGCCATTCCTGCTCTGCCCACGAAGAAATCCGGGAATTCCTGAGGAAATCCCAGAAATTCCTGAGGAAATCCCAGAAATTCCTGAGGGAATCCAGGAATTCCTGTTCTGACAATGAGGGAATCCCAGGAATTCCTGAAAAAATTCTGAGAATTCCTGTTCTGCCCAAGAAGAAATCCAGGAATTCCTGAGGAAATCCCAGAGGAAATCTGGGAATTCCTGAGGAAATCTGGGAATTCCTGAGGAAATCCTAGAAATTCCTGAGGAAATCCCAGAGGAATTCCAGGAATTCCTGAGAGAATCCCGGGAATTCCTGAGGAAATCTGGGAATTCCTATTCTGACAATGAGGGAATCCCAGGAATTCCTGAAAAAATTCTGGGAATTCCTGTTCTGCCCAAGAAGAAATCCGGGAATTCCTGAGGAAATCCCAGAGGAAGTCCGGGAATTCCTGAGGAAATCTGGGAATTCCTGAGGAAATCCTAGAAATTCCTGAGGAAATCCCAGAGGAAATCTGGGAATTCCCGAGAGAATCCCAGGAATTCCTGAGGAAATCTGGGAATTCCTATTCTGCCAATGAGGGAATCATGGGAATTGCTGAAAAAATCCTGGGAATTCCTGTTCTGCCAAAGAAGAAATCTGGGAATTCCTGAGGAAATCCCAGAGGAAGTCCGGGAATTGCTGAGGGAATCTGGGAATTCCTGAGGAAATCCTGGGATTTCCTATTTTGCCAATGAGGGAATCCTGGGAATCCCTGCTCTGCCCAAAAGGAAATCCAGGAATTCTTGGGGAAATCCCAGAAATCCCTGAGGGACTCTGGGAATCCCTGCTCTGCCCGAGGCACTGCAGCACCCAATTCCCCCAATCCCATATTCCCCCAATCCCGTTTCCCCCATTCCCATTCCCCCATTCCCATTTCCCCAACCCTATATCCTCCAATCCCATAGTCCCCAATCCCATATCTCCCCCTAATCCCATACTTACCCCTCAATCCCATATTTTCCCCTCAATCCCATATCTCCCCCCAATCCCATATCTCCCCCAATCCCATATCTATTCCCCAATCCAATATCTCCCCCAACCCCACATTCCCCATTCCCCCAGTCCCATATTTCCCATATTTACCCCCCAATCCCATATTTACCCCCCAATCCCATATCTCCCCCCAATCCCATATCTCCCCCCCAATCCCATATTTACCCCCCAATCCCATATTTACCCCCCAATCCCATATTTATCCCCCAATCCCATATTTATGTTCCCGTATTTCCCCCGTCCCAGGCCCCGTTCCCGTTCCCGCTCCCCGGAGCTGCTGCCGGAGCTGGGGCAGCTCCAGGAGCCGCCGGAGCTGCTCGGGTACCTGGAGAAGGTAACACCCCTAATTAATTAACGTTGATTAATAGCTAATTATCTCAAGTTTGATATTGAAATTCCTCATTATAAAGAAGGATTTATTAGTTATTGAGCAATTGAATCATTTAATTCATCAATTTTAATGAATAATAAGGTAAACTCCCCAATTAATTAATGTTGACTAATATTTAATTAATTCAAATTTGATCTTTAGATTCTTCTTTATAAGGAAGAATTTATTAATTATTGAATAATTATGTAATAATTTAAGTAATCAATTTTTAACGAATAATAAGGTGAAACGGCAAATCAGTTAATTAGGGGGATTTGTAATTTATTAATTATAAATTATTATTAAAGAATTTATTAATTGAGGATTTAGTAAGTTATTTAATGATTAAATTTTTACTTAATAATTCAAGTTTTAATTTCGTTAATGTCAAACCCCAAATAGTTTAATTCATTAAAATTTAATATATTTAAATTCTTCTTTATAATGAAGGATTTATTAATTGTTGAATAATAGATAATTTAGTAATTTAATTAATTGATTTCTAATTAATAATAAGGTCAAACCCCAAATCATTAATTAATTCTAATTTAATATTTTAAGTCTTCTTTATAACAAAGAATTTATTTATTGTTGAGTATAATAGAGAGTTTAATAATATAATGAATCAATTTTTAATGAATAATAAGGTAAAACCCCAAATCAGTTAATTAGGGGGATTTATAATTTATTAATTATAAATTAAGTTATTAATAAAAGAATTTATAAATGAATAGAAAAATTAACGATTTATTTAATTATTTATTTTTATTTACTAATTCAATTTTTAATTACTTTAATTTCAAACCCCAAATCATTTAATGAAATCAAATTTAATATTTAAACTCTTCTTTATAATGAAGAATTTATTAGTTATTGAATAATAAAGAATTTAATAATGAATTTAATCCATTTTTAATTAATAATAAAGTAAAACACCAAATCATTAATTAATTAATTCAAATTTAATATTTAAATTCTTCTTTATAACAAAGGATTTATTAGTAATTGAATAATAGAGTTTAATAATTTATTTAATCAATTTTTAATTAATATTATGGTAAAACTCCAAATCATTTAATTATGGGAGATTTATAATTTACTAATTATAAATTAATTTATTAATAAAATAATTTATTTATTAATAGAGAATTTAATAACTTAATCAATAATTTTAAAATTAATTTAAATGTAATTATTTATTTAAAATTTGATTTTGTTTCTAATTTAAAAATAATTATTTTAATTTCAATTTTAATTGAATAATTTGATTTTAAATTTTAATTTTTAATTTCTTTTTAGTTAATTAAAGTAATTGATTTTAATGAACAGGTGGAAATCTGAAATCATTTTATTATGGAGAATTCATAACGAACAATTTCTTAATTATTGAATCATAGAGAACGTAATAATTGAATTAATAACTCAAATTTTAATTACTAATTTTTAGTTTATAATTCAATTTTTAATTCATATTTCAATTTAATGAATAATTTAAACATTAATTTCAATAATAACTTAAAATTAATAATTTATTTTTATTTCCAAATTTCATTCAGTAGCTTAATTTTAAATTTTACTTTTTAATTTCCTTTTCGTTCATTAAGTGAATTGATTTTAATGAATAGACAGGAATCCCAAATCATTTACATATGGAGAATTCATAGTGAACAATTTATTAATTATTGAACCATAGAGAACTTAATAATTGCATTAATATTTTAATTTTTAATCCATAATTTCCTTTTTAATTAATTGCCATTTTATTAATTAGTTAAAATTTAATTTTGATTATGATCTAAAATGAATAATCCAATTTTAATTCTATTTTTAATGGAATAACCGAAGTTTAAATTTTGCTTTTTAATTTCCTTTGAATTAATTAATTACTTTTAACGAAGAGGCGGTTTAATAACGGCGGGGGTTGGATGGGAAAGGAGCGGGAGGGAACGCGGAGTTCGCCCAAATCCCGGGAGACGTTTGGGATCCTTTTGGGATTTCCTTTTGGGATTTCCCACATTCCGGGGAAAATTTGGGATTTCCCAAATCCCAGCAGAAATTTGGGATTTCCTTTTGGGGTTTCCCAAATTCCAGGAGAAATTTGGGATTTCCTTTTAGGATTTCCCAAATCCCAGCCTCGAATTCCAGCAGACATTTGGGATTTCCTTTTAGGATTTCTCCATTTGGGCTTTTCCAGGCTCTGAGCTGCTCCCTGCACCCTCTGGGGAAGCTCCTGGAAATTTGGGATTCCTTTTTGGATTTTCCTAAATTCCAGCCTCTAATTCCAGGAGAAGCTTGGGATTCCTTTCGGGATTTCCCAAATTCCAGGGAAATTTGGGATTTCCTTTTAGGATTTCCCAAATTCCAGCTTCTAATTCCAGGAAAAAAAAAAATTTGGGATTCATTTTTGGGTTTTTTTTCCAAATTCCAGGAGAAGTTCGGGATCCCTTTTAGGATTTCCCAAATTCCAGCTGCGAATTCCACGAGAAATTTGGGATCATTTGGGGTTTTTCCAGATTCCAGCCTCGAATTCCAGGAGAAATTTGAGATTTCCCAAATTCCAGGAGACGTTTGGGATTCCTTTTGGGTTTTTCCCCAAATTCCTGAAGAACTTTGGAATCCCTTTTAGGATTTCCCAAATTCCAGCTGTGAATTCCAGAAGAAATTTGGGATCATTTGGGGTTTTTCCAGATTCCAGCCTCGAATTCCAGGAGAAATTTGGGCTTTCCCAAATCCCAGTCGCTAATTCCAGGAGAAATTCGGGCTCTCCCAAATTCCAGGAGACGTTTGGGATCATTTTGGGTTTTCCCAAATCCCAGCCTCGAATTCCAGGGAAATTTGGGGATTCCTTTGAGGATTTCCCAAATTCCAGGGAAATTTGGCTTCCTTTTGGGGTTTTCTCAAATTCCAGGAGAAGTTTGGGATTCCTTTTGCGATATCCTAAATCCCAGCCTCGAATTCCAGCAGAAATTTGGGATTTCCTTTTGGGGTTTCCCAAATTCCAGCTGCAAATTCCGTGGATTCCGGCAGAAATTTGGGGATTCCTTTGGGATTTCCCAAAATCCCGGGATCCGTGTGGGTTTTTCCAGGCTCTGGGCTGCTCCCTGCACCCCCTGGGGAAGCTCCTGGCGTTGCTCACCGCGGCGTTCCAGGCGACCTTCGGCGGCCTCGGCGCCAACCGGCACCTGCTGCCCCTGGCCCAGGCCGAGGTCAAGTTCTACGCCAGGAAAATTTGGGAATTCTTCCGGTAAATCCCCGATCCGGGAGCTTTGGGATCTTTGGGATCTTTGGGATCTTTGGGGTCGTGGGGTCGGGGTTGGCGGGGGCTGATTTGGGGTCTGATCGTGGGGTTTGGGGTTTGGCTGGAGTTGGGTTTTAGGGAGTTCTTGGGAATTTTGGGGAATTCTTTGGGAATTCTTCGGAAATTCTTGGGAGTTCTTGGGAGTTTTTGGGAGTTTTGGGGAATTCTTTGGGAGTTCTTTGGAATTCTTGGGATTTCTTGGGAATTCTTGAGAATTCTTGGGAGCTCTTCGGGAATCCTTGGGAATTTTGGGGAATTCTTCAGGAGTTTTTGGGAGTTCTTGGGGCGTTGTGGGGAATTCTTAGGGATTCTTTGGGAGTTCTTTGGGAGTTGTTTGGAATTCTTGGGAGTTCCTTGGAAAATTCTTGGGAATTTTTTGGGAGTTCATTGGGAGTTCTTGGAATTTTTGGGGAATTCTTTGGGAATTCTTTGGGAGTTTTTGGGAATTTTTGGGGAATTCTTTGGGAGTTTTTGGGAATTCTTTGGGAATTCTTAGGGAGTTTTTGGGAATTCTTTGGGAATTCTTTGGGAATTTTTGGGGAATTCTTTGGGAATTCTTGGGAGTTTTTGGGGAATTCTTGGGAGTTTTTGGGGAATTCTTTGGGAGTTTTTGGGAGTTTTTGGGAGTTTTTGGGAATTCTTTGGGAGTTTTTGGGAATTCTTTGGGAATTCTTTGGGAGTTTTTGGGGAATTCTTTGGGAATTCTTTGGAAGTTTTTGGGAATTCTTTGGGAGTTCTTGGAATTTTTGGGGAATTCTTTGGGAGTTCTTGGAATTTTAGGGGAATTCTTTGGGAATTCTTGGGAGTTTTTGGGGAATTCTTTGGGAGTTCTTGGAATTTTTGGGGAATTCTTTGGGAATCCTTGGGAATTCTTGGGAGATTCGCCCCCTCCCGGTGCCGACGTCAATCAGAGCCCGAATCCTCGGGCTGGGAATTCCGTCCCCGAAGGGAAAGCCGAGCTCCTGGGATTTGGGTTCGCTTGGAAATCTCCCCCGGGGGCTCCAACCTCCCCTTGGATTTCCCAGCAATCCCGAGACACCCACGGATTTCCCGGGAATTCCCTCTCAGCCAGGAATTCCTTCCCAACCTCCCACCCAAACCAGCCCAGAGCTCTCGGGGGGGAGGCCGAGACGAAATTCCCAAATCCACGGAAATTCCGGAATTTGAGAAACCCCTCCAGCTCCAGAATTCCCGGGGTTTTCCTGAGGCTTTGGGGTCAGAACCGTTTGGGATTTTCCCCTCTGGGGGCTGATCCGGGTTTTCCTCCTCCGGCAGGGAGCTGCTGCGGCTGGCGCGGGAGCCGAGCGGCCGAGAGTCCCCGCGGGGGGCGGAGCCCAGGTGGGAGCAGGGGCGGGGCCTGCGGAGCTTTGGGTCACCTGGGTGTCACCTGGGTGTCACCTGTGTCCTTGGCTTTGTGTCACCTGTGTCACCTGGGTGTCACCCGGGTGTCACCTGTGTCACTTGTTTGTCACGTGTGTCACCTGTGTCTCACCTGTGTGTCACCTGTGTCACCTGTGTGTCACCTGTATAACCTGGGTGTCACCTGGGTGTCACCTGGGTGTCACCTGTATCACCTGGGTGTCACCTGGGTGTCACCTGTGTCACCTCTGTGTCACCTGGGTGTCACCTGGGTGTCACCTGTGTGTCACCTGTGTGTCACTTGTGTGTCACCTGTGTCACCTGTGTGTCACCTGTGTGTCACCTGTGTGTCACCTGTGTCACCTGTGTGTCACCTGTGTCACTTGTGTGTCCCCTGTGTGTCACCTGTGTATCACCTGGGTGTCACCTGGGTGTCACCTGGGTGTCACCTGGGTGTCGCCTGTGTGTCACCTGTGTGTCACTTGTGTGTCACCTGGGTGTCACCTGGGTGTCACCTGTGTGTCACCTGTGTCCTTGGCTTTGTGTCACCTGTGTGTCACCTGGGTGTCACTTGTGTGTCACTTGTGTGTCACTTGTGTGTCACCTGGGTGTCACCTGGGTGTCACCTGGGTGTCACCGGTGTGTCACCTGTGTCCTTGGCTTTGTGTCACCTGGGTGTCACCTGGGTGTCACTTGTGTGTCACTTGTGTGTCACCTGTGTCCTTGGCTTTGTGTCACCTGGGTGTCACCTGGGTGTCACCTGTGTGTCACCTGTGTCACCTGTGTGTCACCTGTGTCCTTGGCTTTGTGTCACCTGGGTGTCACCTGGGTGTCACCTGTGTCAGCTGTGTGTCACCTGTGTCCTTGGCTTTGTGTCACCTGTGTCACGTGTGTGTCACGTGTGTGTCACCTGGTGTCACCTGTGTGTCACCTGTATCGCCTGTGTGTCGCCTGGGTGTCACCTGTGTGTCACCTGTGTATCACCTGTGTCCTTGGCTTTGTGTCACCTGTGTCCCTGAGCCAGGCTTAGTGCCCTAAGCTCAAGTCTGGCTTTTTTTCCAGGACTCCGAAGATCTCCTGGAGCTCCAGGATCATCCCAGTGAATTCCCTGGAGTTCTCCTGGAGCTCCAGGATTTGGGTTTTTTTTTCCAGAGACTCTGGAGATCTCCAGATGTTCCAGGTTCTCCCAGGGAATTCCCTGGAGATGTCCTGGAGCTCCACATCCTCTTGGCCCAACCTTTGGCCAACACAACCCAACCGTGCCGAGCTGGGACGAGAGCAAAACCTGGAGAACACCCGGGGAACGCTCGGGAGATCTCCTGGAGCTCCAGGATTTTCTCAATTAATTCCCTGGAGATCTCCTGGTGTTCCAGGTTTTCCCAGAGACTCTGAAGATCTCCTGGAGCTCCAAGGATTTTCTGAATGAATTCCCTGGATATCTGGAGCTCCAAGATTTTTTTCCCAGTGGTTGTGGAGATCTCCTGGAGCTCCAGGTTCTTCCTGGTGACTTCAGAGATCTCCTGGAGCTCCAGGATTTCCCCTGTGAGTTCCCTGGAGATCTCCAGATGTTCCAGGTTTTCCCAGAGACTCTGAAGATCTCCTGGAGCTCCAAGGATTTTTCTCAATGAATTCCCTGGAGATCTGGAGCTCCAGGATTTGGGGTTTTTTTCCCAGAGACTCTGGAGATCTCCAGATGTTCCAGATTCTCACAATGAATTCCCTGGAGATCTGGAACTCCAAGATTTTTTTCCCAGTGACTGTGGAGATCTCCTGGAGCTCCAGGTTCTTCCTGGTGACTCCAGAGATCTCCTGGAGCTCCAGGATTTTTCCAGCGAATTCCCTGGAGATCTCAGGGAGCTCCACATCCTCTTGGCCCAACCTTTGGCCAACACAGCCCAACCGTGCCGAGCTGGGATGAGAGCAAAACCTGGAGAACACCTGGGGAATGCTCAGGAGATGTCCTGGAGCTCCAGGATTTTCTCAATGAATTCCCTGGAGATCTCCAGGTGTTCCAGGTTTTCCCAGAGACTCTGAAGATCTCCTGGAGCTCCAAGGATTTTCTAAATGAATTCCCTGGAGATCTGGAGCTCAAATTTGTTCATTTTTTTTTCCCAGAAACTCTGGAGATCTCCAGGTGTTCCAGGTTCTCACAATGAATTCCTTGGAGATCTCCTGGACCTCCAAGATTTTTTTCCCAGTGACTGTGGAGATCTCCCAGTACTCAGGTTCTTCCTGGTGACTTCAGAGATCTCCTGGAGCTCCAGGATTTTCCCTGTGAGTTCCCTGGAGATCTCCTGCAGCTCCAGGTTTTGCTCAGCGAATTTCCTGGAGATCTGGAGCTCCAGGGATTTTTTTCCTGGTGACTCTGGAGATTTCCTGGAGCTCCAGCATTTTCCCTGTGAATTCCCTGGAGATTTCCAGGTATTCCAGTTTTTCCCAGAGACTCTGAAGATCTCCTGGAGCTCCAGGATTTTCTGAATGAATTCCCTGAAGATCTCCTAGAGCTCCAAGGTTCTCCCAGTGAGTTCCCTGGAGATCTCCTGGAGCTCCAGGATTTTCCCTGTGAATTCCCTGGAGATCTCCTGGAGCTCCAGGATTTTCTGAATGAATTCCCTGGAGATCTCCTGGAGCTCCAGGTTTTTCTCAATGAATTCCCTGGAGATCTGGAGCTCCAGGTTTGGGGTTTTTTCCCTGGTGACTCCAGAGATCTCCAGAGAACACCCGGGGAACGCTCGGGAACATCCCCAGGGATTTCCCTGGGAAAACAACCAAAAAAATCCCAAATTTTATTGGATTTCCCCGTTTTTTTTCCCCCTCCCAGCCTCCAGGAGGGCTCCAGCCTGGTGCTGCCCCTGATCCTGCCCAGCTTCTACCCCGAGCTCTCCATGCTCTACATGCTCCACCACCAGCGCGAGGACAACCTCTACGGGCAGGGCATCCTGGAGCTCAGCCAGCTGCCCGACGTCCGCCTCCTGGAATTCCTGGATGTGCAGGAGTGAGAGGGAATCCCTCAACCCTGGGGTTGGGTTGAGTGTCGGGTTCTTGGCGGTTCTTCACCCAGAATTCCCAAATTCTTGGCTCCGAATCGAGCGGGGTTTGGAAAAGGAAAGGAAAAAAATCCCAAATATTTGGCTCCGAATCATCCAGGATTGGGAAAAGGAAAGGGAAATTCCCGAATTCTTGTCTCCGAATCAAGTGGGATTGGGAAAAGGAAGGGAAAATTCCCAAATTCTTGGCTCCATCCAGGATTTAGAAATGGTTTGGAAAAGGAAAGGAAAATTCCCAAATTCTTGGTTCGGATCCATGGGATAGGAGCTCTGAGGGAAGGGGATCCACAGGATTGGGGATCCCAGGATCCCACCTGGATCCAACCCCACCTGGATCCAACCCCACCTGGATCCAACCCCACCCAGATCCAATCTCACCTGGATCCAATCTCACCTGGATCCAACTCCACCTGGATCCAACCCCACCTGGATCCAACCCCACCTGGATCAGGCCAGGACAGGATCCAACGGAGCCCCTGAGGCTTTGGCCCCACCTCAGAGGAGGAGATGGATGATCCCTCAGCATTCCAGGTGCGATCCATCCCAAATCCCACTTTTCCCTTCTTCCCAGGCACCTGTGGCCCCTCAAGGATCTCACCCTGACCTCCAACCAGGTGAGGACCGGGAACGGGACGCGGAGCTGGGCTTGGATGGGGGTGGAGCTTCCATCCCAGGAACGGGAGCTCCGGGATGGATCCCGACCCAGAGCCGCCGCCCGTGGGTTCCCTTGGATTTCCTTCCTGACTTTCCTGGGATGGAATCCATGGGAATCTTCGGCCTCCAAAATTCCAGAGGTTTCCTTCTCTCTTTTCCAGAGGCGCTCCCTGATCAAGGACAAATGTTTCCTCTCTGCCACCGAGTGTCTGCAGAAGCTCATGTGAGTCCCCGGCTGTCTCTTCCCTCTCAAATCCCAGGATTTTATTTTTTTTTGGGAAATTCCAGAGATCTGGAGCTGTTGGAAAAACCATCCCGGGCCCATCCCGTTGGTCGTTGCAGGAGAAGTTGTTTGGGACGTTTCCCAGTTAATTCCCGTGGGGTTTTTTTCCCTCCAAAATTCCTTGAAGGTGTCGAGGATGAAATCCAGGAATTTCCTGCTGGGCACGCAGAGATTCCCTGGGAAAGGGTCTGGGATGGAATTCCCAGAGAATTCCCGGGAGTGTCCAAGGCCAGGTTGGACAGAGCTTGGAGCACCCTGGGATCATGGAAGGTGTCCCATGGAATGGGATGAGCAGTTCCTGAAGGTCCCTTCCCACCCTGAACCATTCCGGAGTGATGGTTCCACACAAAGTTTGGGATTCCTGGTTGTCACCTGCAGAGCAAGTGGGGCTTGGCTGGGATTTCCTGGGATTCCAGAGCTCCAGGAGCTTCATCCGTCCACTGGGGCATCCCAAGAACCTGAGAGGATCCATGGGATGGGATCCACCTGGGAGACACCTGGAATTCCACCCTGAGCAAAATGGGCAGGAGTGTCCCATCCCTTACTGGAGGCACCAGGAATGTCCCATTCCACCCCACTGTGGTGATCCCAGAAATGTCCCATCCCAAAATGGACACACCAGGAATGTCCCACCCCATAGTGGAGATCCCAGCAATGTCCCATCCCATACTGGAGGGACAAGAATGTCCCATTCCACTGTGGAGATCCCAGAAACGTTCCATCCCAAAATGGACACACCAGGAATGTCCCATTCCATCTTGGAGATCCCCGAAATTTCATCCTCAATTTTTTTTCCTTTCTTTCCCACTGCTCTGGTCTCACCTTCCCCGTGTCTCCTCCACCCCACAGGACCACGGTGGATCCCCGGGAGAAGCTGGAGATCCTGCAGAAGGGGATCTCCAGGAATGTCCCATCCCATATTGTAGTGACAAGAGTGTCCCATCCCACCTTGGACCTCCCAGCAATGTCCCACTCCATATTGGAGATCCCAGCAAGGTCCCATTCCACCTTGGAGACACCAGCAATGTCCCATCCCATAAATCCTTTCATCCCTGATCTTTTCCTTTCAAATCCCACCGCTCTGGTCTCATCTTTCCCATGGCTCTTTCACCCCCACAGCACCACAGTGGATCCCTGGGAGAAGCTGGAGATCCTCCAGAAGAGAATCTCCAGGAATGGTCCATTCCATACTGGAGATCCCAGCAATGTCCTATCCCATTTGGAGATCCCAGCAATGTCCCATCCCATTTGGAGATCCCAGAAATGTCCCGCTCCGTATTGGAGACACCAGGAATGTCCCATCCCACCTTGGAGATCCCAGAAATTTCATCCCAATTTTTTTTTTTTCCTTTCAAACCCCACTGCTCTGGGCTCTCGTCTCACCTTCCCCGTGTCTCCTCCACCCCACAGCACCACAGTGGATCCCCAGGAGAAGCTGGAGATCCTCCAGAAGGGGGTCTCCAGGAATGTCCCATCCCATACTGGAGATCCCAGCAATGTCCCACTCCATGTTGTAGGGACAAGAATGTCCCATCCCACCTTGGAGATCCCAGAAACTTCCCACTCCATATTGGAGATCCCAGCAATGTCCCATTGCCTGTTGTAGGAACAAGAAAGGCCCATCCCACCACCTTGGAGATCCCAGGAATGTCCCATCCCATACTGGAGACACCAGCAATGTCCCATCCCATAAATCCTTCCATCCCTGACCTTTTCCTTTCAAATCCCGCTTTTCTGGTCTCACCTTCCCCGTGTCTCCTCCTCCACCCCACAGCACCACGGTGGATCCCCGGGAGAAGCTGGAGATCCTCCAGCAGACCTACCAGGAGCTGGAGCGCACCGTCAGCCGCCTGCTGGGCCGGGAGCACCGGCTGCCCATGGACGACCTCCTGCCCCTGCTGATCTTCGTGGTGGCCCGGGCCAGGTCTGGGATCTGCTCTGGGATCTGTCCTGGGTCACAGGGATCTGCTCTGGGATCTGCTCTGGGATCTGCTCTGGGTCTGGGATCTGCTCTGGGATCTGCTCTGGGTCTGGGATCTGCTCTGGATCCGGGATCTACTCTAGATTTGGGATCCGCTCTGGGTCACAGGGATCTGCTCTGGGATCTGCTCTGGGATCTGCTCTGGGTCAGGGGTTTGGGTCTCGTCCCAAAGGATGTTTGATGGGAAATGGAATGAATTTTATCCCAGAATTCCAGAGGGGCCGTGTCTCATCCCAGACGATATTCCAGGGCTTTTTTTAAACGGAAATTCAGATTCGTTTTATCCCGGAATTTCAGCGTGTCCGTGCGTTATCCCAGATATTCCAGCGGTTTTTTTTATGGAAAATGGAATTAATTTTATCCCAGAATTCCAGAGTGGCTGTGTCTCATCCCATCTTTTATCCCAAACAATATTCCAGGGGTTTTTATGGACAATGAGATTCCTTTTATCCCGGAATTTCAGCGTGGTCGTGTCTCATCCCAGACAATATTCCAGGGTTTTTTAAAATGGAATTTGTTTTATCCCAGAATTCCAGAGTGTCCATCTTTTATCCCAGATATTCCAGGGGTTTTTAGGGAAAATGAGATTCCTTTTATCCCGGAATTCCAGCGTGGCCATGCATTATCCCAGATATTCCAGGGATGGTTTTTAATGGAAAATGGAATTAATTTTATCCCATAATTCCGGAGTGAGTGTGCCTCATCCCATCTTTTATCCCAGACAATATTCCAGGGTTTTATGGACCTCATCTGAATCTCATGATTCCTTTTATCCCGGAATTCCAGAGTGGCCATCTTTTTATCCCAGATATTCCAGGGGTTTTTATGGACAATGAGCTTCCTTTTATCTTGGAATTCCAGAGTGGCCATGTCTCATCCCAGATGATATTCCAGGGTTTTTTTTAATGGAAAATTAAATTATTTTATCCCGGAATTCCAGAGCATCCATCTTTTATCCCAGATATTCCAGGGGGTTTTTATGGACAATGCGATTCCTTTTATCCCGGAATTCCAGCGTGGCCATGCGTTATCCCAGATATTCCAGGGATTTTATTAAATGGAAAATGGAATTAATTTTATCCCAGAATTCCGGAGTGAGTGTGCCTCATCCCATCTTTTATCCCAGATAATATTCCAGGGTTTTTTATGGGAAATTTCATGGACAATGAGATTCCATTTATCCCAGAATTCCAGGGTGTCCGTGTCTCATCCCAGACAACATTCCAGGGTTTTTTTTAAATGGCAAATGAAATTAATTTTATCCCAGAATTCCGGAGTGTCCATTTTTTTATCCCAGACAATATTCCAGGGGTTTTTATGGACAACGTGATTCCTTTTGTCCCGGAATTCCAGCGTGTCCATGCGTTATCCCAGATATTGCAGGGATTTTTTTTTTTAATGGAAAATGGAATTAATTTTATCCCAGAATTCCAGAGTGGCCGTGTCTCATCCTGGATGATATTCCAGGTGTTTTTCTTTATGGAAAATGAAATTAATTTTATCCCAGAATTCCAGAGCGTCCGTCTTTTATCCCAGATATTCCAGGGGTTTTCATGGACCATGAGATTAATTTAATCCCGGAATTCCAGAGTGGCCGTGCCTTATCTCATCTTTTATCCCAGACACTCTTCCAAGGTTTTCATGGGAAATTTCATGGACAATGAGCTTCCTTCTTTCCCAGAATTCCAGGGTGTCTGTGTCTTATCCCAGAGGATGTTTGATGGAAAATGAAATGAATTTTATCCCAGAATTCCAGGGCGTCCATCTTTTATCCCAAACATTCCAGGGGGTTTTAGGGAAAATGAGATTGTTTTTATCCCAGAATTCCAGAGTGGCCGTGTCTCATCCCAGAAAAACCCCTGGGGCCAGTGGAAGGGCCCTGCCCAGGGATCGTCCTTAAGGAACTGCCCAACCCCAAAGGCTTTGGGATCCGGGGATTTGGGGGTTCTGGGATTTGGGGATTCTGGGCCTCTGGAATTTTGGGAATTCTGCAATTCAGGGATTCTGGAATTTGGGAATTCTGAGATTCAGGGATTGTGGAATTCTGAGATTCAGGGATTTGGGGATTTGGCAATTCTGGGATTCAGGAATTCTGAGAGTCTGGGATTCTGGGATTGTGGAAGCCCGGAATTTCAGAATTCGGGGGTTCTGGAATTCTGGGACTTGGGGATTCTGGGCGTCTGGAATTTCAGGATTCTGCTCTTTTGGAATTCAGGGATTCTGGAATTCTGCGATTTGGGAATTCGGGGCTTCTGAGACTGCGATTCTGGGATTCTGGAATTTGGGGATTTAAAAATTCGGGAATTCCGGAATTCTGGGATTTAGGAATTTGGGGACTCTGGGATTTGGGGATTTGGGGATCCTGGAATTCTGGAATTTGAGGATTCTGGGCCTCTGGAATTTTGGGAATTCTGCAATTTGGAAATTCTGCGAGTCGGGGATTCTGGATTTCTGAGATTCAGGGATTGTGGCATTCTGGAATTCGGGGATTCTGGGATTCGGAGATTCGGAGATTCAGGGATTCTGGAATTTTGGGGATTCTGGGTTTTGGGAATTCTGGAATTTCAGAATTCGGGGGTTCTGGAATTCTGGGATTTGGGGATTCGGGGACTCCAGTATTCGGGGCTTCTGAGACTGCGATTCTGGGATTTGGGGATTTGGAAATTCGGGAATTCTGGAATCCCAGGATTCTGGGATCCTGGAATTCTGAGATTCTGGAATTTGGGGATTTGGGAATTTTGGAATTCTGAGATCCTGGGGTTCTGGAATTTGGGGGTTCTGAGATTCTGGAATTCTGAGATTCAGGGATTCTGGAATTCGGGGATTTGGAAATTTGAGGATTTAGGAATTCTGGGATTGTGAGATTCTGGGATTCTGGGATTTTGGGGATTCTGGGATTTGGGAATTCTGAGAGTCTGGGATTCTGAGATTCTGGGATTCAGGGATTCTGGAATTTCAGAATTCAGGGGTTCTGGAATTCTGGGGTTTGGGGATTCCGGGCCTCTGGAATTCGGGAATTTTGGGAATTCTGAAATTCAGGGATTTCTTTTTCCTTAGGATCCAACACCTGGGAGCTGAAATCCACCTGATCCGGGATCTGATGGAGCCGACCAACCCGGGGGGAATGTCGGACTTCCTGCTGACGGCGCTGGAGGTGAGCGAATCTCCTACGGGAATTCCAGGAATTTTCGGCCGAATTCCTGCAAAATTCCCAGGATTTGGAGATTTTGGGGGATTGTGAAATTCTGGAATTTCCGAATTCGGGGGTTCTGGAAGTCTGGGCTTTGGGGATTCTGGAATTCTTGGCTTCTGGGCCTCTGGAATTCTGGAATTTTGAGGGTTCTGGGGATTCTGGAATCTGGGAATTCTGCGATTTGGGGATTCCAGAATTCAGGAATTCCAGAATTTCCGCCTTTTCTGCAGCGGGATTTGGGAAATTTTGGGGATTTTTGGGAATTGATTAGGCTGGGGGGAAAAAAAAAAAAAGAAATCCTCGATTTGGGAATTCTGTCGGAATTTTTTGGGGCTCGGCAGGGATTCTGGGAGTTTGCGTTGGATCCCAGAGTTGGCAATTTTCAGGAATTTGGGAATTTTCAAAAATGAAGGAAAAGCAGCTCCCTGAGATTTTTTTGGGGGGAATGAAGAAAAATCGGAAACCCCAAAGTGGGAAATAAATGGGATTTTTGTCATTTTTCCCCCCAAATTTTGTCATTTTTCCCAGGAAAAAAATTTTTTGGGGGGAGGGGTTGGATCCCAGAATTCCCAAATTTTCCTTCCTTCATTTTTTCCCTCTCTTCCCTCCTCAGTCGTGCTATGAACACATCCAGAGGATCCGGCCGCAACTGAAGGAAAATTCCCAGAGCTCCTGATCCTTTGGGAAAATCGGGGTTTTTCCGGAATTTTCCGGACTAAAAAAAGCAGGAATTGCAACCCCAGCTGCTTTCGAAGGGAAGAATTCCTCCCCGGCTGAGGTTTTCCTGATCCCAAAAAAAACCACTGGAAAGGCTGGAATTTCCATCTCCAGATTTTTTAGGAATTTTTTTTTTTCCACGTGGAGAAAGATTTTTTTTTTTTGGGAATTTTATCCATTTTTGCCACAAATAATTCCTGGAAAATAAAAAAAAATAATCTCATTTTCCTGCTGTTAATTTTTATTTTTTGGTGCTTTTTTGCACTGGAAAATTCCCCAAAAATGAATTTTTTTTGGGGAAAACCCCCGATTTTTGAGGAGATTTCTTGGAAATGGGAAGCAGAACTCATCCCAAAACTCCGGAAAAATTCTGGGGGGAATGAGTTTTTTTTTTTTCCCCCCCAGCTGAAATTCCTGAATTTCCGGATTTTCCGAGGTTTTTTTTTTACGGATCCCGTCGCTTTGGAATTCCGGAGGCTTTGGTAAAAGCAGGAATTTCTCCAAGATTTTGGGGAATTCCAGGAAAAGCAAACAGAAAATCTGGAATAAAACCTCCAAAAATCTCTTTTTTTGATCGTTTTTATCCCGGTTTTTTTTTCATTTTTTCCGGGATTTTTTTCCCTTTTCCAGGTGATTCCCGGGAGAACAAAATTCCCCAGGTTTTTCCCCGCTGCTTTTCCCAACTTTTCCTCGTTTTTTTAAATGATGGGAAAGGGGATCATTGAAATTTTTGGGAATGGAGAAAAATTGGAAACCTAAAGTTGGAAAAAAACGTGATTTTGGTCATTTTTCCAGGAATTTTGGTCATTTTTTCGTACATTTTTTATCATTTTCCCTGGAATTTTTATCAATTTTCCCAGAATATTTTCATTTTCCCCAGATTTTTTGTCATTTTCCCTGGAATTTTTATCATTTTCCCAGGATTTTTTTTTTTTTTCTCAGGAATTTTTTATCATTTCCCCAGGAATATTTTCATTTTTCCCAGGGGATTTTTTTCCTTATCCCGCTGACTCCAGGAAAACCAAACTCCCCAGGTTTTTCCCGCCCTTTCCCTCCCAATTTTATCCTTTAATAAATAACAGATTAATTATACTAATTAATAAATAAATACTATGTTAATATATTAACGAGAGGAAAACCGGAATTTTACTGGGAATTTTTATTTCAATAAAACTCCGTGAATTTTGGAGAAATTCTTTATTTTCTTTATTATCTTCTTTATTTTCAAGGATTTGTGAATTTTCTAAATAAATAAAAAACTCTGAAATAAACAGGATTTTTGTCATTTTTCCCAGGAATATTTTAATTTTCCCTGGAATATTTTTTTTCCAGAACAAATTAAAAAAAAATGCAAATTTCCAACTGCAAAAAGCCATGCAAAGTGCAAGGAGGAAGGGTTAAAAATCCCAAGGAATTCCTTGGAAAAAATGGGATTTTTCCAGTCGATTTCCTCAAACTTCCCAAAATTCCAAGTTTTTTTCCTTGAGGTAACAGTTGTGCAGCCATTTTGTGCTTCCAGGGGTTTTTTGGGATTTTTTTTCCAAGGAAAAGCAGGAAGGGAAAGTTCTGCTGGGAATATTCCGGGTGGGAATTGTGCTGGATCCCATTTGTCCTGCAGGGAATGCTGGGAATTTTGGGGATTTTTTTTTTTTTTGGGAATTGTGCTGGATCCCGTTTTTCCTGCAGGGAATGCTGGGAATTTTTTGGGGTTTTGGGGTTTTTTTTTGGGATGGGTTTTCGCTGGGAGTCGAAGGCAACGGAATCCTGAGCTGCTCACGGGACGGGCATTCCCAGATCTTTGGCTTCCATGGAATTCCATGGAATTCCCAAAAAAAAAAAAGGACGGAAAAGCCGAGCTGCAGCCTTAAGCAGGAGAGGTTCTAACAAAGCTGAGCTTAAGCACAGGGAATTTGCTTCATTCCACTTCCAGATCCATTTGGATTGAGGGATTTTTTGTTCCCTGAGTTCCTGCTCGGAGTCCTGAAAAAATTCAGGATTTTCCTTCAGTTTTTTCTGGAATTCCTCCAAGAACTTTGGGAATGTTCTCCCTCCTTCCCAAATGTTCTCAGTAAAACTCCTATCCAAATCCATTCCCTCCAAACCCTTTCGAAAAACCCCTTGGAATGCTCAGAGCAGGGCGGTGTCCATGGCCGATTCCAGGAGCTGGAATTCCATGGAATTCCCAAAAAAAAAGGACGGAAAAGCCGAGCAGCAGCCAGGAGCAGGAGAGGTTTTAACAAAGCCGAGCTTAATCATCTTGCTTCGTTCTGGACTCGATCCATAGGGAGTTTTTGTTCCCTGAGTTCCTGCTGGGAATCCTGAAAAAAATTTTGGATTTTCTTTTAGTCTTTTCTCGAATTCCTCCAAGAACTTTGGGAATGTTCTCCCTCCTTCCCAAATGTTCTCAGTAAAACTCTTGTCCAAATCCATTCCCTCCAAACCCTTTGGAAAACCCCCTTGGAATGCTCAGAGCAGGGCGGTGTCCATGGCCGACTCCCGCTGCTGGAATTCCATGGAATTCCCAAAAAAAGGACGGAAAAGCCAAGCAGCAGCCAGGAGCAGGAGAGGTTCTAACAAAGCCGAGCTTAATCATCTTGCTTTGTTCCAGTTCCAGACTCGATCCATACAGAGTTTTTTCCCTGAGTTCCTGCTGGGAATCCTGAAAAAATTTTGGATTTTCTTTTCGTTTTCTTTCTGGAATTCCTCCAAGAACTTTGGGAATGTTCTCCCTCCTTCCCAAAGGTTCTCCCTCCTCCCCAAACTTTCTCCCTCATCCCGCTGGAGCCAAGCTCTTCCTCCAAACCCTCTGGGAAAAACTCTTGGAGAGCTCAGAGCAGGGCGGTGTCCATGGCCGACTCCAGGAGCTGGAATTCCATGGAATTCCCTAAAAAAGGAAAAGCCGAGCAGCAGCCAGGAGCAGGAGAGGTTCTAACAAAGCCGAGCTTAAGCACAGGGAATTTGCTTCATCCCACTTCCAGATCCATTTGGATTGAGGGAGTTTTTGTTCCCTGAGTTCCTGCTTGGAGTCCTGAAAAAATTTGGGATTTTCCTTCAGCTTTTTCTGGAATTCCTCCAAGAGCTTTGGGAATGTTCTCCCTCCTTCCCAAATGTTCTCAGTAAAACTCCTGTCCAAATCCATTCCCTCCAAACCCTTTGGAAAACCCCTTGGAGAGCTCAGAGCAGGGCGGTGTCCATGGCCAACTCCAGGAGGTGGAATTCCATGGAATTCCCAAAAAAAAAGGACGGAAAAGCCGAGCTGCAGCCGGAAGCAGGAGAGGTTTTAACAAAGCCGAGCTTAATCATCTTGCTCCATTCCACTTCCAGACTCGATCCATAGGGATTGAGGGATTTTTTTGTTCCCTGAGTTCCTGCTGGGAATCATGAAAAAAATTTCTGATTTTCTTTTCGTTTTTTCCTGGAATTCCTCCAAGAACTTTGGGAACGTTCTCCCTCCTTCCCAAACCTTCTCCCTCCTCCCGTTGGAGCCAAGCTCTTCCTCCAAACCCTTTGGAAAACCCCCCTGGAATGCTCAGAGCAGGGCGGTGTCGATGGCCGCCTCCAGCCGCTGCAGCAGGGCCTCGGGAGGGGGCGCCAGCGAGCTCAGCTCCAAGCTGCGGAAATCCTCGTTAGCGCTTAACGAGCTCAGCACCTTCACCGCCCGCTTCAGGTCGAAGACAGCGTGCAGCATTCCCAGGCCGGAGATGGCGGCTCTGGGATCGTTCCGGGATAAGGAGGATTCCTCCTCCTCGTCCAGGCCTTTCTCCAGGACGGAGACGCGGTGCTCGGCGATCACCTTCAGGAAGTTGTAGAATTCCTTGTAGTCGATGCCCGTGCAGGATTTCAGGATCAGCTGGGGAAAAAAAAAAGTAACGGGTGGGAGAAAGGAATTCCAAAAAAAAAACGGGGGGGGGAAAGGAATTCCAAAAAAAAAAATGGGGGGGAGAAAGGAATTCCAAAAAAAAAATGAGGGGGGGAGAAAGGAATTCCAAAAAAAAAAATCCAGGAAGAAAAAAATCGCCGAAAATTTTGATTTGGATTAAGGTCGGGATTCTGCAGGATCAGGAATAATTCTGTTGGATAATTTTTAAATTGAAATATTGAAATCACCTCTGAATTCAAAGGGATCAGGTTGATTTTTCCCGAATATTAATTGTGGGGGGTTTTCCCAAATGTTGATTTTTTGGAAGGAAATCAACCCAAGCAGAGGGAAGAGCTCCCAGAAATGGACGTGGGATTGGTCTCATCCAGAAGATTCTGGAAGGAATCCCACCCATCCCAATCCCACCCATCCTCTTCCTCGTGGGATTTTGGTGGGAAAAAGGAATTTCCAATGGGAATGACAGTGGGGAAAAAATAAAAAAAAAAATCCAGGAAAAAAATCCTAAAAATTTTGATTTGATTAAGGTCGGGATTCTCTGGGATCAGAAATAATTCTGATCTATTCTGAGATAATTATCAATTGTTTAATTCAATAAGTTATAAATTTAATAATTTATAATTGTTTAATTCCAATGAATTCAAAGGGATTGGGTAGATTATCCCCAAATATTCATTGTGGGGAATTTTCCCCAAATGTTGATTTTTTTGGAAGGAAATCAACCCGAGGAGAGGGAGGAGCTCCCAGAAATCGACGTGGGACTGGTCTCATCCAGAAGATTCTGGAAGGAATCCCACCCGTCCTCTTCCTCGTGGGATTTTGCTGGGAAAAAGGGGGAGAAAGGAATTTCCAATGGGAATGACAGTGGGGAAAAAATTAAAAAAAAAAAATCCAGGAAAAAAATCCTAAAAATTTTGATTTGATTAAGGTCGGGATTCTCCGGGATCAGAAATAATTCTGTTGGATAATTGTTTAATTGAAATATTGAAATCATCTCTGAATTCAAAGGGATCAGGTTGATTTTTCCCGAATATTAATTGTGGGGGATTTCCCCAAATGTTGATTTTTTGGAAGGAAATCATCCTGAGGAGAGGGAAGAGCTCCCAGAAATGGACATGGGATTGGTCTCACCCAGAAGATTCTGGAAGGAATCCCACCCATCCCAATCCCACCCATCCTCTTCCTCATGGAATTTCGGTGGGAAAAAGGAATTTCCAATGGGAATGACAGCGGGGAAAAATTAAAAAAAAAATCCAGGAAAAAAATCCTAAAAATTTTGATTTGATTAAGGTCGGGATTCTCTGGGATCAGAAATAATTCTGATCTATTCTGAGATAATGATCAATTGTTTAATTCATTAAGTTATAAATTTAATAATTTATAATTGTTTAATTCCAATGAATTCAAAGGGATTGGGTAGATTATCCCCAAATATTCGTTGTGGGGAATTTTCCCCAAATGTTGATTTTTTGGAAGGAAATCAACCCGAGGAGAGGGAAGAGCTCCCAGAAATCGACGTGGGATTGGTCTCATCCAGAAGATTCTGGAAGGAATCCCACCCGTCCTCTTCCTCGTGGAATTTTGGTTGGATTGTGGAGTTTGGGTTTTTTGGGTTCTTTCCCAGCTCCACAACTTCTCTGGGATTCCAGGAATTCCCTCCCAATATCCCATGGAAATGGAACAGGAAGCCATTCCCTGTGTCCTCATCCCAAATCCCTCTCCAGCTCTCCTGGAGCTTTTCCAGGCTCTGGAAGGAGCTCTGAGGTCTCTCCCTGGAATTTTCCCTTCTCCGGGTGAACATTCCCAAGCTCTCCTGATCCTGAAGTTCTCCAGGCTTTTCCACCCAATAAACAAAAGCAATTCCCAAAACTTTTTATCGGGGGACGATTTCCCGCCGAAACAACAAAATCCCTTCGAAATTCCGCCGGGAGAACTTCAGCCCCAAGAATCCCGGAATTCCGGATCCCAGGAGGATCCGGGATTGTCAGGGTGTACCTGGCACTGGAGGTGCCAATCATCCACGGGATCTTTCCATTGGCTGATTTCCCTCTGGACGGCCGCCAGCTCGTCCTGCAGGAAGCGCCACATGACGGCCACGTTGCAGCCGTTCACCCAGTTGTGGTTGATGGAGATGGTGTCCTCCTGAGGGGGAAAAAATTGGGATAGGAGACGGATAATTAAGGATTGGAAACTAATTAATCTGTTAGGAAGATTAATATGGAATTTGTCACTCTAAAAATCCCATTCCAGAGCAACCCCAAAATGTCCCAAATTCCCAAAATGCTGCTGTTGACCCAGTTGTGGTTGATGGAGATGGTGTCCTCCTGAGGGGGGAAAAATTGGGATAGGAGACGGATAATTAAGGATTGGAAATTAATTAATCTGTTAGGAATGATCATATGGGATTTGTCACTCTAAATACCCCATTCCTGAGCAACCCAAAATGTCCCTAAATCCCAAAATGTCCCTAATTCCCAAAATGCTGCTGTTGACCCATCTGTGGTTGATGGAAATGGCGTCCTCCGGAGGGAAAAATATGGGAAAACACACAAATAATTAATAATTATTAACTAATTAATCTATTAGGAAGATTAATATGGAATTTTATTCCTGAGAAACCCCAAAATGTCCCTAATTCCCAAAATGCTGCTGTTGACTCAGTTGTGGTTGATGGAGATGGTGTCCTCCTGAGGGGGAAAAAATTGGGATAAGACATGGATAATTAACAATTAGCAACTAATTAAGTTGTTAGGAATGATGGAATTTGCTGATCCAAAATTCCCATTCCTGAGAAACCCCAAATGTCCCCACTTCCCAAAATGCTGCTGTTGACGCATCTGTGGTTGATGGAAATGGCGTCCTCCTGAGGGAAAAATCTGGGAAAACACACAAATAATTAATAATTATTAACTAATTAATCTATTAGGAAGATTAATATGGAATTTTCTGCTCCAAAAATTCCGTTCCTGAGAAACCCCAAAATGTCCCTAATTCCCAAAATGCTGCTGTTGACCCAGTTGTGGTTGATGGAGATGGTGTCTTCCTGAGGGGGGAAAAGATTGGGATAGAACACGGATAATTAAGGATTGGAAACTAATTAAGTTGTTAGGAATGATCATATGGGATTTGTCACTCTAAATACCCCATTCCTGAGCAACCCAAAATGTCCCCGATTCCCAAAATGTCCCCAGTTCCCAAAATGCTGCTGTTGACCCATCTGTGGTTGATGCAGATGGTGTCTTCCTGAGAGAAGAATTTGGGATAGGACACAGATAATTAAGGATTGGAAACTAATTAATCTGTTAGGAAGATTAAGATGGAATTTGTCACTCTAAAAATCCCATTCCAGAGCAACCCCAAAATGTACCAAATTCCCGAAATGCTGGTGTTGACCCAGTTGTGGTTGATGGAGATGGTGTCCTCCTGAGGGGGAAAAAATTGGGATAAGACATGGATAATTAATGATTAGCAACTAATTAAGTTGTTAGGAATGATGGAATTTGCTGATCCAAAATTCCCATTCCTGAGAAACCCCAAATGTCCTAATTCCCGAAATGCTGGTGTTGACCCAGTTGTGGTTGATGGAAATGGCGTCTTCCTGAGGGAAGAATTTGGGATAAAACACGGATATTTAATGATTAGCAACTAATTAAGTTATTAGGAATAATCATATGGAATTTGCTGATAAAAATCCCATTCCTGAGAAGGGAAAGGCTTCCCTAGCATCAAAATCCTGGAAATCCCAATTTCCATCCCACCAAGGAGAAAGGATTAACCTTTTTCCCTGGAAATCCCAATTCCCACCAAGGAGAAAGGATCAACCTTTTTCCCTGGAAATCCCAATTCTCATCCCACCAAGGACAACAAAACCTTTTTCCCTGGAAATCCCAATTCCCATAAAGGAGAACGGATCAACCTTTTTCCCTCCCTGGAAATCCCAATTCCCATCCCTGGAAATCCCAATTCTTATCCCACCAAGAAGAACGGATCAACCTTTTTCCCTCCCTGGAAATCCCAATCCCCATCCCTGCAAATCCCACTTCCCACCCAAGAAGAAGAAATCAACCTTTTCCCCCAATCCCCATCCCCACAAACCCATTTTTGGGCTCCCGCTTCCCCAATCCCTAAGAATTCCCGGCGGGATTCCGTTCCCTCACCAGGTTATGAACCTGGTGGTGCCACCCGCTGGGCACGAAGACGATCTCTCCGGCTTCCTGGAGGATTTCCAGAGGCGCTCGGCTCTGCTGGGAACGCGGGTAAATCCTCCGATCCCGGAGTTCCGGAGCCGTCACGTCGAAGGGGAGGTTGCCGTGGCGATCCCGCAGGAATTCCTCCTGGCCCGGGGGGTACAGGAGCCACCGCTTGCGGCCGCAGACGTTGGCCGACCAGCTGTAGGAGCGGAAGACGTCGGCGTGGAACGGCGTCCTGGGAATGGGGGAGGGAAAAAAAATAAATCGGGGATGGGAGGGGATCGATCCCGAAAAATCCCGGCAAGGGGTTTTGAGGAGAAGATGAGGTGCTGAGCCCGAAATTCCAGGAGGGGTTTGGGTTGGGTGATGGAATTTTGGCTGTTGGAAGGCTCCATATGGATACTGATCCCGAAATTCCACACGGGATTTTGGTTGGGTTATGGTTGGGTTATTGAAAGTCCAGTCTATGGATATGGATTCCAAAATTCCTCATGGGATTTTGGTTGGGTTATGGAATTTTATCTTGCGCAAAGCCACCGTATCCACACCAATCCTGAAATTCCTCATGGAATTCGGGTTGGATTATGCAGTTTTGGCCGTCAAAAGGCCATTGTATGGATACTGATCCCAAAATTCCATGAGAAATTCTGGTTGGGTTATGGAATTTTATCTTGTACAAAGCCACTGTATCCATACTGGAATTTTGGCTAAGAAGAAACTCGATATGGATAATGATCCCAAAATTCCTCATGGGATTTTGATTGGATTATGGAATTTTATCTTGTACAAAGCCATTGTATCCATATTGATCCCGAAATTCCTCATGGAATTCTGGCTGGATGATGGAATTTTGGCTATTAAAAAGCTCTATATGGATATTGATCCTGAAATTCCACAAGGGATTTTAGTTGGATTATGGAATTTTATCTTGTACAAAGCCATTGTATCCACACCAATCCCGAAATTCCTCATGGAATTCAGGTTGGATTATGAAGTTTTCACTGTCAAAAAGCCATTGTATGGATACTGATTCCAAAATTCCTCATGGAATTCTGGTTGGGTTATGGAATTTTATCTTGTACAAAGCCACTGTATCCATACTGGAATTTTGGCTAAGAAGAAACTCTATATAGATACTGATCCCAAAATTCCTCATGGGATTCTGGCTGGATTATGGAATTTTGGTTAAAAAAGGTCCATTATATGGATACTGATCCCAAAATTCCTCATGGGATTTTGATTGGATTATGGAATTTTATCTTCTACAAAGCCATTGTATCCATATTGATCCCAAAATTCCTCCTGGAATTCTGGCTGGATTATGGAGCTTTGGCTATCAAAAGTCCATTATATGGATACTGACCCCATAATTCCATGAGGAGTTTTGGTTGGATTATGGAATTTTACCTTGCACAAAGCCATTGTATCCATACCAATCCCGAAATTCCTCATGGAATTCGGGTTGGGTTATGGAATTTTGGCTATTAAAAGGCCATTGTATGGATACTGATCCCAGAATTCCATTTTATGGATACTGATCCCAGAATTCCATGAAGGATTTTGGTTGAATTATGGAAATTTGGCTAATAAAAAGCTCTACATGGACACTGATCCCAAAATTCCTCATGGAATTCAGGCTGGATGATGGAATTTTGCTAATAAAAATTATCCCATATTATCCCAAAATTCCTCATGGAATTTCACCTGGATCATGGAATTTTGCTAATGAAAGGTGGACACGGATCCCAAAATCCCTCATGGAATTCCGGCTGGATGATGGTTTTATATCCTCTGTGCTTCTCCTCCTGAGTTTATTCCTCGAGGGCAGGGAATTCCCAGCCCAACGCCCCAAACGCAACTCCCGACCCCGCACCGGGCTGGAATTTTCACCCGGGAAATTCCAGGCCTCTGCACATCCCGAGCACCCGATCCCAAGGGAATTCCTCCTCTAATCTCCCGGAGAATTTTTTCCATTTTCTGGCCACAATTTGGGCTTTTCCCTTTTCCCTCCCATCAGGAACCAGATTTGACTGGTTATTCCGAGGGATAACGGGATAACTCTGTGGGATTTTCAGTGGGAAAAGGGATAACGGGATAACTCTGCGGGATTTTCAGC
This sequence comes from Phylloscopus trochilus trochilus, assembly GCA_016584745.2. Taxonomy (NCBI): domain Eukaryota; kingdom Metazoa; phylum Chordata; class Aves; order Passeriformes; family Phylloscopidae; genus Phylloscopus; species Phylloscopus trochilus. The sequence continues at coordinate 1,314,068 of WQNJ02000546.1, forward strand.
TGGAAAAGGGATAACGGGATAACTCTCCGGGATTTTCAGCTGGAAAGGGGATAACGGGATAACTCTGCAGGATTTTCAGTGGGAAAAGGGATAATGGGATAACTCTGCGGGATTTTCAGTGGGAAAAGGGATAACAGGATAATTCTCTGGGATTTTCAGCGGGAAAAGGAATAATGGGATAACTCTGCAGGATTTTCAGCTGGAAAAGGGATAACAGGATAACTCTCCGGGATTTTCAGCTGGAAAGGGGATAACGGGATAACTCTGCAGGATTTTCAGCTGGAAAAGGGATAATGGGATAACTCTGCGGGATTTTCAGCGGGAAAAGGGATAACAGGATAATTCTCCGGGATTTTCAGTGAGAAAAGGAATAATGGGATAACTCTGCAGGATTTTCAGCTGGAAAAGGGATAACAGGATAACTCTGCAGGATTTTCAGCTGGAAAAGGGATTTTTTTTGGGATGGGAGCCTTACCAGGACCCCTTGGGTCCCATGTAGACGAAGCGGAAATCATCCACGGCCAGGGTGTCCCAATATTCATTGAGCCAATCCGAGGAAAAATACACGGGGGTGGTGTAAACATCCTGCTCCGGGAATGCTCTGGAAAACACCAAAAGGCTTGGAAAAGCAGCTGGGGAAAACGGGATGGGATTCCCAAATCCAGTGGGAAGAGCAAGGTGGATCCTTTAGGATGGGATTGCACTTGAAGGAGGAGAAGCTCATCCCAAGGTTTCATTATCCCAAGGCGGTCTCGGAAATTCCCGGGGATTCAGGGGCAGCCACGGCTTCTCTGGGAATTCCAGCTCCATTCCCACAGAGAAAATTCCTTCCCAAGGTTCTTCTCCAGCTGGAGAAGGCAGAGCTGGGGGAAGGGAACTTTCTGGAGTGGGAATATTCCCAGAAAAGCCAATGGATCCCAAACCCAACATGTCTGTGGAATAATCCCAACCCCAATCCCAATCCCAATCCCAATCCCAATCCCAACCCCAATCCCAATCCCAATCCCAACCCCAATCCCAATCCCAATCCCAATCCCAACCCCAATCCCAACTGAAACGCCCCCCAGGTTTGACTGCAGGATGTGTTCCAGTCCCGTTTCCCACAGGGAGAAAACATGGAATGGATTCCATGGAATGGTTGGGGTGGGAAGGGACCTTAAGGATCATCCATGGCCAAGGACACTTCCCACCATCTCAGGCTGCTCCTGGGACACTTCCAAAGATCCAAGGACAGCTCCTCTGGGAATTCCATCCCAGCCAGGAATTCCTTCCCACATTGAGTTTCAATGGATCTTCAGCTCGGAATGAAGCCGAGGGAATGACATCAGCCTGGAATCTTGGGAATTTTAGGAATTCTGAGCTCATTTTGGAGCTGGAGGCCAAGCCTTTGGAATTCCCTCAGGGAATGTTGGAATATTTTTCTGATGCTTCCATCCCTTCCAGGAATTCCTTCCCACCCTCCCAGCGAAATTCAACATTCCCTGTGTCCCATCCCAAACCCCAATCCCTGGAGGTTCTGGAAGCTCTTCAAGGAGCTCTGAGGGTTCCTTGGAGAACATTCCAAGGCTGGAGCTTCGGGAAGGAGGCCTGACCTGCTGAGGTGCCAATCCTTGAGGTAGAGGCAGCCCCGGGAGGAGCTGTGGCCGTTCCCAATGTGAATTCCCTCAGGGAATGTTGGAATATTTTTCCCATGCTTTGCCTCAACACTCACGCTGGGACAAGTGAAAACCAGGGAATGATGGGATGGGATCTTTAGGAACATCCAGCTCCAACCCCGTGCCAGGGACACTTCCCACCATCCCAGGCTGCTCCAAGCTGGCCTTGGACACTTCCAAAGATCCATGGACAGCTCCTCTGGGACTTCCATCCCAGCCAGGAATTCCTTCCCAACCTCCCAGCGAAATTCAACATTCCCTGTGTCCAATCCCAAACCCAAATCCCTGGAGCTTCTCAAGAAGGAGCTCTGAGGGTTCCTCGGAGAACATTCCAAGGCTGGAGCTTCGGGAAGGAGGCCTGACCTGCTGAGGTGCCAATCCTTGAGGTAGAGGCAGCCCCGGGAGGAGCTGTGGCCGTTCCCGATGTATTCCCGCCAATATCCCACAAACTCCTTGAAGGGCAGCAGCTCCTTGGGGTTGGAGTTGTACTCGCGGACGTCGCACTTGGCCACCGGCACCAGAGCTTCTCCTGGAACGACAGAGGAATCGTTATTAATCAATTATTAACGTTATTATTAATGCTGGTAAAAAAGAAGTCAGATTAATTATAGTATTTCAATGTTATTTGTATTTTTATATTTGTCATCTCTCAGTTAATTTAAGTATTTTATGAATTCTTTTCTGGGTTTTTCTTTGCCTTGAGCAGAATTTTCCAGTTTAAAGGGAATTTTCCTCTAAAATCCCATTAATGAGTGAGGATTTAACAGTAAAATTTATTCATTTTAATAAGGATAAATTAAAATTAGGATTAGGATTTAATATGAAAATCTGTTATTAAATGTTGTTTAATTAGCCACTGATTAACTGATAATCATTAGTTAATAGTTATAACAAGAAGTAAAATTAATTGCAAATATTTTACAGTTAATTATGTTTCTATATTCGTCATCTCTCAGTTGATTTTATTATTTTATGAATTCTTTTCTGTTTTTTTTTTTTTTTTCTGTGACCTGGATTTTCCAGGTTTTTCCAGTTTAAAGGGAATTTTCCTCTAACATCCCATTCCGAGCAAGGCATGGAGAAGGATTTAATATTAATGATTAGGTATTGTTTAATTAATCAGTGGTTGACTGCTAATTATTAATATTGGAAAAAAAAAGGTCCAATTAATTACAATATTTTAATGTTATTTGTAATCTCTCAATTAATTAAATTTACTTTTATGAATTCTTTTCTGGGTTTTTCTTAGCTTTGACCCCAATTTTCCAGTTTAAAGGGAAGTTTCTTCTAAAAATCCCATTAAAAACAAGGTATGGATAACGATAATATAATATAATATAATATAATATAATATAATATAATATAATATAATATAATACAATATAATGTAACATAATATAGTGTAATATAATATAACATAATATAATATAAACAATGAATTATTAAATATTGTTTAATTAATCAGTGGTTCACTGATAATTATTAATATTGGTAAAAAGGCTCCAATTAAATACAATATTTCAATGTTATTTGTATTTTTTTTATTTGTCATCTCTCAATTAGTTTAATTATTTTATGAATTATTTTCTGGGTTTGTCATTGCCTTGACCTGAATTTTTCCTCTAAAATCCCATTACCAGCAAGGCATGGATATGGGTTTAATATTAATATTGATATTAATTTAAATATTGATATCAATATTAATTTAAATATTAATATTAACATAAAAATGAATTATTAAATATTGTTTAATCAATCAGTGGTTCACTGATAATTATTAATATTGGTAGAAAAAGTCCAACTAAATACAACTATTTCAACGTTAATGATGTTTTTATATTTGTCATCACACGATTAATTTAATTATTTTATGAATTATTTTCTGGGTTTCTCTTTTCTGTGACCTGGATTTTCCAGGTTTTTCCAGTTTAAAGGGAATTTTCCTCTAAAAACCCATTACCAGCAAGGCATGGCTAAGGATTTAATACTAATATCAATTAAAAATATTAATCAGTGGTTCATTAATGATTATTAAGATTTGTATAATAAATGGCAAAAAAAACCCCTCCATGGAATAATTTGGGAAAAAAGCTTGGAATTCCCATTTCTTTAGGGCTTTTAGCCCTAAAATTCCATCCTAAAAATTTCCATTCTTTAGGATTTACCAAAAAATTTCCAGGACTCACCAAACTCCTGTTGGAGATGTTCAAAGTTGGGTTTCCCATGGAAAAATCCATGGATTCATTTCAGAAAAAAAGGTTGGAATTCTGCCTCTTTTAGTGCTTTTAGCCCTAAAAGGCCAATCCTAAAAATCTCCATCCTTTAGGATTTGGAATCCAGGAGAAAAAAAAATTCCAGAAAAAAACTCCTGCAGGTGATGCTCAAAGTTGAATTGTCCATGGAAAAAATCCATGGAATAATTTAGGAAAAAAGCTTGGAATTCGTAATTTTTTTCATGCTTCTAGCCCTAAATTCCCATTCTAAACCCGCCCATCCTTTAGGATTTGGGAAAAAAAATCCCAGGACTCACCGAACTCCTGTTGGAGATGCTCAAAGTTGGGTTTCCCATGGAAAAAATCCATGGATTCATTTCAGAAAAAAGCTTGGAATTCCCATTTCTTTAGTGCTTTTAGCCCTAAAAATCCCATCCTAAAAATCTCCACCCTTTAGGATTTGCCCAAAACCCCCCTGTACTCACTGAACTCCCACAGGAGATGCTGGAAGTCGGGTTTGCCATGGAAAAATCCATGGATTCATTTCAGAAAACAGCTCAGAAATCCTAATTTTTTAGGGTTTTTATCCCTAAAAATCCCAATCCTAAAAATCTCCACCCTTTAGGATTTTGGACAAATTTCCTGGACGCACCGAACTCCCGCAGGAGATGCTGGAAGTTGGGTTTGCCATGGGGAAAATAAAACAATCGATGGATTCATTTCAGAAAAAAGCTTGGCATTCCTAATTTTTTTAGGTTTTTTAGCCCTAAAAATCCCATCCTAAACCCCTCCATCCTTTAGGATTTGACAAAAATTTCCTGGACTCATCAAGGTCCCGCAGAAGATGCTCGAAGTTGAGTTTTCCATGGGAAAAAAAAAAATCCATGGAATAATTTAGGAAAAACGCTTGGAATTCAGGGGGTTTGGGTGCTTTTATCCCTAAATTCCCATCCTAAAAATCTCCATCCTTTAGGATTTGACAAAAAATTTCCTGTTGGGTTTTCCGTGGCAAAAATCCATGGAAAATTTTCAGGAAAAAAGCTTGGAATTCCCATTTCTTTAGTGCTTTTAGCCCTAAAAATCCCATCCTAAAAATCACCATCCTTTAGGATTTTGCAAAAATTTCCTAAACCCCTCCACTCTTTAGGATTTTGGACAAATTTCCTGGACTCACCGAATTCCCGCAGGAGATGTTCAAAGTCGGGTTTTCCGTCCCGCCTGACCCAGCTCCTCCTGCTGCCCCAGTCCTCGGTGAACTTGGCCGAGAGGACGCAGGGCCGGTTGGGAATGAGGTAATCCCGGAAAAAATCGGAATATTGGAAGGACTCGGCTTTGTCCAGGAAATCCACGGCGCCGCCGGGATCGGCAGGAAAATTCCCCGGATCCCGGAAAAAACGGGCGAAAGTTGCTCTGTCCATGCAGGCTGAGGGGGGAAATAGAATAAGAATAAGAATAAGAATAAATATAAAATAAAAATAAAAGTAAAAGTAAAAAATAAGAATAAAAAAAATAAAAGAAAAAAAGAATAAAAGAAAAAAGAAATAAAAAAATAAAAATACCCCAAAAAATAAAAATAAAAGTAAAAAATAAGAAAAAAAAGTAAAAGTAAAAGTAAAATAAAAGTAAAAATAAGAATAAAAATCAAAATAAATGTAAAATAAAAATAAAATAAAAATAAGAATAAAAAAATACCCCAAAATAAAAATAAAATAAAAAATAAAAGCAAAAGTAAAAGTAAAAACAAAAATGAAAATGAAAATAAAAATAAAAATAAAACCAAAAATAAAATAAAAAATAATAATAAAAAAAAAAACAAAACAAAAAAAATCAAAAAACCCAAAATAAAAATAAATATAAAAATAAAATAAAAACAACCAAAACACCAAAACAAACAAACAAACAATAACAACAACAAAACCAACAACAAAACCCCCAAACCAAAAAGAAAAACAAAAATAAAAAAAAATCCAGGCTCAGCCAAAAAAAAAAATTTTGAGATTTTCAAAAGAAATCTGTTAAAAAAGGGATTGGAAATTCATGGGGGATCAGGAATTTTGGGTTTTCCATGGTTTTTAGAGGTGGGGAATTGAGGGTTTTCCCTTCTTGGTTTTGTCCTGTAAGAGGAGGGAAAGGAACTGGTGGTGGGATGTGGGGAACTGAAGGGATTGGGAGGGGTGGAGGGATGGAAATTCCGGGAATGGTTGGGGAAGCGCTGCGGGATCGTCCCGTTGTTCGCAGGGCGGGCACCTCCCGCGTTCCCGGAGTTTTTTTTTCCCCTGGATTTGGAAGGACGGAAGGAATAAAAATAGGGGGAGGGAAAAAAAGGAAAAAGAATTAAAAAAAAAGGGGGGGGGGGGAGAGGAAAAAACACACACACAAAAAAATCGGGAAGAAAAAAAAAGGAGATGAAAGGATTTCCGTGAGGGGATTCTTCCCTCAGAGTTCTCCAAAGGTCTCTCAGGATTAAGGGACATCCCTGAAGGAATTCCTCCCTCAGAGATCTCCAAGGATCACCAGGATTAAAGGGTTTCCATGAGGGAATTCCTCCATCAGAGATCTCCAGGGGAACACCGGGATTAAAGGATTTTCATGAGGGGATTCCTCACTCAGAGATCTCCAAGGTAATACTGGAATTTAGGGACATCCCTGAGGGAATTCCTCCCTCACAGATCTCCAAGGGACACTGGAATTAAAGGGTTTCCATGAGGGAATTCCTCTCTCAGAGATCTCCATGAACACTGGGATTAAAGGATTTCCATGAGGGAATTCCTCCCTCGGGAATCTCCAGGGGATCACTGGGATCAAAGGATTTCCATGAGGGAATTCCTCTCTCAGAGATCTCCATGAACACCGGGATTAAAGGATTTCCCTGAGGGGATTCCTCACTCAGAGATCTCCAAAGGTCTCTCAGGATTAAGGGACATCCCTGAGGGCATTCCTCCCTCACAGATCTCCCAGGGACACTGGAATTAAAGGATTTCCATGAGGGAATTTCTCTCTCAGAGATCTCCATGAACACCGGGATTAAAGGATTTCCATGAGGAGATTTTTCTCTGAGAGGTCTCCAAGGGATCACCGGGATTAAAGGATTTCCATGAGGGAATTCCTCCCTCAGAGAGCTCCAAGGATCACCAGGACTAAAGGGTTTCCATGAGGGAGTTCTGCCCTCAGGGATCTCCATGGGAACACAGGGATTAAAGGGTTTCCATGAGGGAATTCTGCCCTCAAGGATCTCCAAGGATCACCAGGATTAAAGGGTTTCCATGACGGGATTCCTTCCTCGGGGATCTCCAGGGGAACACCGGGATTAAAGGATTTTCATGAGGGAATTCCTCCCTCAGAGTTCTCCAAAGGTCTCTCAGGATTAAGGGACATCCCTGAGGGAATTCCTCCCCCAGTGATCTCCATGAACACCGGGATTAAAGGATTTCCAGGAGGGGATTCCTCCCTCAGAGATCTCCAAGGTAATACTGGAATTTAGGGACATCCCTGAGGGAATTCCTCCCTCACAGATCTCCAAGGGTCTCTCAGGTTTAAGGGAATTCCCCTCACGGAGGTCCCAGGAGGAGGGAGGGGGAGGACCCGGACACCACAGGCCGTCGCACACCCCATCCCCGCATCGCTCTCCCGTTCCACCCGCACCCTCGCTGCCCGCAGGAACCGGCAGCACCCCGAGGGAGCCACACTCACCCCCGCCCCCCGCGGGGCAGCCCCGAGGCGCGAATGGCGGCGGTTTCGATGACACTGAGGGGTTATGGCCGGCACCGCCGGAACCTCTGCGTCGGGCGGGTGGGGGCCGGGGGGGAGGTGAAGAGAGGAGCGCAGCGGCGCGGGGCTCAGCCAATGGGAGCGCGCGGAGGGCGCAGGCGCGGAGCGGGGCCGGTGCCGCACTGAGGGAGGTACGTGAGGGGCCGGGGGCGCTCGGAGGGGCCCGGGTGGGGCTGGGGGGATGGAAATGGGGCTGAGGGGTCCCAAACTGGGGCTGAGGGGTCCCAAACTGGGGCTGGGGGGGTTGGAAGTGGGGCTGGGGGGGGTTGGAAATGGGACTGGGGGTCCCAAACTGGGGCTGAGGGGGGCTCCGATCCATGGTCGGGGCGGTCTCGGACCGGGGTGTCCGGCGGGGCCGGGCCGGGTTCGGTGTCGGGGCCGGGTTCGGTGTCGGGGCCGGGTTCGGTGTCGGGGCCGGGTTCGGTGTCCGGGCCGGCCGGGTTCGGTGTCCGGGCCGGGCTCGGTGTCGGTGTCCGGGCCGGGCCGGGCTCGGTGTCCGGGCCGGGCTCGGTGTCGGGGCCGGGTTCGGTGTCCGGGCCGGGTTCGGTGTCCGGGCCGGGTTCGGTGTCCGGGCCGGGTTCGGTGTCGGTGTCCGGGCCGGGTTCGGTGTCGGTGTCCGGGCCGGGTTCGGTGTCCGGGCCGGGTTCGGTGTCCGGGCCGGGCTCGGTGTCCGGGCCGGGCTCGGTGTCGGTGTCCGGGCCGGGTTCGGTGTCCGGGCCGGGTTCGGTGTCCGGGCCGGGCCGGGTTCGGTGTCCGGGCCGGGTTCGGTGTCCGGGCCGGGCCGGGCTCCAAGCGGGGCTGAGGAGGCTCCGAACCGGGAACCGGGGAGCTCCAAACCGGGAATGGAGGAGCCGGGCTTGGGGCTCGGGGAGCTCAGAATTCCCTCCTGGAATTGGCTCCGGAGCCAGGGAAGGCTCGAAGGTGCCGCGGGGAGCCGGAGCTGGGTTATTAAAGAATTTTTCATTTTGGGAGCAGCCTCGGTTGTATTTTCCTTTGGAATTTTTTGTTCTGTGAAAAGCTGGATGGGAAAAAAAATTTCCCTGAGAATTCCCTGGATACAAATCCAGGTCAGGAGCCTGAGGTAAGGCTCAGGAAGAGAATATTTTAATTTGCTATTAAATATAAATCTGTTATTATTGAAAGATATTTCATTTTGGGAACAGCCTCCGTTGTATTTTCTTTCGGAGTTTTTTTTTTTCCTTGGCGAAAACGTGGAAAACTCTGAGGGAAAAAATTCTTCCCTGAGGGGAAAAATGCTCCCTGAGAATTCCCTGGATACAAATCCAGGTCAGGAGCTTGGGATAAAGTTAGGAAGAGAATATTTTAATTTGTTATTAAATATAAATTCTGGATTTTTGAAGGAATTTTCATTTTGGGAGCAGCCTCGGTTGTATTTTCCTTTGGAATTTTTTTGTTTTGTGAAAAGTTGGATGGGAAAAATTTTTTTGCTGAGAATTCCCTGGATACAAATCCAGGTCAGGAACTTGGGGTAAAGCTCAGGAAGAGAATATTTTAATTTATTAATAAATATAAATCCGTTATTATTGAAGGAATTTTCATTTTGGGAGCAGCCTCAGTTGTATTTTCCTTGGGAATTTTTTGTTTTGTGAAAAGTTGAATGGGAAAAAAAAAAATTCCCTGAGAATTCCCTGGATACAAATCCAGGTCAGGAGCTTGGGATAAAGTCAGGAAGAGAATATTTTAATTTGTTATTAAATATAAATTCTGGATTTTTGAAGGAATTTTCATTTTGGGAGCAGCCTCGGTTGTATTTTCCTTTGGAATTTTTTCCTGGCTGCAATCCTGGCCGTAGCCTCTCCTTTAAATCAGATTTTTGTGCCCTTTCCCTCCCTCCCTTTTCCCGCCATTTGCTCCGGGGTCGTGGATTCATTGGCTCAAAAGAGGCAGAGAATTTTCGCTTTAAATTCCAAATTTTTCCCATCGATTTGTGGCTGATTTTTCCATTTCATCCCTAAAATTAACAACAAAAAAAAATCCAATTAAAAATCCATGGAAATGAGGGATGAAAAGCAAATAAAGATTTTTTTTTGAGGGGATAAAGCGTGGACTAATCCTTAATTATTTTGGAATTTGGAGTGTATTTAATTAAAAAAAAAAAAAAATCCCTGGAGTTGGACTTGTTAAGGAATTCCTGATGCAGCAGCCAGGAAACCCTGGGAGATGTCGCCGTGGGATCAGGAGTTCAGCATTCCCAAAGGAGGAATTCCATGAGAATCCCTCAGCTTTTCCGGGGCTGAGCGCGATTGGTCTGTAATTAAGGAGGATAATTAATTAGTGGGGATCTCGTGAGTCGAGCAGCAGAATTCCAATCCTGGGAGCAAATTGTGATGAAACATTTCAGGAAGAAATGGAAGGAATTTCCTGTGGGATCACTCAGGTGTCTCCTGGCTGAAGGATTCATTCCCAAATTTCCAAACCCATTCCTGAATTTACAGAGAATTAGGAAGCAATTTTGGTTTTTTTCCTTTTATTTTTCTGTCAGTCCCGACTTTTCCATGGATTTGGTGCCAGATCTCAAATCCACATCTCCCTGTCACTGATCCAGGGATTTCTGGGGATGGAATTCCAGGATTTTGGAGCAGCTGTGACCCAAAAAATCTGATTATTTCCTAAAAAAAGAGAGTGGAAATGGGAGAGTCCAGATCTGATCCAGGAATATTTCAGGAAAAAAATGGAAATAATTGTGATGGAACATTTCAGGAAGAAATGGAAGGAATTTCCTGTGGGATCGCTCAGGTGTCTCCTGGCTGAAGGATTCATTCCCAAATTTCCAAACCTGTTCCCAAATTTACAGAGAATTCAGAAGCAATTTGGGGTTTTTTTTTCATTTTATTTTTCTGCCAATCCAATTTTTTCCATGGATTTGGTGCCAGATCTCAAATCCACATCTCCCTGTCATTGATCCAGGGATTTTTGGGGATGGAATTCCAGGATTTTGGGGCAAATGTGACCCAAAAAATCCGATTATTTCCTTTAAAAAGAGAGTGGAAATGGGAAAGTCCAGATCTGATCCAGGAATATTTCAGGAAGAAATGGAAATAATTGTGATGGAACATTTCAGGAAGAAATGGAAGGAATTTCCTGTGGGATCACTCAGGAGTCTCCTGGCTGAAGGATTCATTCCCAAATTTCCAAACCTGTTCCCGAATTTACAGAGAATTCAGAAGCAATTTGAGGTTTTTTTTTCATTTTATTTTTCTGCCAATCCCAATTTTTCCATGGATTTGGTGCCAGATCTCCAATCCCTGCGTGATCCCAGGAAACATCAAAACCTCGGAGGAGATGATGATGAATGGGGAAGCAATTAAATTCCAGTGATGTCATCAGCATTCCCGAATTAATGATGGGATGTGGTGCTGGCACAACCGCGGCAAGGAGGGAGGAAAATTCCAACAAAAATTCCAACCCTGGGCTCCAAAAAAACCTCTGGAATTGTGGAGAGAAGCCATTCCAGGGCTGGAATTGTCCTTTTCCAAGGTTGGGATTGTTGGGATGGAAGGAAGCCGGAATTCCGGATCCCGATGAGCAAATCCCAGGGTTAACTTGCTGGCAGCAGCGTTCATCTCCCAGGAAAATGCAGCCTGGGAATGTTCCACAGGGAAAATCCTAAAGATTTGGGATTTTCCCACCATTTCTTTTGGGGATTGTTCCACTGGAAGTTCCAGGAGCTGCTCGGGTTTGGGATTTTTTGGGATCGTTCGGTCGAGTCTCTGGTGAAACCTGGAGGGGAGGGCTGAGATGGGCGGAATTCCTGGAGAAAAGCGGGAATTCCTGGAGAAAAGCGGGAATTCCTGAAGGAAACTGGGAATTCCTGGAGAAAACCGAGAATTCCTGGAGAAAACCGAGAATTCCTGGAGAAAACCGGGAATTCCTGGAGAAAACCGAGAATTCCTGGAGAAAACCGAGAATTCCCGGAGAAAACCGAGAATTCCCGGAGAAAACCGAGAATTCCCGGAGAAAACCGAGAATTCCCGGAGAAAAGTGGGAATTCCCGGAGAAAAGTGGGAATTCCCGGAGAAAACCGGTGATTCCTGGAGAAAACTGGTGATTCCTGGAGAAAATGGAGGATTCCTGGAAAAAACTGAGAAGTCACAGAAAAAAATGGAAATTCCCGGAGCAAACTGGGAATTCCTGGAGAATATTGACAATTTCCAGGGAATATTGACGGTTCCTGGGGAATATTGACAATTCCCTGAGAATATTGACAATTCCCGGGGAATATTGACAGTTCCTCAGGAATATTGACAATTCCTGGAGAGTATTGACAATTCCTTGGGAATATTGACAATTCCCGGGAATACTGACAATTCCTGGACAATTCCTGAAACGTGCCTAACATGCCTGGATGTTGAGATGCCAGAGGGGAAGGGGAGGGAGCAGAGATTCATAAAGAAGGATGAGCTGGAATTTTGGGATATCCTGGATTTCCCTCTTGCTCTGTGGGAAGCCGAGATGAGTTGGGGATGGGAATATTCCAGGATAGGAATGGAATTCTTGATAAAAACCCATGGCCAGTGATGCTGACAGCCCTTTCCATAGGAAATCTTGGATTTCCCTCTTGCTCTGTGGGAAGCCGAGATGAGTTGGGGATGGGAATATTCCAGGATACGAATGGAATTCTTGATAAAGTGAGGTGGCCAATGATTCTGACAGCCCTTTCCATAGGAAATCTTGGATTTTGGGATACTCTGGGTTTTCCTCGGTATCTCTTGCTCTGTGGGAAGCCGAGATGAGTTGGGAATGGGAATATTCCAGGAAATGAATGGAATTCTTGCTAAAAACGCGTGGCCAGTGATGCTGCTGGTCTTTCCCAGAGCAAACATTCCCGTGGTTAGGAACGACCCCCAAAATTCCTTTGGATATCCAGCTGAAAAGAGCCGGGAGCCCCATAAATTCCTTTGTGTTCATTAAAAATTCCTGCTTTTTTTTTTATTATTTTTTTTTCCTTGGATTTCAGCGTCTCCCGCCGGATTGGAGAGCGTTCCCCTTGGCGGGGGGAGAGGAGGCCGGGATGAACGAGGACATCCGGATCCATTCCTGGCCTTGCTCCTACTACCTGGACGCCAGCAAGCAATGGATCCCTGGGAAGCTCTCCCTGACCCCCCTCTCCATCCGATTCGCCGCCGACGGCAGCGGCGAGCTCCTGGTGGATTTCCAGCTGGCCGGGATCAGCGAGATCAAGAAGGAATCTTCCCACCTGATCTTCAGCTCCCTGACCGTCCTGGAGAAGGGCACCAAGCACTGGTTCAGCTCCCTCCATCCCAACAGGAACGTGGTCTTCAACATCCTGGAGCATTTCTGGAGGGAGCGGCTGCTCTCCGGCCGGGAGGGCGCGGCGGGGGCGGCTTCGGGATCCAGCAAGGGCAAGGAATTGACGGGAATGCTGGAGGGATCCCAGAGGCGCCTGGAGGACACGGCCCAGGCGCTGCATTCCCAAGGGGAGCAGTTTGACAACATCATGAGGGGGCTGCACAAGATCGAGGGGGACATGGACGTGGCTGACAGGTACGAGCGGTCGGGAATGCCTGGAATTCCTGGGGAAGGTCTTCAGGAAGTGAAACTTCAGAAGTTTTTGATTGGAGGGATGGAGCAGCTCCGGGAGGAAAGGTTTGAGGGAGTTGGGAATGTTCAGCATGGAGAGCTCAGAGCTCCTGAAGGGGCTCCAGGAGAGCTGGAGAGGGACTGGGGTCAAGGGATGAAGGGACGGGACACAGGGAATGGCTTCCAATGGCAAAGAGCGGGATAAAATGGGATTTGGGGCAGGAATTCCCAGTTTTGCTGTGGCTGCCCCTCCGTGGGAAGGATGGAGGAATTGATTTCCATGGAATAATCAGCAGGTGGCTGTTGGTTGCCGTCGGGAATTCTGTCGTTCCCGCTTTTCCTGAGGGAAAGCAGGAGGGGAATTCCCAATAAACGCTGCCTGGTGTTCCCCCCTTTGGAAAACAAGGGAGAACTTCAATTAGATTTATATAAAATAAATTATGAGTTCATAGATCACGAATTTTTAGAATTAAATTGTCGATTTATCAATTAGAAATTGACAGAATTAAATGATAAATTGATAGAATTAAATTACCACCTTACCAATTACAAATTCAATATAATTCAATTAAAAATTTATAAATCACAATTCTATGGAATTAAATTACCGATTTATCAATTACGGATTTATATAAATAAATTATGATTTCATAAATCACGAATTTTTAGAATTAAATCGTCGATTTATCAATGATAAATTGACAGAATTAAATGATAAATTGGCAGAAGAACTTCCTGGTTTTCCACTTGGTTGGAAGCTGAATCCAGGGATGATGAAATCATTGGATAATCCCAAGGATTGGGAATTTGTAGGAATTCTTGAGAGGGATTTAGGGTTTGGTGCTTCTAGGGCAGGGAAGTGTGGTTGGGATGGATGGGAATTGGGAAGGAATTCCTGGCTGGAATTCCCAGCGAAGCTGTGGCTGCCCCTGGATCCCTGGAATGTCCAAGGCCAGGCTGGATCACCCTGGGACAGTGGGAGCTGTCCCTGCCCATGGATTGGGATGATCCTTAGGATCCCTTCCCATCCAAGCCTTTTGTGCCCGTGGGCTCGGGAAATGTTGGGAATTCCGCTCTGGGAATTCCGGAGCGCCACAATCTCCTTCCTCCCACCCCTGCCCTGCTCTGTAGGAATAAAAGCCGGGATCAGCGGAGCTGAGCAGTGTTTGCTGTGTCCATCCTTGCCAGGAATTCCTGGGAAATCCGGAGCTGTGCCGGCTTCTTTCCCGCCCTTTTTTTCCTTTCCCGCCCTTTTTTTCCTTTCCCGCCCTTTTTTTCCTTTCCGGCCCTTTTTCCTCTCCCATATCCAGTATCCCATATCCAGTATCCCATATCCAGTATCCAATATCCCATATCCAGTATCCCATATCCAGTATCCCATACCCACTATCCCATATTTCCCATCTTCCAGGCTGTTGACGGAGCTGGAATCTCCTTCCTGGTGGCCCTTCAGCACCAAACTCTGGAAGACCCCTCTGGAATGGAAACCGAAGGAGACCCCCTCGGCCGCCCCCGAGCCCAAACCCCCGGAGGAGGAGATCCTGCTGCGCATCCCCGTCATCATCACCCGCCGGCCGGACTCGGCCGCCAAGCCCGGCCAGCTGACCCTGCTGCCCTCGGCCCTGGAGATCCGGGATTGCAGCTCCCAGCTGCTGCACCGCTTCCAGGCGCGCGAGGTGGACGACATCCGCGTGCACTCGCCCTACGAGATCAGCGTCCGGCAGCGCTTCATCGGCAAGTGTCGTCCCCCCTCGTGTCCCTCCTGGGGTTGGTGTCGTGGGTTGGAGAGGGAAAAGCTGGAGTTCCCCTTGGAATGGGGAATGTAAACCCCTCACCCCCCACCCCTCCCCCTGCCAAATTATGATTTTGCAATTAAGGGCTTTCAGGCAAAGATTTGGGAATAGGAATAACAGTTCTTTATTAGGAGTATTAGCAAATGTAGTAGTAAAACAAACAAACCAGCAAACAAACAACAATTTTGGAGAACCCTGACAGGGTCAGAGCTACAACCTGACACCCTGTGGGTCAGGGTGTTGGGAGCAGCCCACAGTGAGTCCTCCTGGAGTGGCAGAGGTGGTTCTGGTGGGGCAGAGATGATCTGAGAGAAAAGGGTCCGGTGATGGTGAGAAGGGCCCAGGGATGGTGAGAAGGGGTCCAGGGATGGTGAGAAGGGTCCAGGGATGGTGAGAAGGGGTCCGCTCTTCCTCCGGGAATCCGGTGGAACCAGATCCTTGGTGTTCCTGAGTCTCAGTTTTTATCCAGGTAGGAATGGTTGGCTCCTCCCACTGGGTGGAGCATCTCCCAATGGGATGATGGAATGTGTCCTGTCCTTGGTGAGCCTCAATGGCCCATTAGCAGGAGATAACCCTTAATGACCCATTAGCAGCAGAGATCCCCCTGGAGGGAGGACAGGGATGACAGAGATAACAAACCCTGCCCCACCTGGTTTTATCAGCTGGCCCCTTATCAGAAGTCACCACCCCCCTCCTCCCAGAGTCACAAGAGATAAAGAACAAAAACATCTCCCCGGCTGCTTTCAACAGATGAAACAGAACACACATTTTGGGTTCCATAACCCAAGACAGTTTTCAAGGTAGGCTCCCTTTGGGGGTTTTTCCCCTCCCCAGGGTCAGGTTTCTCGGCGTATCCTAAGGGGTTGATTTCAACATAAAGGGGCTTCCTGCCACCCTGGAATTTCTGGAAGGGTTTGGCCGTCAAAAGGATCAGCCAGGGCAGAAAGGGCCCACCCCTCCTCCTCTGTTGCGTTGTGTCTTTGAGGTTTCCAAGGTGGGCTCCTTTGGGGGTTCTTCCCCTCTCCAGGGTCGGGTTTCTCGAGCCAATTCTAAGGGATTGATTTTAATACACAGAGGATTTTAATGTGCCCCCCTGGAATTCTGCAGGGACTGGCCGGAGCAGAAAGGGCCCACCCCTCCTCTGCTGCATTGTGTCTGTAAGGTTTTTCAAGGTGGGCTCCCTTTGGGGGTTCTTCCCCTCCACAGGGTTGGGTTTCTCAGTCAATCCTAAGGGGTTGATTTTAATGTACAGGGGATTTGGATGTGCCTCCCTGGAATTTCTGTAGGGATTGGCCGTGGAAGGGATTGGCCAGAGCACCCACAAGTGATGTGACCCTTAGGCTGCCCTTTAGCCCCCCTTTCCCTCCCCAGGGTCGGTTTTCTCAGCCAATCCTGAGGGGTTGATTTCAATGTACAGGGGGTTTGGATGTGCCCCCCTGGAATTCTGCAGGGATTGGCCATGGAAGGGATTGGCCAGAGCTCCCACAGGTGATGTGACCCTCAGGCTGCCCTCCATCCCTCGGGTCACACCCCTGCCCCTCTCTGATGTGTGGGATTCACTGCCCTCCCCCTTTCCCCTCTCTGGGTAAGAACCCAGGACAGGCACATGTTCTGCTCTGGGATCACCCTGCTCAGAGGTGCTGCTGGAACTGGAATAAATCTCCGGATGAGATTCCCACGCAGATCCGGGCTCCTTTCTTCCCTGCTGGCCCTGCCTCTCTGCCAGGCTCACGCAGGATCCTTTGTGTTACCTTCATCTCCAGCGCTGCCTGGAGCCTTGGGAGAAGCCCAGACCTGCGCCGAGGGCTCTGTGCCTGTGCTGGCACTGCAAGGAGTCCAGTATCCCATACAGAATAGCCAGTCTCCAGTATCCCATATCCAATATCCCATATCCAATCTCCCAACATTTAATAATCAATATCCCACATTTAATACCCAATATCCCATATCCAGTAGCCCAGATTCAATATCCCAGATCCAGTATCCAACTCCCAACATTTAATAATCAATATCCCACATTTAATACCCAATATCCCATATCCAGTAGCCCATGTCTCATATCCAGTATCCAATATTTAAAATCCCATATTCCGTATCCCAGACCCAATATCCAATTTCCAATATCCAATTTCCAATATCCCATATCCAATATCCCATATCCAGCATCCAATCTCCCAATATTTAATAATCAATATCCCTTATTTAATATCCAATACCCATATCCAGTGTCCAAGATCCCGTACCCAGTATCCCATATCCAATCTCCCAATATTTAATAATCAATATCCCACATTTAATAACCAATATCCCATATCCAATGTTCCATATGCAGTATTTCATCTCCAGTATCCCATATCCAATATTTAATATCCCAAATCCTTGTGGCACAGAGGACAGGGCCTCTCTCCCAGCACAGCTCCCACGCCAGGCTCCTCACTCCAGCAGTGATTTATTTCCTGTTCCAGGCAAGCCCGACAATTCCTTCCGGCTGCTGGCGGCGCGGATGCCCCAGGCCCTGCCCCTCCTGCAGCTGCGCTTCGGCAAGAAAATCCAGTTCTTGGAGGATGCTCTGGGATTCGCCGGCACCGGGAGATCTCCCACGGCGGGAGCCGATTTGGGAGAGTCCGTCTGGCAGGCAGGTGGGTGACAGGGAATTCTGGGTTCATTGGATTTGGGAGAGTCTGTCTGGCAGGCAGGTGGGTGACAGGGAATTCCAGGCTGGGAGGATTTGGGAGAGTTCATCTGGCAGGCAGGTGAGTGACAGGGAATTCTGGGTTCATTGGATTTGGGAGAGTTCATCTGGCAGGCAGGTGGGTGATGGGGATTCTGGGATTGGTGGATTTGGGAGAGTCCATCTGGCAGGCAGGTGAGTGACAGGGAATTCTGGGTTCATTGGATTTGGGAGAGTCCATCTGGCAGGCAGGTGGGTGACAGGGAATTCTGGGTTCATTGGATTTGGGAGAGTCCATCTGGCAGGCAGGTGGGTGACAGGGAATTCTGGGTTCATTGGATTTGGGAGAGTCCATCTGGCAGGCAGGTGGGTGACAGGGAATTCTGGGTTCATAGGATTTGGGAGAGTCCGTCTGCCAGGCAGGTGGGTGATGGGGAATTCCTGGCTGGGAGGATTTGGGAGAGTTCATCTGGCAGGCAGGTGAGTGATGGGGAATTCCAGGCTCCAGAGGATTTGGGAGAGTTCATCTGGCAGGCAGGTGGGTGATGGGGATTCCGGAAGGTTCCGAGTGTTTTCCAAGGAAAGTTGTTCCTGTGGTGGGTCAGTGGTGAGGAGAAGTCCGAGGGATGAGCTCCAGGTGGCTGCAGAGCCTTTGGTGCTGCTGGTTGGCCTGGAGTTAATTCCCAGCTGGAAGGGAATGTCCAATAGTTATTATCCAATAAGTGATATCCAATACTTAATAATTAATATCCATTTCTAATATCCCATATCCAATAATTAATACCCACTGTTTAATATCCTGTACCCCATATTCAATACCTGTTATTTAATGTCCCATATCTAATATGCAATACTCTATATCCCATATCTAATATCCAATATTCCATCTCCCAATATTTAATAATCAATATCCCATATTTAATATCCAATATCCCATATCCTATATCCAGTATTTAATATCCAGTTTCCCATATCCAGTTTCCAGGATCCTATATTCAATATCCCATACCCAATATCCCATATCCAATATTCAATATCCCATATCCCATATCCAATATCCCACATCCAGTATACCATATCAAATATCCAATATCGCATATCCAGTTTCCCATATCCAATATCCCATATCCAATATCCCATATCCAGTTTCCAATATCCAATATCCCATATCCAATATCCCATATCCAATATCCCATATCCAATATCCCATATCCAGTATCCCATATCCAGTATCCCATATCCAGTATACCATATCAAATATCCAATATCCCATATCCAATATCCCATATCCCATATCCCATATCCCATATCCCATATCCCATATCCAATATCCCATATCCAGTATACCATATCAAATATCCAGTATACCATGTAAAATATCCAATATCCCATATCCAGTTTCCCATATCCCATATCCAATATCCCATATCCAATATCCCATATCCAATATCTCATGTCCAATATCCCATATCCAGTTTCCAATATCCCCTATCCCATATCCAATATTTAATATCCCATATCCAACATCCCATATCCCATATCCAGTATCCCATATCCCATATTTAACATCCCACATCCCACACCTCTATGAAACCTTTAATCCCCTTAAATCCTGAAAATTTCCCCCAAACATCCCGGAAATCTTTAATTAAAACCTGGCATAAACCCGATTTTCCCGTATTAAAAAAAACCCTAAAATTCCAATTTTTTTTAACCCAAACTTGGGAATTTTTGACAGCTCGAAATTTCTCCCTCCCAACATCCCAAAATCCTTTTTTTTCCTCCTGATTTTTGAACCCCAAAAGAACAAATCCCAGATGGATTTGATGCCAAAAAAACCTTGGAAAAACAGAAATAAATGAACAAATCCAACAATTTCCCAGCTGCAATTCCAGCTTTCCCCGTTGTTTTCCTGCTGGGTTTTCTTCTCTTTCCCTCTTTCATTTGGAAAAACCTGGGAAGCAAAAGGGAGGCGATAGAAATTCTGATTTTTCCAGGGTTTTCTTGGGTTTTTTGGGATTTTCCTTGGATTCGTCACGGTTCCCGTTCCGTCACAAGGTGGCACTCACGGATTGTGTGGGATTTTTCCATGAAAAATCGATTTTTTTCCTGATTTTTTTCCCTGTTTTTCTCAAATTAGAAGGGAAAGAAAATCTATTTTTTTCTGTGCTGTCTCTCACCAACAGGAGCTCACAGACTGTGTGGGATCCTTGGGGATTTTTCCATGGAAAATCAATTTTTTTCCTGATTTTTTCCCTTTTTTTGTCAAATCAGGAGGGAAAAAAATAATTTTTTTTTCTGTGTCTCTCTGTTTTCCAATCGGGAATTGATCCAGGGAATTTTCAGATAAATATCCATAAAAATCTCTGGGAAAATTATGGATTTTTCCCTCAAAATTGGCACAATCCCACCCAGATCCTTTGTTTACATCGACCCTGCCTTCAGTTTAGTTGTAAATTAGAAATGTAGAGAATTAAATTATAAATTAGGAACTTATAGAATTAAGTCATAACTTTTTAAATTAGGAATTTATAGAATTTAATTATAAATCTATAAATTAGGAACTTATACAATTACATCATGAATTTATCAATTACAAATTGATAGAATCAAATTACCACCAATTACAAATATTTATAATTCAGTTATAAATTTATAAACCACACCATTTATAGAATTAAATTACTGATTTATCAATTACAGATTAATGTAATTATAAATTTATATGTCACAAATTTATAGAATTAAGTCATTGATTTATCAATTATGAATTGATAGAATTAAATGATAAATTGATGGAATTACCACCTTATCAATTAAAAATTTAATATAAATAAATTATAAATTAATAAATCACAAATTTATAGATATAAATCGATTTAGCAATTACAAATTTATAAAATTAAATGATAAATTGATAGAATTAAGTTACTGATTTATCAATTACAGATTCATAAAAATAAATTATAAATTCATAATTCACAAATTTATAGAATTAAGTCATTGTTTTATCAATTATAAATTTATATAATTAAATGATAAATTGATAGAATTAAATTACCACCTTATCAATTACAAATTTTTGTAATTCGATTATAAATTTATATATCACAAACTTAGAGAACTAAATTATCGATTTATCAATTACAGATTTATATAAATAGATTATGAATTCATAAATCACAAATTTATAGAATTAAAGCATCGATTTATCAATTACAAATTGACAGAATTAAATGATAAATTGATAGAAGAACTTCCATGTTTTCCACTTGGTTGGAAGCTGAATCCAGGGAGGATGAAATCATTGGATAATCCCAAGGATTGGGAATTTGTAGGAATTCTTGAGAGGGATTTACGGTTTGGTGCTTCTAGGACAGGGAAGTGTGGTTGGGATGGATGGGAATTGGGAAGGAATTCCTGGCTGGAATTCCCAGAGAAGCTGTGGCTGCCCCTGGATCGCTGGAATGTCCAGGGAAAAGTTGGAGCCGCCTGGGATAGTGGGAGGAATGGGGTCGTCCTTAAAATCCATCCCACCCCAAATCCTGGGATAATCCTCCTTTATGGGTTGGGAATGTGTTGTTTCTCTCCAGGAGAGAAATTATAAGGAATACACCTTGAACTTTCCTGGCAAACCGTAATTCATTGGGAAAAATTGGATCCCATATCCAATATCCCATATCCAATATCCCATATTCAATATCCAATATCCTATATCCAGTTTCCAATATCCAATATCCCATATTCAGGATCTCATCTCCAATATCCCATATCTGCTGTTGAATCCCAGAATGATCCCATGATCACTTCCGATCCCATCCCATCCTTGGGAGGATTCCCTCCATCCAGCCCAGCTGGAATCAGGCCCTGTTTGCAGAGGGATTTGGGACACAAAGGTGACTTCTGTCACCCTGGAATCCCAGAGCTTTATGGATCTGGGGGGAGGGGAAACCGTTCCTGGTGCTGGATATCCCATCCCATGGATCCCATCCCATGGATCCCATCCCATGGGTCCCATCCTGTGGATCCCATCCCATCCCATGGATCCCATCCCATTATCCCATTGTCCCACCCTATCATCCCGTTGTCCCATCCCATCCCATCATCCCATTGTTGCATGGATCCCATCCCATATTCCCATCCCATTATTCCATCCTATCCCATCATCCAATTATCCCATCCCATCCTGTTATCCCATCCTATGGATACCATCCCGTTATTCCATCCCATCCCATTATCCAATTATCCCATTCCATCCCATTGTTCCATCCCATCCCATTGTCGCATCCCATGGATCCCATCCCATTATCCCATTACCCCATCATCCCATGTGCAACAACTCCCTGGAAATCTCCAGTCCGACCTCGCCCATTCCCAGGAATTCTGGAGCACCCACATCTCCTGTGGGAATCCCGAACCCTCCGCTCCTTTCCAGGAATTTCCCCTTAACACCCCCCATTGTCCCATCCAATCCCATGGATCTCATTCCATGGATCCCATCCCATCCCATCCCATCCCATCCCATCCCATCCCATCCCATCCCATCCCATCCCATCCCATCCCATCCCATCCCATTGTCCCATCCCATCCCATCCCATCCCATGGATCTCATTTCATGGATCCCATCCCATCCCAATCCCATGGATCCTATCCCATTGTCCTATCCCATCCCGTTATCCCATCCCATGAATTCCATTATCTCATCCCATGGATCCCATTATCCTATCCCATGGATCCCATCCCATTATCCCATTGTCCCATCCCATCATCCCTTCTCATCATCCCATCCAATCCCATGGATCTCATTTCGTGGATCCCATCCCATTGTCCCATCCCATCCCAATCCCATGGATCCTATCCCATTGTCCTATCCCATTATCCCATCGCATGAATCCCATTATCCCATGGATCCCATCTCATTATCCCATTATCCCATTGTCCCATCATCGCATCCCATTATCCCATGGATCCCATTATTCCATCCCATTACCCCATCCCCTTATCTCATTGTCCCATTCCATCATCCCATCCCATTATCCCATCATCCCATGGGCCACAATTCCGTGGGACAAACCTTTGGGAATTTCTGTGGCAGCCTCGGGATTCCTGGGAGCGGCGGCGAATCCCGAATCTCCGGCGAATCCCGAAGGGATGGACAAGGAGCAGCTGCAGCTGCAGAAAATTTCCCAGGAGGAAGCCAGTGAGCTCCGACAGGTAAAAAAAATCCCCGTC
This sequence comes from Phylloscopus trochilus trochilus, assembly GCA_016584745.2. Lineage (NCBI taxonomy): Eukaryota > Metazoa > Chordata > Aves > Passeriformes > Phylloscopidae > Phylloscopus > Phylloscopus trochilus. The sequence goes on from WQNJ02000546.1 coordinate 1,336,962, forward strand.
AAATTTATGGGAAAAAAAAATCAATTAATCCCTAATTTTATCCTAATAAATTCCCAATTTCCCTATTTGCCTTCATCAAATATTCCTGGAAATCGGTTTCCTGTGGGAATATTTGGAATTTTCTTCAAGCCTGGGATGAAAATTCCCTGAGGGTTCTGGGATTTTGTGGACAAATCGAGGTTTGTGCACCTCGTTGGATTGATTGGGATGTGACCTCTGGAAAAATTTGAACGATTTGGAATTCCAAGTTTGCACCATTTTATCGTTTTTCCAGCTTTTTTTGAATTTTCCCTCAAGATTCTTCCCAAACCTTTGGAATTCTCTGCAGTTCCCTCTTCTGTTTTGTTTGGGATGAGGAGGAAGAAAAATCCTGGGGAAAATGAATCAAAATAAATCAAAATACATCGAAATAGATCAAATAAATCAAATGAAAAAGAAGGAAATACAATTTGAAAAAATCAAATTTAAAAAAAGAAACCACTAACAAAAATATAACATTAATTTTTTTGTTATTTACATTGTTGCTACATTTTTATTTAACATAAGTAACAAAATAGCAAGGTAACAACATAAATAACATTAAAAATCAAAAATAAAAATCGAAGTAAATCAAAATCAAATAAATAAAACAAAAAATAACAAGATACAATTTGAAAAATTTATTTAACAAAAGTAAATAATAACAATATAGCAATGTAACAACATAAATAGCATTAAAAAATCAAAAATAAAAATCAAAGGAAATCAAAATAAATCGAACAAATAAAATGAAAAAGAACAAAATACAATTTGAAAAATTTAACAAAAATAATAACAAAATAGCAGCGTAACAACAAAAATAACATTAAAAAAATAAATTAATAGAATGAAAAAGAAGGAAATACAATTTGAAAAATTAATTAAAGAAAGAAACTAACAAAAAACAACATAAGGTAACGGCATAATGTAAATAACATAAAAATTATAATTAAAATTAAAAATAAATTGAGATTAAATTAAGTAAATAAAACTAAAAAAATAAATAAAATCTAAAAATTAAAAATATTTTTTCCCAGTGAAATCTCAGGGAAAATTAATTTATTTACCAGATTCCACCTTGATTTCCTAAATAAAAATTCTCTTTGGGCGTTCATGGAATATTTTCCGGATTTTTTCCGGAGGGAAAATAACAACGAAACAACACGATTTAAATAACAAAAAAAATTAAAACTAAAACATTTTATCCATGATGGGATAAATCCCATTGCTCCAAACCCTTGGCCACGAGCTCTCCCTGTTTCCCTCTGGCAGATCCTGGAGAATGATCCGTGCATGATCCATTCCAACCCAAATTCTAGGAATTCTGAGATGGAAATCCATGCAATAAAAATCAAAATAAATCCAATAAATCAAGTGAAAAATAAGGAAATACAATTTAAGAAATCAATTTTAAAAAAACAAACAACCAACAAAAAACCAACATAAATAACAAAGTAACAACATGATGTAGATAACAAAAAAAATTAAAAATAGAACATTATATCCCTGAAAAATCCCATTGCTCCAAACCCTTGGCCATGAGCTCTCCCTGCTTCCCTCTGGCAGATCGTGAACAATGATCCATGCGTGATCCCTTCCAACCCAAACTCCAGGAATTCTGAGATGGAAACCCGTGCAATAAAAATCAAAGTAAATCCAATGAAAAAGAAGGAAGTACAATTTGAGAAATCAAATTTAAAGAAAGAAACAACCAACAAAAAACCAAAATAAATAACAACGCAACAACTTGATTTAAATAACGAAAAGAGTAAAAATACAACATTTTGTCCATGAAAAATCCCATTTAACAAAAAAATTAAAAATAAAACATTTTATCCATGATGGGATAAATCCCATTGCTCCGGACCCTTGACCACAAGCTCTCCCTGCTTCCCTCCGGCAGATCCTGAAGAAGCTGAAGGGCCTGGCCCTGGAGACGGAGGCGGAGCTGGAGAGGCAGGACGAGGCTCTGGATTCCATCAGCAGCTCCGTGGACCGCGCCACGCTCAACATCGAGCGGCAGAACCGCCGGATGAGGAAGCTGACGTAACTTCCCGGCCGGAGCCGGGGTTCTCGGGACTGGTTTTTTCCAGAGACGCTTTGGGAAGGGTTTGGGATGAGGTTTGGAAAATGGAGATGCTGGGGATGAGTTGCTGAGAGGATTGAAGGTTCTTGGACTTGGATCATGGTTGGATCTGGGATGAGGTTTGGACCTGGGGTGATGGTTGGATCTTGGATGGTTGGATCTTGGATGGTTTGGATCTTGGATGAGGTTTGGATCTTGGATGAGGTTTGGACCTTGGTTCATGTTTGCATCTTGGATGATTGGACCTTGGAAAAGGTTTGGATCTTGTGTGATGGTTGGATCTTGGATCACATTTGGATCTCTGATGATGGTTGGACCTTGGATGAGGTTTGGACCTTGGATGATGGTTGGATCTTGGATGGTTGGATCTTGGATCATGGTTGGATCTTGGATCATGGTTGGATCTTGGATGATTAGACCTTGGATCATGGTTGGATCTTGGATCATGGTTGGATCTTAGATGGTTGGATCTTGGAAAAGGGTTGGATCTTGGATCACATTTGGATCTTGGATGATGGTTGGATTTTGGATGAGGTTTGGACCTTGGATGGTGGTTGGGACTTGGATGGTTGGATCTTGGATGAGATTAGGACTTGGGATAATGTTTGGATCCTGGATGAAGTTTGGATCTTGGATGAGGGTTGGATCTTGGATGGTTGGATCTTGGATGAGGTTTGGATGTTGGTTGGATCTTGGATGAGGTCTGGATGTTGGTTGGATCTTGGATGGTGGTTGGACCTTGGATCATATTTGGAAGCTTTTTTTGGATGGAAAGATCCAAATTTCCAATCAGGATAAAACAAAACTCGTGGATGCTCCACTACAAATCCCCTGTAAAAAATAGGGAGGGATGTGACAAAACCTGACTTAATTTTAATTAATTCCTTCATTAATTAATTAATGTGCTTTTTCACTTCACTGCTTTCCAGCCCATCTTTCCCTAAAATCCTTAGGAGCCCATCCTGTTTGGTTTTTTTTTTTAATTTATTTGCACTCAGTGGTGACGAAACATTTCAAGGCTTTCCCAGAATTCCTTAAAAAAAAAAAAAAAGGGAATTTTTTCAGTGCAAGCCTGAAGTTTACACTTGGCTCTGTTGAGAGCAGAGATCCCCCCTCCTAAATTATTGATATTCCCTAGGAAAAATTCCCATTTCCTCAATCCCTGCCTTGTAAAATATCATTTTTTTAAAATTATTTTTTTAATTTTAATTTAAATTTAATTTTTTTTTTCGGTGTTGGTGGCAAATCCAACGCTTCCGGTGCAATATTTTCCAACGGCGAAGCTTCGAATCTTCGGAATCGCTGGGAATGTTTTCCCATTTTTTTTTTTTATTTATTTTTTTTCGGGAATCCAGCCTAAATTTGGGAGAAAAAGACACCAAACCACTCCGAGGGCGTTGTTTGTGCCAGGTTTGCGTTTCCTTCCTCCGACTTAGGACTGGAGTAAAATTTATTCCCAGTTTTTTGGGGGTTTTTTTCCTGGCATGCACTTTATGGGATAATCCGGTGATCATTCCGTACCCGTCAATGATTTCCTGGGAATAAAAACCTCTCGGAGCTTCTCCTGAATATTTCCCACCCCCCCAAATCGCTGCTGATTTACCAGGAGAGGAAAAGAAAATTCCCAAAACCTCCTTTTTCCGCGGATTTCCCAGTGGATTTCGCAGCAAATCCGTGTTTGTTGGGGTTGGGATGGGATCTGGGAGTGGGATGAGTCCCACCCAGAATTCCCAAAAGGAAATCTTTGGGATTTGAGCAGGTTTTTTTGGGGGGTGTTCCTCGTGCCATATTTTCTATTGTCGTGGGGGTTTTAGCACCGATCCCGTGTTTTGTGGGTTGTGTTGAGTCCAACATATCCCAAAAAAAAACTTGGAATATTCCTTGGAAAACCTTCATCCTTGGAGCTGTGAATTCCGTGTGCCAGAAGGATTTTCCACCTGTAATTCCTTCTTATTAAATCTCTTGGAATTGTGATTTTTTTTTTCTCTCTCCTGTCTTCACTTGGCTGGGAATTGGCGGGAAAACCCCATCCCTGTTTTCCTGTGGGATGGGATTTCATGGATTCTCTGAGGTTGGGCTTTGGGATGGGTTTATTTGGGATTAAAAATATGGAAAATATTCCCTGCTGGAAGAGCCGGATGAGCTTGAAGCTTCCGAGCCCTTCCAGAATTCCGTGATCTTCAGCAAGGCTTGGGAGAGTGGCTGATACTCCAGAAGGGCCTGAAAATCCTGGAAAAATGGGATTTTTTTTTTTTTTTTTTTTTTGGTGGGATCCTCATGGATTTAACCAGAAGAAATCCCGGGGGAGGAGCAATGCTGGGAATCGAGGACACCCAGATGGAAAACAGGAGCCGGCTGGAATTCCCACATGGATTGGCTGGGGAGGGATTTTTTAGGATCATCCAGTCCCATCCCAGGTTGCTCCAAGCCCTTTTCTCCAGGATTGGAATGGGAAGATCCTTGAGCTCCCTTCCATCCCAAACCATGCCGGGGTTTCCTTTGTGCCGCGTTCCCAACTCCTTTTGTCGGCTGGAGATCCCGAAATCTGTGGAATCTCGCACCTGCCCTGCCGGGGGAATCCCAAAATTCCCACCTGCTGCTGGATTCGAGGGATTCCAAGCGGGAATTCCACATCCCAAGTGACAAATGTGGACACAAGACCCAGAATTGAGGTTCTGGAGCGACCTCTGTGGGGAACCACCTCTCCTTCTCCGTGGATCATCAAAGAGATGCCTGGATTTGGGAATTTTTCCTCATCCACATCCTCTCCAGAGCCTTTCCAGCTCCCTGTGGAAAACTTGGAAACTTAAGCTTGGAAAACTCATCCCGAAAAGAGAGGAAACATCTCGGGAGCCGCTGCTGTCGCATCCCGGAGAGTGAAATTCCACGATCCCAATTCCGAATTCCGTGTCCTTGGGGCCGCCTGGTTTTCCATTTTTTTTTCATGGATTGTGAATTCCCGGGGTGAGGTTTTCCCCCCTCTCTCCTCAGGTCGTCAACACGGCTGGGGATTTGTTGGTTTTAAAATCCATGGAAGTGGTGGGGAAAGAAAAGGAAAAGAAAAGGAAAAGAAAATGAAAAGAAAAGAAAAAAGAAAAGAAAAGAAAAGAAAAGAAAAGAAAAGAAAAGAAAAGAAAAGAAAAGAAAAGAAAAGAAAAAGAAATCCCATTCCAATTTAGGAGGAGATACCTTGGGCCAAATTCCTTCAGAAAACTGAAGACAGGAAAAAAGGGGAAAAGGAAAAATGGGGAAAGGGAAGGGAAGGGAAGGAAAGGAAAGGAAAGGAAAGGGAAAAAAGGGAAGGGAAGGTGGGAATTGTGTATGGTTGTGGCTGGATCAGCTGGATGGGGAGGTGGGAATGGGAGCGTGGATTTGGAATTCCAATGTTCTCCTGTTCGTGGGGATAACGGAATTCCAGGGTGGATTGGGTGGGAAGGGACCTTAAGGGTGATCCCATTCCACCCATTCCATGGGCAGGGACACCTCCCAGTGTCCCAGGCTGCTCCAAGTGTCCAACCTGGCCTTGGGCACTTCCAGGGATCCAGGGGCAGCCACAGCAAATCTGGGAATTCCATCCCAGCCCCTCCTCACCCTCCCAGCAAGGAATCCCTTCCCAAAATCCCATCTCACCAGTGGGAAGCCATTCCCAGTGTCTTGTCCCTCCATCCCCAGTCCCTCTCCATCTTTCCTGCAGCCCCTCCAGGTCCTGGAAGGTCACACTGAGCTCACCCCACAGCTTCTCCTCTCCAGGCTGAACATTCCCAGCTCTCCCAGCCTTTCCTCCCAGCAGAGCTGCTCCATCCCTGGGATCCCCCTGAAGCCTCCTCTGGGCTCTCTGCAGCAGCTCCAGCTCCTTCCCGTGCTGGATCCGGGGCTGGGGCAGCTCCGCAGGTGGTGCCTCACCTGAGGGAGGTCACGGCAGGTGTGACACCACCGGGAGCTTGAAAACTGGAAAAATTAATAAACTCTTAAAAACTGCTTGATCACACTGAAGGAGACCGGCAAAATCCTCTGAGGAGCTGCATCCCTGCCTCCAAATCCCTGCAAACACAATTCCAGCTTTGAGCGTTCCCGCTTTTCTCCATCAAGGGGACGGACACTTCCAGCCGGGCGTTCCCGTGAGGTTTCTGATCGGGAACCAAAATTTCAGCCAGTGCCACCATTGGGTGGAACCCTGTTGGGGAGGATGAAGTAGCTAGGCCCTGCAGAGATAATTTAATAGTAAAAGATTCTAAAAGTATGAAACCCACAAGAGGAATAGAATTAAAAGCAAAGTTTGAACTGTGAGCATGGACAGGAAGAAGGTGATTAGATAGCTGAAAAGACTTAGCTGGGTGAGTCAGTGACACCCCTGCCAAGACAAAAGGATGAATGAAAGGCTGGACCTTCTCAGGTATCAGGGATAAGGTGGGTTTCACAGGTTTTGGTCTGTAGAGTAGTATTGTAATGTTGTAGTTCCCATAGGCTGTATGTAGATTCTGTAGGTTTTGTATCTTAAGGTGATTGGTTGATGCTCATTAGAATATTCACGATAGAAAGGGTTAAAATGGAATGTAACAGAGAGTTCGCCCTCTTTGCGCGCCTTCCCTTGGACCCTCTTGGACTTTGCACTGGATCCCTTGGACCCTTCCCCAGTCAGGCTGCCTTCCCACGACCAATAAAGCACGTGTTCTAGAGATCCTGATCTTCAGATCATCTCTCCCGCGGACTACAAGCGTGTTTTCTAACCCCACAGAAGTTGGTTGGCACCGGATCCCTCGAGCAGAAGGTCAAAAAGTGGAATTAAATGATCAAGAAATCATTTAAAAAAAAAAATAAATAAATTGGAATCACAGAGGGGTTGAGGGTAGGAAGGATCATCTCATCCCGAGCCCGTTCCCGTTGGCAGGGTACGGACGTTATAATTTACAATTATATGTTAAATATATTAATACGTTAAATGTATAAACAATATAGTAAATGATAAAATTATAATTGCATTAAAATTATAGTCATTATAATAAATTAATAGATTAACTGTTAAAAGCAATTAAATTATTTATAATTAAGTAATATAACTAATGTAACAACAGGAATATTTCTAGTATTTAGAAACACATTTCTAAATAACAAAGGATTGATTTGATTTGATTTGATTTGATTTGGCAGCTAATAAAGAAGAATTAGATAATAAGGTAAAAAATAATCCGATAAAGCCGCCCCTTTCCCCCAACACCATTCTGCATTTTCCCAGCTCTTCCCGACCAATTTTCCCTGCAATCTCCGTTATTTTTCCCAGCTGGACACCAAACCTCCCCCAGTTTTGTGAAAACCACCAAGTTCTCCTCGGAGGGGAGCAGAGCCCAGGGAGTTAATAAAAATTAAATAATAATTATTATTTGTAATTAATTAATATAATTAATATAACAATAGGAATATTTCTAATAGTTACATATTACATTACATATTTACATATTACATTTACAAATATTTACATTTCTAAATAACGAAGGATTGATCTGATTTGGCAGCTAATAAAGAAGAATTAGATAATAAGGTAAAAAATAATCCGATAAAGCCGCCCCTTTCCCCCAACACCATTCTGCATTTTCCCAGCTCTTCCCAACCAGTTTTCCCTCCAATCTCCGTTATTTTTCCCAGCTGGACACCAAACCTCCCCCAGTTTTGTGAAAACCTCGGAGTTCTGCTGGGAGGGCAGCAGAGTCCAGGGACTTGGGTTTTACCCCATAAAATTTTAGGATGCCGAGGGGACTGACTGGGAGCTCCTCCATCTCCTCAGCCTCGTAAACCTGGAGATGGGATCAGGGTGGGCAGGAGTCTCCCTGATTTTTATTTTTATTTTTATTTATATTTTTGTTTTCATATTTTTGTTTTCATATTTTTGTTTTTATTTTCATATTTTTGTTTTCATATTTTTGTTTTTATTTTTATTTTT